>QEPC01010859.1:2501121-2598733 GCA_003113815.1 Sphenodon punctatus
CCCCCCCCCCCCCCCGCCCCGTACCCCTAGCTTACTCAATGAGTGTTTTAATCGGAGGACGAAGCAACAGCAATACTTTACTTAGGATCTACGGGGTCATAGCATTCCCAATCCTATTAGCATTGCCGGGCCATTTGGCAGAAAGATCGTAACAGATTGCGCTAGTTAGTGGCTTGGGTCTTACACCTTTATATAAGCCATACCACAGATGAATATACTACAATTAAATTTGAAAGGTCAAAAACTTTCACTGAGCATCAAAGGCACTAACCAAAAATGACATAACCGCTGAGGTCGCCTCCCCGGTGGTGTCTGACAGAAGAAAACGGGACAGTTCATCCTCAGTACGCCCAGGCAAGTGGCCCAAGAAACCCGACAGCCAGGTTTCTCTATGTGGATCGTATAGATGGCAAGCACAAAGGATATGCTCTGGGCCCTCAGCCTCCTGGTTGTCAAAGGGGCAAAGTTTTAAATGTCACAGGGTGCCACTGTAGCGGCCCTCCAACAATCAAATGGGTAATGCATTTAGTCGTGCACACAAAAATAACCAAATTTTCCTAAAGGAAACCTTTGACAACAGAAATTTAACAGGGACTCCTGGGCCCAATGATGGAGGAACATAACATGTCAAAAAGGAACATTTAGAGACTGAAAGGGATCCTGATTATGGTACTATCTCAGTATCCATAAAGAATTCTGTTTAACTCTTTGTTCTGGAGTCAGTTCTTACCTTTCCAAGGACTAGAGAAGGGGCCCTGCCATCACACAATCACATAACATAACTAAAGCCTTGAAATTTCCAAGCATTGCTAGGGGGTCTTAGTGTCACACATTTAGGCCACTTTTAGAAGAGCAGCCAGGGAAGCGTGTTCTACAATGCACCAATAGGAAAAGCCATGCAGGGTGCATTTACACACACCAGAAGTGGTCACCCGCCATAGGAGTTGGTGGTGTGAGCGGCCTCCAGCAGCCTCTTTAAAGATGCATTCTGGAAACCTCAATATTGGTGACAGAGCCAGAGGGTGCAAGATGATGGCAAGGTCCAGTAGAGTTGCCACACCTCATGGTTTGGAGGACCCTAACACTCCCATTTTAGCCTATTGGAGTATTGGGGCAAAACCTCAACAACTCAACCATGTGGGGTCAGGGCCTCATAGGATTGGTGTGCAGCCTTTGGACATCCCACTACACTCTGACTCAGAATCCTTTCTACACCCTTGACTTTCAGCTTCTTACTTCCCTTAAAACAAATTCCCTGTCCCAAAGGGCTATTGCTGTCAGATGCTGAAGGGTGGTGTCGACTGTTAGGTAGACATTATGTGGCTGGGGGTGATGGTTGGGCATTTGACGTGACTATTTCTGAGATATTGTGTTATATGGGAAAAGGCTTATGTTTTATGTAATAGGGTGAAGGGAATAGAACCTCTATAAGATGTTGTACCTTGGGCTTCTTCTTTGCAATTTAGGGCTGAATTTTATTTATTTATTTATTTATTTATTTTCGTATTTTTATGCCACCCTCTCATGCGCAGCATCTCAGGGTGGCTAACAACATTTTAAAACAAATAATATTATAAAATTTAACATTTAAAATAACCCAACAATACAACCAATAAAAATCCACCATAATCCAACCCTCCCATCCCATCTCCCTCAGCAAAGGCCCAGCGGAACAGCCAGAACTTACATTATCTAAGGAAAGAGGGGAGGTCTATGTCCAGGCTGACCTCCAATGGGAAGGAGTTCCATAGCCACGGAGCGGCCACTGAGAATGCCCTCCTCACAGTCGATACCCGGGAAACCCAGGAAACCTCAAGGAGGGTGCCCCCAGCTAACCCCAGAGGCCGATCCATAATCCAGAGGGTGAGGCGGTTCTGCAGGTAAGCGGGGCCTGGGTCATTTATTCAAAACGGGCTTTAGGGCTTTAAAGGTCAAAACTAACACCTTGAATTGGGTCCGGAAGACTATCGGCAGCTGGCACAGAGAATGGAGCACTGGAGTAATATGCTCACAACGACTCATCCCCTAAGCTGTCATGCCAGATGTAATTGCACCCTTTGTCGCAGCCGCCACCTGGGCATCCAGGCAGAGCTGTGGATCTAGGAGCACCCCCAAACTACAGACATGAAATACCAGGAGAGGATGGACCCCCCAGTTGTCAGTATTTCAGTATACCAGTTGCTTATATTTTGGTATTCTGTATTTTGGGTATCCAACCGAAATCTGGTTTGGGTATCGGAAAGTACCTGAAATATTTGGTTTGATTCTGGTACCAGAAATTCAGCGGCTGTCTATATTCATTTTTGTGGGTACTTGTTTCAGCTCTATTGCGGAAGAGTTGGAGAGATTAGAAGAGGATGTAAAGGAAGGAGACTTCCCTGAGTGAGAGTCAAGGGAGTGGAAGGGTTGGGGTTTTGGAGGCGGGTGACTGTATACGCGATTTATATTTCTTTATATTTTTGTTTAGTTGTTGTAAGCTGCTCTGAGCCTTAGGGATACAACAAATAAACAACCACCACAACAAAACAACAACAATAATAATACAAAAATTGAAGTTAATGGAAGTATTTAATGTTGCCTACAAGGGACTATGGAGCAGCATTTATATTCTAGTTAGGCCTGAAACGTGAAATCTCAGGGAGTGCTGCTTCTGTTGGAAGCAGGGCATTTGCCAGAATTTGTGCAACGTGGAAACTTATTAACTTTTCCACCATTTTCACCATTTTCCATTATTTTTCAAAGTTGAATGGTGCTGCTACAGACCAGTCCTAAGTGCTGTGGAGATAAATACTTGCTGGCTAAGCACCAGGGAAGTGCTGGGAATTGCCATAAAAGTATATTTCCCTTTGGAATGGGAACCTGTGCTCTCATCTCAGCCCTCGTTCTAGCTGGCAAATGTGCCATTTCTCGTGTCTTCATGATAACATGTAGATTAGTCACAAAATGTATTCAAAGATGTTCCTTGGTGGAATCGTTCATGCTATCTGCTAGTTCTATTGTCCACTTAGTACAGCATTATTGTACAGTTACCACAGGAACAAGGTGAAAAGATAGGACAAGCAGCACAGTTTATCGGCCAAAACGTTGGTCTTGCTGCATGCATGAAATCCCAGATAAGTGTGACGGGGTGTGACACCTATGATACAGTTGAACTTATCAATGGGTGGGGGAGAAAACATTAAGATAAAGCCAGTCTACGACTGGGAAAAAAAATATGATTCCTTCTAGTATCATCCTAGATACTGGGGCTTTATTTTATTTATTTTCTAGATTTCTACCCTGCCCCTCCTGAGAACAGCTTGGGGATGGGACTATCGGTGAATTATTGGTGAATTACTGGGTACCGGTTTCATCAATATCGGATTAATCCAATATCGAATTTATCGGTATTGGTATATTGGTTTTTTAACATTGCTGATTTTTCGGATCTTTAACATTGCGGCCATTGTTAAAATGGCCACAATGTTAAAGATCAAAAAAATCGGCAATGTTAAAAAACCGATATACCAATACCGGTATTATCGGTATTATCGGATTAATCTGATATCAACAATTATGAACATTATCAGATTAATCCTATACCGATAGTCCCATTCCTATTAGATACCTTGTAAGAATCATCCTGGCTTTGGAAAGAAATCAAAGAGCTGCTTTCTTGGTGCCAGTGGTGCTTTAATTCCTGTAATCTGAAGAACAGGCACACAGACCAGAGCAGCTGAATTTGCTGCAAACACAGGAGACTGAATGCCTTTCCTATTTAACCGTATGAGAACAGGCACAGGATTATTAGCATCTGGGAGCCGCTCTTCAGTCATTAGAACATAATTCTCCCTGTATGGATTGCTGGGTTTGTGGAAGAACTTGGGAGCAGCCCTATGGATCTACAGGACTGCATGCAGAGGTCCTACCTAGAGATGAAAAAATGGGTCGCACCTTTGCTACCCACAAGTAATACCTGCATTTTCCAGTGGTCCGTCGGGTGCCTGATTGGTACCCAAGTGCTGCGTCAAGCATCTTATTACCCCAAAATACCACATGTTACCGTTACCAATTTACTGTGTTTTACCAATCAGGAAAATGGTAAATCAGTACAGGAATCTGAACCGAAAGTTAAAAAAAATGGTACCAGAACTCAGAAAATTGGGGCAAAACCCAGTAAATTGGTTCATTGGGTAGGCCATTGAGTTAGTGGGCAGGACGGGGGAGGGTGGGTGGTTCGGGGATGGGTGACCGTGTGTGTGGCCGGTGCCTTTGCCCTCCCCGAGGTTTGGTGGGACAGCCAACAGTCCCACCCATTTTTGCTGCAGGAGCAGGAGGGGAGGACATCTGCCCTGCTCTTCGCACTGGCCCCTCAGTTTGGCGTCTGAAATTGCTTGCCCCAGGGTGTGTGGGAATCAGTCCCTGCCGAGCTGGTTTAGCTGTGCCCAGTGTGTGTATTTGTGTGTGAAAGAATGCATGAGACAGTGTGTGTGTGTGTGTGTGTGTGTGTGTGTAAGAGAGAGAGAGAGAGAGACCAAGCAAGAGAAAATGTGAGAGAGGGGTGTGTATCTGTGCGAGTGCGAGTGAGAGAGAGAGCAAGAAAAAGTGTCAGAGAAGGAGCGCGTGTATATGTGTACACACAAGCATGTATGGGATGAGGCTTATTGGCAGAAGAGATGGGGCTTATGCACCTCTTTGGCCATTTGAAAGGATGGAAGGTATGGTGAATATCAATGAAGACATGAACCTTGACAGCAAATCAGGTAGGATAGCTCACCTCCTCTCCCAGTGTGTTGAAATTCTAGCATATGAATGAGTGTGTTACAGTGGCACAGCTAGCAATGATTTAATTCCTTCCAGAGTGCTCACTGAAAACAGACAGTGACCTTGACAGAAAGTCTGCAGTGGAGTTAGGTCTGAACACTCCTAGAACCGTGACTGCTGCTCAGACAGCCAAATTAGCATGCAGTTTTGCATGATATGGCTCACCGCCTGGGCACTTTTCCATAGTGCTCGGAGCACTGATTAAGGCAGCCAACCATAAATCACTACGGCACAGGTCAGTGAAGCTACCATGATGCCACTGGGAGTAGAAGAATCAGATCCACTTATCAGTTTAATAGTGAGGCCAGACTCTATTTTTTTTTTAAAAAAAAATCCATGCAAATCTATGAGCTGGTACCTGATGCTAAACTAGTCATTTACATTCAGAAAATATCAGCTACCATGATTTCTGTTTAACTGGTGCAATCTACAGGACGATAATGAGAAGAGACTTTTCTCTTTTGGATGCTTTTGTTCTTGATGAAATTTTCCATCGAAATGGTCACATCCATCCAGAATATGTGTGTGTCTCTCTCTCAGAAATTAATTTCATTAGTGCCATATTTCCCTGCAAATCCGATTGAGACACATCCTTTCCCATTTTCCACTGGAGGTCACCAAACTGTTTTCAACCCATCTGAAAGCCTCTCCCTCCCTCTCCTCCAGAAATCCTGTTCCAGCTTGCTTTTGCAATCACATTGCATTATACAGACACCGCATTCAATGGCAAATGTTGGGGAAATAATCTTCCAGCTCAATTACTATTTTTGTTCCCCCGGCTGACAGATGATAGAACCAGACCTTGATCTTCATGTGCAAACTTGTCCTCTGAACACAATGTTGTTTTCCTTCATTTTCAGAAGCTGTATCATCACTCAGCATTAAAAAGAGATCGTCGGCATCAGAGTCTCTTAAATGAGCTGCACAAGGACAGAAAAACAATGTTTAGAGTGAGCTGACATCAGCATGTGGGAAGGTCTCCAAAATTGCTAATTGATCTGTAATTTTTCTATCACTGCAGTCAGATGTCCGAGGAAGAATCCACTGCTTTCTTTGCCTGATTATCCAACATCATAGCATCCTGAATAGTTCATGGTGTTATGCAGATCAAGGATAAATGGCTAACCCTACAGGGTTACTAATGGAGAAAGAATGGCCCGAGAAGGGTGGAAAGACAAACCAACATTGGATATTTTTACACACACATTTCTCCTAGATGTTTGCTGTTACATCCTGAACTTTCTGTGTGTCTAAATCACTCACACAGATCTTAAACATCCAGATCTTTGAACTTCTGCGTAGAACTTCTCCCAGAACTTTTGTGTTTAAAATGTTCTGGTAAAGTGCTTTGCTCCAGGCAGCTCTGGTCACTTGGTTTCCATGGCAGCCTGTCACATCTACAGCTGCGGCTACTTTAGGCTGTCTCAGGGCAGTGTTCGTGTGAAGAATGCATCCAGGAACTGCCTCAGTGCAGTGTGTGTGTGAAGAATGCATCCAGGAACTGCCTCAGGGGGCAGTGTGCATGTGAAAAATGAATCCGGAACTTACTTGTGGACTTATGAACTCAGAAGATTGAAAAATACGGAACTTTAAAGTGTGTGTAAAAATGCCCTATATGTGGACCAGTGGTGGGGACTAAGGAACATTTTCCCTCCAAGGAGTCACTTTGAAAATTAGTACAAGCTCTGAGGGTCGCATAGAATTTGAGGGTGGAGGTGCTAAAGGAATGAGCTCAGAAAGAATAGAGTCCCCAGGTCATGGATATCTCCTCTGTGTGCATACGGTCCTCTCAACTCATTATCCCTGAGCTCACTTTTTTAGTGCTTGGGGGGGAGGAACTGAATCTAGGGGCCAGATCCAGGCACTGGAAAGGGGGCAGATAAAAACTAGTCACAGGCTGCATTTAACATCCCCACCTCCCAGGCCTGATGTGTGTTTCCCCCCCCCCCCCCCCAATGTATAGCAAGGGTGGAGAATATTTTCCCTCCTGCAGGCCACTTTGAAAATTAGTACAAGCTCCCTGCAGAGACCAGATAAATCTTAGGCATAGGGCTGAAACAAGAATGAAATTAATTCTTGTGAGAATCTTGCAGCCCCAGCAAGATCTCACAAGATTCTCACGAGAAACTCGAGATTCTCACGAGAAACTCAAGAATCTCAAAAATACCCCAAAATGATCTGCGCATGCACAAAATGACAGTGCATGCATGGAATTTTTGCAAATGCGCAGACCATTTTATTTTTCTATTTTGAGGTTCGCGAGAATCTCACAAGAATCTCAAGATAAAAAAAAAAATTGTTGAGAAGCCTATTCTCGTCGAGATTTTCGAGAAGGGCAAAATGTCATTTCAGCCCTAGGTTAGGGATGGGGGAGCTTCAAGAGATGTGCCCAGGAGGAGAGAAGGAAAAGGAGGGCCTAGATTATGAATCTACGCCATGGGTCTATTCCCTACCCTCAAATGCATCATGCCCTTTTCTCTGGTCTCATCCTCCTGAGCTCGCTCCTTCAGTCCTTGAGGACAGGAGCTGGATCCAGCACACACAATTAAAAATTCACCCCATGGGCCCTAGATTTACCATCTTTTCCCATGCAGCACTGACTGCCAACTCTGCTCAGTGCTCAAATGAAATGATGTTTAGACTCAGGACAGAAGAGCAAATTACTGCTCAACAAACATGGGAAGGGGCCAAATGACAGCCAGACATACAGACTGAATTTGGCCCTCATCCTGAAAGCACAGCCCCGAGAGCATTAAGAGTCCCCACGACCATGATCCTACTCCCTGATGTTTGTATCTACTATTACTTTGATATGGTCTTTCTATTTCATTTAGTTTTTGTTACAAGCTTTAAAAAAGAAAACGCAACCTTAGTCGAAATACAAGAGAGAGCCTGCTTTGTCAGCATTGTGCAAGTTGCTAATATAGCTGTCCTTCACACTGATTTAACCCGTCATCTAACGTTAGAGTGACATCAGCACCAATATCTGATGCTCCAAAGATAAAGCGCTACGACCCAAACGTGACTTGTGTTGAGTAGGAATAAATTATTACACCTTCCAGAACGCTTCTGGTGCTGATCCTTCTTAGTGGTGTGCTCTCAACCCATCTCCTTCCTTCCAAGCCCCTGCAGGACTTGGTACATGAAATATCAAACAGTTTGTCCTCCCAAGTTGTCAAATAAAAGCTTGCCTGAGATGCTAGTTAGAAAACTGTCTGGAGCAAACAGAGCAGCTTTTTCAACTAGTTTAGATTGCTTGTATCTGCAGGGTTTTTTACATTCCTTAATGCTGCTGACAACCTTGCATGTAATTCAGTCTTTTGAGAATTATTATCTGGATACTTGGAAATTCAATCAATGGACCCTGTCACTTGAAAGAGGAGACGTTATATTGGAGAAGAACAAAAATGGGGACTTAATGACAGAAAAAGAAAGCTGCTTCTGTTGTTGATTCTTCCTCCCAAGTGAACAACTCCTACCATAAAATGAATATCTGCTTCCAAAACTGACTTCCTTGCTGTCAGCCTAATGATTCTGAGGAGCAGCTTCTTTGTTAACAAGCAGGAGGCTAAGGGGAAACAGTCTCACAAATGAGAGTTGAGTAAAAATAAAATAAAATAAGGACATCCAGAAGGGAGAGGGGTAGCCCCGTCAGCAAAAGGCCTCTGCCAAGCCCCAGAAGGAGTATAGCAGCTGCAAGCGAACGTGAAAGCGACAAGCCAGATTTGGATGAAGGGTCTGTTGGAAAAGTTTGAAAAAAAGAAAATTGCATTTCAGAACTTGTCATCTGGGTTCTGAGGCTGAAACAGAAAGGAACATTCTTTTTAATAGCAACAGCTGCTCTGGATAGCAAACACCTGTACTATCCAGGGACTGGCGGTTGCTTTGTGTAAGCTGCTATTTCCCAAAGTCATGGTGAATAATCTTGGAGATTTCCAGCAGGAATTAATTACTTTACCCCCCCCCCCAACCGTCAGCTTCAAAAAGTTCACGCTCTTGTTTAATTGTGCTTGTTTTTCTTTCTATCTTCCACTTGCCGATATGATGCCATTTGCTGTGTTCTAATAGTTACTCCCAGATGTAGGGCTGAGAGAATTTTGCTATAACTTTCCAGAAATGCTTCTAACATCATCTTTATACTCTGCCAACAGCGGTCCATAATTTTATCCATCGTAGCTTTGTGTCATCCCCCTTTTCTGCCAGTCTCTTTCTTTCTTGCTAATTCCCCAAGGTTAGCTGCTCACCTTCTACTAATAGGAAAATGTAACAGATGGAGAAGGTAGTTTAGGATGAGCACACTCTGAATACATAACTGTCCTCTAGCCCCTCCATCCTGCCTCTCTCAACAGTCACACACCTGTGCCACGTTGGCAGTGCAGTCGGAGGCGCTGTGGGAAGGGAGACAGCAAACCAGATGAGGAGGAAGTATAAAGGAGAGGTGAGTGATATCGGAATGGGGCATTTTGAAAGGTCATAAGACCAACAGATGGGACTCAAAGGCAGAAATACTAATAGTTAGGGATGGGCGAACAGAACTGAGTTTGGAAATTCGGTTCGGTTCAGTTTGGAAATTCGGTTCGGAAGTTCGATTCGGTCGACCGAACTGGTCAAGTTCAGTTCGAACTCTGAACTTCCAAACTGCATTTGCCCAGCCCTACTAATAGTCCTAGGGAAACTTGTAAATAGAGTTTGAGCAGTGAAGCAAACTAATTACAATGCTTGCTCTCAACTTTGTTTTTGTTTTCTTAAAAGATGTTTACAAGAAAGTGGCACAAACGATCAAAGAAAAGCGTAAGAAACTAATTTATGGAAGTTTAGGGGGCAAATTCCCTCACAGTTGGAAAAAAATGGAAAGACATTTTCATCACCCTCTGACCCATAATGAAAGAGGGAGAAAAAACTATTTTTACTAGGGATGGGAATTTTGGATTTGGTTAAAATCAATTAGACCGTAAAATGTCTGATTCGGTTCTCCCAAAACTTTGGTTCTTGATTCGATTTTGGGAGATTCAGGGTTTTTGCATTTTCCCCCCAGGTTTGTTTCAATGCGAAAAAATGAAAAATAAAACTTAAATGCCAAAACTCCAAATCTGAAACCAAATTGAGAACTGAAATTCTTGGAGAATTGAATCAGAAAAAAACAAATCTGAAATTTGCCCTGGAATCCCATCCCTAATTTTTAAACAACTGTGCCCATCCCTAGTTTGTGTCACTACTGACTCTATAACATACCTCCAATCATGAGAATAATTATAGGAGGGATGTGGGAGACATGTCCCCTGCAGATTTCTTTCCCCCACAGTTCTAGAGATAGAGGATGGAGCCTATGAAAGTAAATAGTCCCACACATCCACCCAATTTTAGTAGAAGTTTATGCCTATGCTCTCAATAGGCCCTATTTAGGAGGATCACTCCCTCTGGGTGCTGAATCTCACTGTCCCTCTTTCAGAAGTCGAAGTCTCTTTTTCAAGAGAGACAGAAAAAAATATTGGTATTCAAGCCTCAGGCACCTCTTTCCTGGCTGCCTCCGGCTTCTAGGAAAAGCACTTGACAGGACACCAGGGAGATGATGAAATGAAAAGAAATTAAGTGGAATGAGAAGCAGGAGAGCTTCTGTCCTTTGTGCACTTTGAATGTTGGGAAGGTGTGTGTGTGCGCACAAGTGAGTGAAGGGGTGGAATTTATTCAACAAGGAGCAGGACTTATTGGCAGAAGAAGCAGGGATTTTCTTCTGGACACTGCAAACTTTGGGAGTAGGGATGTGCGAACATGGTTCAGTTGTTTGGAGTTTGGGCCGAATTTGGCCTGTTCGGATGACCAAACCGAGAGTCCAAACCGAACGTTCGAACGGCTGAACAGTTGGAAAAGTTCAGATGAGTTCAGGGGCAGGAAAAACGTGACTTTGGCCAGGAAAAACGTGTCTGGAAGGGGGACGCAGCTAAGGAGCAGACTTCCTGGCACCAGGGGTGGAGACCAGGACTGCTTTCAGGGCCAAATTATACCGATATCAGGGAAAAAAATCAATTTCGGTATCGGTATCGATAGCCCTATTTTTGGATATTCGGCCGACTTTGGCCGAACTGAACAACCGAACCCAAACTCGGGTTTCGGACTGAATGTCTGAACATCCGAACCGCATTCTGTTCACACATCCCTATTTGGGAGGTAGGCTATAAGAGTGTTGGGTGAATGAACTCATTGTGCCAAAATCTGCAGCAGCAACAGCTTAAAGGAGAAATGCTAATACAGCAATTAGCTGTTGGATACACAGATTCAGTGTACCAGCTGTGGCTCCTTGTGGAATTGTCCCAAGAGAAAAAAAGGACAGCACCGGACATTATCCTAACATATGGCAATTTATTGGTTGCTAACACAGACAATGTCCCCTTAGGATGCTCTAAAGTCCCAGGTGACTATCTTCCTGGGTGGTGTTGCAATAGAATAAAGCAGAGGGGAACAGACTTTCTATTTGCAGAGGTTCTGACCTAAGTGTTCCTTGATTTGTGTAGCACTTTTCCAAACCGGTAAGTGAAGCAATGCGCCAGCAACCAGCATAAGGCGACATGAGGACGGGAGCGTCTCATTAATAGGTAATGTGCCATTATTTAGCTAGTTAGTTCCACAAATGTGCAGAAGCAACAGCTGTTGGCCAATGACGATGAAAAATGCCCACTTAGAAGAAAAAAAAGACTTGTTATAGCTAGCGCTGGGGGGGAAATTGGTGCTGAAAGAATTTCCTCCAATTTTTAAATTCAGCTTCCGTTAAAGAAAAGGTATCAACAGAGAGAGAAGTAAAGCATAACAAAACCAAGTGTAACAAGATGCCCCTGAGTGTTTGCAGGGTGAGGCCACCTGGAAGCCTGACAGGCTTGCTTATTGATATCTGTTGAAACATACACTGGGTGATTTCAGACGTTACGAGATCACGCTGAACCACACTGAACCACGCTCAACCCCCCCGCGGGGCCAAAGGGCCCTGAACGTCTGAACGGCGTGCGCCAGATGTTCATCACGCTCAATACCCACATGGGGTCAGGTTCAACCACGCTTCCCGGGCTAGCCGGGGGAAGGTCCCGGGAAGCGTGGTCAAACCAACCCCCACAGGGAACCAAGCAAAAGTAACGTCTGGACGCCAATCCCCCAGCGGAACCAAAAAAATGGAGCCCCGGCCGGGGACGAGGCACGCAGCGTCGCTGCCAGGCAACCAGCACCAACACAAACACCGGAGGGAGATTTAAAGCGAGAGCAGCAGCAAGCAAGCGTGGCGGGATGGAGCGAGGAGGGAAGCGGAAGAGAGCGGAGGCACGAACAGCGACAGCGGCGGGACAGGAGGCGGAGGACGTGCAGCCAGGCCCAGCGATGCAGGCGGAGGGGGCACAGGTGCAGGAAGGGGGCACACGGGAGCACCCGACCAGGGAGGCGCCCCGGGAACACCAACCACAGCTGCAGCCGGGTCGCGCCGCCCCGGGGACAGCGGCCGGAACAGGCCCACAGGAGGCACCCAGGAAACGGGTAAGGGCACCCACTGGGAGGGGAACAGGGGGCACAGGGGAACCCCCTGTGGAGGGGGCCGGGGGGACCCCGGGCGGAAGGCAGGGGGGCAGGGGGACCCCGGGCGGAGGGCAGGGGGGCAGGGGGCCCCCGAGAGGGCCCACACCCTCACCCAGCAACCAACCACCCCCCTTCCCCCCCCCAGACACGAAAGTCGGCCCGGGCGGACGAGCCCCAGGAGGAGCCCGGCCCCCGGCCCCCGGAGGCGCACCCCCAGGAGGAGGTGGAGGAGGAGCAGAGGCAGGTGCAGCATGAGCTGCACCGGGAGGAGGAACAGCAGGGGCCCAGCCGGAGGAAGGCCTATCACAGAGGGGGACAGTGGGGCCTCCAGGAGACCCGGGACTTCATACGGATCTGGGGGACCCTCGAGTACCAGGTGGAGCTCGCAATAAACCAGCGCAACGAGCATGTCTACCGGGACATCGTGCGCGACATGGAGGCGGCGGGGCACGAGCGCACTGTCAACCAGTGTCGCTCGAAGGCCAAGGAGCTCAAGAGGGGGTACAAGGCCCTCAAGGACAATAACAGCCGCTCCGGCCACGGGGCCCGCACCGCCCCCTACTACGATGCCCTGGACCGCATCCTTCACATGAAGGGCTCCATCGTTGCCCCACGCCTGGTGGGCAGCGCTGTGGTCCAGGGCAGGGAGCGGGCCGAGGTACCCCCTCCCCTCGCCGCCCGCCCGGTAGACACGAGCTCAGGGGACCCCCACCCCCAGGAGGACCACCCGGGACCCGCAGAAGCCCCAAGGCCCCCCCCCAGCAGCAGCCCGGAGACATCCCAACGCCGGGCCGGCCAGGCGGAGTCGGAGGTCGGCACCTTCACCACCCTCAGCCAGTGGTCCCAGGGGGAGCACTCCCAGGGTGAGGCGCCGGGCTCCGAAGGCTCGGAGACGGACATAGAGGGTAAGCGGGCCCCCAGGGCAGGGGGGGGCACGACCAGGGGGCCGGTGGCAGGGGCGGGGGTGGGGGCCCTGCTGCAGGGGCCACAACCAGCCCCCTTCACCCGCTCCCCCCTCTCCCGCCCGCAGGACATGGGGAGCCCCAGGACCGGGCCAGCGAGACGGTGCAGGCCCCCGCGGAGGGCACAGGAGAGCAGGTGCCGGACCCAGGTAAGGCGGGAGGGCTGGGATGGCGGGAGGGCCCCCCGGGCGCCAGCCCAGGGGGGCCTCCGGCCTCAGTGGGGGAGGGGGGGCAGGGGGCCCCGGGACCCGACCCCGCTAGGGGACAGGGCCCTGCACTGACCCACCCGCCCATTTCCACAGGGCAGCCCCCGCGCGCGGCGCCTCCGCCGGCCGCAGCCCCAGCCCAGCGGATGCGGGAGTACCGGGCGCGGGTCCGCAGGCGCAGGGAGGAGCAAGCGGAGGACATCGTCCGCAGGGCGGAGGAACAGGGGGAGCGCATGATCGCCTCCGTGGACCGCATGGAGGCGGCCATAGAGCGGTCCATGGAGAAGGCCCTGGAGACAGACCGCCGGCTGGAGGCGGAGGTGCGCCTGGAGCGGAGGCGGGAGCGCCGGGAGCACCAGCGGCAGCAGGGGCTGCTCAGGGGCCTCCGGCAGGACATACAGGGCATGGTGCGGGAGCACAGTGCAAAGATGGACAGGTCCCACGACATTGGGACCTCCCTGCTCCTGCATGCGGGCACCATGTGTGCCTACGTGATGGCCGGCGCACCTCCGGGCGCCCTGCCCGCCCAGGTCCCCATGCCGGGCCCCTCGGCGCCCCCGGGCCCAGCCCTGCCGCCCCTGGCGCCCCCCCGGCCCCAGGGCCCTCGCATGCGCCTCCCAGTGCCCCCGGGCCTCCGGAGGGTCCAGCCCCCCCGGGGCGCGACCGGGGCACCGGGCACAGCTGCCCATCCGCCGCCCGGCCCCCTGCCGGGGCCGGGACCGGCCCAGGACACGGCAGGGGACACGGACAGTGGGGGGGAGGGGAGCTCCCAGAGCTCGGTGGGCCCAAGCGGCCGCACGAGGGGTCGGCCCAGGAAACGCGGGGGGATGGTGGGAAGGGGGGGGAGGGGGAGGGCCACATGAGGGCGGGTGGTGGACGGGGTCACGGGCACGGGGGTGGGGAGGGGGCACAGGGTGATTGTGTGAACTGTGTGGGCAATAAAGTGTTGTAAAGAGACAGTTGTCCCCGGCCCGTTTGTGGGGGGGACAGGGCTGTGGGACCGCGTGTACAGGGGCATGGGCACGGAACGGGGGGTGGGGCCCCCAGGGGCGGGAAGGCCCTCACAGCGGGCCCCCCCGGGCGATGTGGGTTGCAAGGGCGTTCCGGATCCTTTTGGCATACCGGTACTCCCGGGGGTTCCCTGCGTTCACGTACAGGGGAACAGGACCGGGGGGCCGGTGGGGCTCGGGGTACTCCAGGGCCGCCCCCTCGGTCTCGCACACATTGTGCAGAACGCAGCAGGCACCGATCACCAGGGCGGAGGTGGGGACGGTGAAGTCCAGGCGGCCAGCTATACTCCTCCAGCGCTGCTTCAGGGCCCCGAAGGCACGCTCCACCACGGTCCGGCTCGCACACAGGCGGGTATTGTATACCTGCTCCGCAGGGGTGCTCGGGACAGGGTAGACCTTCATCAGCCAGCGGGTCAGGGGGTAGGCGGGGTCCCCCAGGATGCAGGGGGGCATGGGAACCCCCTCGATCCACCTCATGCCCATGTCCGCGAAGTCCCCCCGGTACATGCGGGCATAGAAGGGGGAGATGGTCATGATCCTGGCGTCGTGACTCCGGCCGGAGTTGCCCGTGTAGATGTCTATGAAGCGGGCCCGGTGGTCCACCACCCCCTGCAGGTGCAGGGAGTAGTATCCGTGCCGGTTCACATACTCCAGGGCCTCCCCCGCGGCCGGGCGCAGGATCTCGATGTGTGTGCCGTCCACGGCTCCGATGCAGTTCGGGAAGCCCCCGGCCGCGAAGCCAGCCATCACAGCGCCCTGGTCCAGGAGCTGGATGGTCCTGTCGAGGAGCACGCCCTCCACAGCCTCGCACACATCCCGCACGATGCAGGCGACCGTGCTGAGCCCCACCCCGAAGTGCTGGGACACGGAGCGGCAGGAGTCGGGCGTTGCGAGGGCCCAGACCCCTATGGCCACCCGCTGGACCATGGGGATGGGCTCCCGCATGGAGGTGTGCTGCCGCTCCAGCCAGGGCGTGAGGAGCTCCGCTAGGCGCAGCAGGGTGGCCTTGCCCATCCGGAAGTGGGACCCCCACTCGGCCTCCCCCCAGTGGGCCTGGGCCCGCTCCCACCAGGCCTGGGGCCGCTCCGTGACCCATAGGCTCCGCGCTATGGGCATAGCCAGCAGCGCTGCCCGGCGGAGGGTCTGCGTTGCCCAGCGGAACCGCCTCGCGGCCCCTCGGAGCGCAGCGGGCCGGGTGAGGCTCCGGCAGGCGGCCAGCCACGCCCCCCAGGCCCGGCGCCGAGCCCTGAGCCGGGCACGGACTCTCCTGCGGGCCTGCTGGCCCCGGAGGCGCACGCCAGCCCGCAGGGCCAGGACATAGCGCAGGCGGACGGCCAGGTGCACCCTCTCGGTCAGGAGGCACAGCTGCTCAGTGTGGTCACGGTGCCACTCAGCCGCGAGCGCGAGGAACATCCAGTTCCCACCTGCCCTATCGCGCTCCATGGTGCTGGGGCCCCGGTGGGGGCTGGGAGCGCTTATGGCGGCCCGGTGCTGGTGGCTCCGCCCGGGGGTCGGCCTCGCGGGCCTGCGCGCGCCCTGTGCCGGTGCGTTCCGGCTGCTCCCGCCCCCAGCACCCCGGGCCCCCTCCCCTCGCTGTTTGTAGCGGGATGGCCTTGAAGGTGCGATTAGGCAGACAGAGAGCTCGCTGTTGTTCTCTGCAGCTGTGCCGGGCCCGCACCCTACGCCTCGCTCTGTTGTGCTACAATGTTGCGGTGCGGGCCCGTGTTCCCTGTCCCGGGGGCCGGGCCGAGCCTCTCCCGGCCCTGGGCAGTCTGTGTGCCCTCCGGGCTCCGTGTCCCATTCCCTGTTGTGCTGGACCATGGCTGGCTGCCCATCCATGGGGCTCCCGCTGTCCGGCCCCCAAGGGGCCCCCCATATCTGGGCCTTCCGCGAGACCATGTCTCTGTGCGACCTGTGGCACACCCCTGCCGTGCAGCTGCTCCTGGCCGGCCCGGGGAGCCGTGCAGGTGCCTACGAGAGCCTGAGCTCCGGGCTCCGTTACTTTGGCCATGTGGTGAGCGCCCGTGATTGCCGGCTGCATGCGGAGGCCCTGGGGCTGGCTCGTTTCCCCGAGGGGCGCATCCCGGAGGTGCTGTGCGCCCATGTGCCCTGGAGCGCCTCGGAGACCGTGTCAGCGCTGGTGGTGTGTGGTCTGGGCGCCTACTCGGAGTGCCTGGCCGAGGGTGGCCCTGCCTTGGCCGTGAGCTACTTCTCCTGTGTTCACGGGGCCCGTGGGTACCAGCGCACCCGTGGGGCGGCGTTCCAGCGGCTTCTGGAGCTGGGGCATCTTCCGTGGCCCCCTTCTGCTGCCTGCTGTGTGCCGGAGCCCTCCGCGGTGGAGATGTCATCCCTGTTGGCGGTGTGGGCGCGTGTGGATGTGCAGCTGGCCCTCACCATGCCCGATCCCTTCGAGGCCTACTACCTGATCGCCCACTACATGTCCTTGCAGGGGTACCGCCGGGGCATGCTGCACTGGCCCCACCTGGTCCACCGGGCGGGCCACCCGGGCCCTCGGGCCAGCGGGGCCCCCGGCAGCGGCCCGTGAGCCCCGCGTCGCTGGCCTGCCCCCCCCGGCGTGGTGCCCCCGTGTGGGCTCCCGCCCCGGCCCGGGGGGGGGCCCTGGTCCCCGCTGGCCGCTCCCGACCTGCGGACCCCACCTCGGTGAGCTCCCGCCCGCCTCGCTGCTTGCTGCTGCCCCTGGCCGTGGTCCTGGGCCCCCTCCATCCCCGTGACTCCGTGGGTGCTGCCTGAGCGTCGCTGGTGCTGCGGAGGAGCACCGCTGGACCCGGCTGCCCTGCCTGTGCCAGCCTTTGACTGTGGGGCCCCCTTCCTCCTCCTCCTGGCGCCCCTCCGCCGGCCTCGCTGTGCTTTGGGGGCCCCCAACGTGCCTTGCTCCGGGGGTCCGCCCCCCCCCCCCGAGACTGCCTCTGTTCCTGTGGGGGCACCTCCTTGGACTGGACTGGACTGGGGTGGTGTGGGGGTGGGGGTTGCTGCTGTCCGTGCCTTGCCCCGTGGTGGTGCCCCCCCCCCCCCTGCCGGTGTTCCGGGTGGGGCGTTCCGGGCGCCCCTTCCCCCCTTCCCGGCCTTTCCCTGGTGTGAGTGTGTGTGCCCGGGCGTGTGGCCGTGCATTGTGCCCTGCTGCGGGACCGCTGTGTGAGCCGGCTGTCAGCCTGTTCTCGCTCTTCCCCCCTCCCTTCCCGTTTCCCTTGTGTGGGCGTTCCCTTGAGTGCCTTGTGGCTTCGTTTGCCCTCAGTCGGCCATGTCTGTGTCCCGCCCCTGCCCGGTGCCTTGTGGGGGTTTAGCGCCCGCCGGGGGTTCGGCTGCACGTCTGTTGTGCTGCCACGGGCCGTGATGGTGCGGCCCGGTTCCGGGCCGTGGTCCCGTTCCCGGCACGTCTGTTTGGGTCGTTTTCCAACCCCCGGGCGTGGTTGCGCTGTTCGCCCCCCCTGGTGGTTCGCTGTGGTGAACCGGCCGCCCGTAACGTCTGAAAGTACCCACTGATGCTGCTCTTTATGGACTCCAGTTCCTTCCCAGAAAGGCCACAAAGAACCTCACTTATCCTCATGCAGCCGTGAGTGCTCCTATTGTGTCAGTCACTGGTTTTCAGGAACTAACAGGGGCGTGCAGAAGACACATCATTTTTTTCATTTTCGTTTACAAAACCCCCATCATTTTCCAGGGGTTTTGTAAAGGACTCTACCATTTTCATTTATTTTTTTTGTTTTATTTGATTAAAAATAAACTAAATCACAGTGAATGCGCGTAATGGCCACCAGAGCCGTTCTGCACATGTGTGGCCCTTTTCCAAAACGATGCCAATGCTACTGGCGCCATTTTGGGAAAGGGTGCATCTGCGCAGTATAGGCCAGGTGGCCATTTGCGCATTTGCAGTGAATTTTAAAATTATTTTAAATAAAATAAAACGACAAAAATAAAAGCAAATATGAATGAAATCAAATGAATGCGGTTTGCTTGTTCATTTGTTTTCGTTACCTTACTATACCCTCCCTCTATTTGGATCTAACAGCCTACTAGCCAATCCCCTACTATCTCCCTTACTAGGGATAAAAATAAAAGCTTCCAGCTCTCATGAAGAGAATTTCCTTCCTCAGAATCCTTCTATCCCCTGGACTACTCCTTTATAATAGCATCCAAGGATCCTTAAACTGACTTAGTCCACTAATTTCCTCACAAACCACAGCTAAGTCTAATCAGCCTCCATTTTGGCTGGCCACCGAGACTGTAGTGGAGATATTCTTATTCCTCATGAAGAGAGCCATCTTCTCAGACTCCCATGATCTCACCTTATGACATTCCTTTAATCCCACGTCCTATGTCTCAAGTGAGCATCCTGTCAAACTCTGGGTGCATCCACCACCAGAAAAATTAATGGGAGCTGAGTCATTGACTTTAATGGATTGAAGATTACACCCTCCCTCTCACAGTGTGATCCTCTTTCTTGTCAGCACCAGCACAAATCCCATTAAAGTGAATAGGACTTGCAGCAGTGCTAAGGCATAGCACCAGCACTAAATAGCTAAAGGATCTTGCAGTGATTTCAGTTAGAAACTCTCCTGAAAATCCATCTTTCTTGGTATTTCCAAAATTGTTTGGATTTCTGTGTTTGTTTGGAACTGAGGAGCAAACACGGCTTTGTGTGGTAAATACAGCCACAGAAAAGTTGGACAGAATTATTACATGCGTTAAAATCAATCTCCATCCAGATCTAACTTCTTCCAAGCATGCTGGGATTTTATTGCTTCCTATGAGGCAGTAACTTTTTCTTTTAATATTCCATTCTTGCTATAAAAAAGGTTCTAGATGAAATAGGAAACAGAGGGTATTTTCAGATGTTACGAGATCACGCTCAACCACAGTGAACCACGGTCAATCCCGCGGCGGGGCCAAAGCATCCTGAATGTCTGTTATGCGCACACCAGATGTTCACCACAGTCAATGCCCACATGGGGTCAAAATCAACAACGCTTCCGGAACTCCCCCCCGGACCATCTCCAAAAGCGTGGAAACAAAAAAAAGTAACGTCTGGAGTCTGGATGGCAACCACCAGCCGGAATCAAAGGAAATGATTCCCCAGCGGGGACAAAGCAAGCAGCATTGCTGCCAGGCAACCAGCAACAACACAGCCACCGGAGGGAGATTTAAAGGGCAATCAGCAACAGGGAAACATGGCGGGATGGAGCGAGGAGGGAGGCAGAGGAGGAGAGTGGTGGGCGAGAGAGCAAGGCGGGAGGAGGTGGAGGAGGAGGTGCAGGAAGCACAGGTGGAGGAGGAGGAGGAGAAGGAGGAGGAGGTCGTGCTGCAGATGGAGGAGGTGGATGGACAACTGCAGCAGCCACAGCAGCAGCTGGGGCAGGCCACCCCAGGGACCTCAGATGGACTGGGGGAGAAGGCACACCAGAATGGGTAAGGGGAATCAAGGGGAGGGGAGCAGTTGGAACAGGGGCACCACCAGGGGGAGGGGGCCTGGACGGGCAACCGGCATGGGGGGGAGGGGGGCTGTGGGATAGGGGCACAATGGGACCGGACCATAACACTCCTCCCTATGTCCTGCAGACACGGAAACGGGCCTGGGAGGCCGAGCCCCCGGAGGAGACAGGCCCAGCACGGGCGGAGGAGGAGGCAGAGGAGGAATGGGAGGAAGAGGAGGTGGAGGAGGATGAGGAGGACCCACAGGGGAGAAGGGGGAGAAGTCCCTACCACAGAGGGGGGGCAGTGGGGGTTCCAGGAGACGCGGGACTTCATCAGGAACTGGGGGACCCTGGAGCACAAGCTGGAACTTGCCCTCAACCAGAGGAATGAGCACGTGTTCTGGGACATAGTGCGGGACAAGGGGGCGGTGGGACATCACCAGACCATGGCCCAGTGCCGCTCAAAGGCCAAGGAGCTAAAGAGGGGGTACAAGGCCATCCGGGACAACAATAGGCGTTCCGGACACGGAGCCCGGACCACCCCATACTACGATGGCCTGGACTGCATCCTTCATATGAAGGGGTCCATCATGGCCCCACGCCTCGTGGGGAGCGCCGTGACCGTGACCCAGGGAATGGGCCAAGGTACCCCCTCCACTTGCCGCCCCCTAGGAAGGCACATGCTCCAGGGCCCCAGACCCCCAGGAGGAACAACCCGGGACCTCCAGCACCAGAAGCCCCCCCAGACAACAGCCCAGAAAGCCCCCCACCGCTGGCCAGAGAAGCAGTTAGAAGCTGGCACCACATCACCCTCAGCCAGTGGTCCCAGGGGGACCCCACCCACACTGAGGGGCCAGCCTCAGAGGGGTCTGAGACCGACATAGAGGGTAAGTGGGCAGCCACAAGGGGAGGTGCAGTCAGGGTTGGGGGAAGGGGGGTGATGGAGGGTGGGGGGAAGCATGGGCTGGGGGCTGCCATGGGCCCCCAGGCATGCCGGAGGGCGAGAGGGGTGGCCGGGCCCGCACCCAGCCCCCCCAGACTGCCCACCACTAACCCGCCCACTACCCCCCTACAGGGCACAGGACAGCAGCAGGGGCAGGCGGACGAGGAGGCCGGAGCAGAGGTGCCCAGTCAGCGGCCAGAGAACCCGGGTGAGGCACACAGATAGGGTGGGGGCACACTGGGGGGCCAGGGAGGGGGACCTTGGATACAGGGATCATGAGGGAGGGGGCCGGGCGGGGCAGCCAGACCCCGGGGAAGACCCAGGGGGGACATGGACCCCAGGGGCCCATGCCCTGGTTGGGGCGGGCGCCCTGAACCCCGCATTACCCAACTCTGTTTACCCTACAGAGCAACCCGAGCACCCGCAGCCACCCGGGCACGGACCCGGGCCCAGGCCTCCGGCACAGCACATGAGGGAGTACCAGGTGCAGGCCCGGCGCTGGAGGGAGGATCAGGCAGAGGACACAGTCCAGACATCAACGGAGCAGGGGGAGCGGATGATTGCGGCCGTGGACCGCATGGAAGCGGCCATCGAGCCCTCCCTGGAATGGGCGGAGGCTTGGGATATGAGGTTCCAGGCAGAGTTGTGCCTGAAGCAGAGGTGGGATTGCCAGGAACACAGCAGGCAGGTGGAAGCCCTTGGGCGGCGATGGTGCGGGAGCACTCAGCGAAGTTCGATAGGTCCCATGACATTGGGACCTCCCTGCTCCTGCACGCGGGCACCATGTGTGCCTATGTGATGGCAGCCACCCCCCTGGACACCCTGCCTGCCCCGGGCCCAGTGCCTGGCCCCTTGGCACCCCCTCCCCCACCCCAATGGTCCCAGTTGCCTCCACCTCAGTTTGGGCCGCGCATTCGACCCCCGGTCCCCCCAGGCCTCAGGAGGGTCCAGCCACCATGGGGGGCCCTCTGGTCCCAGCTCCTTCCCTCCCTCCTACCACCGCCTGCCCTTCCAGGCTATGAGACCGTACAAGACACAGTTGGGGACAGTAACAGTGGGAGGGGGGAAGTGAGTTCCCAGAGCTCGGCAGCGCCCACTGGGAGACTGAGGGGTCAGACCCGTACACGCACGGGCCAGAGGGGATGGGGGAAGGGGGAGGGCTGTGTGACGGGGGGCACCATGTGCGGGAGGGTGGAGGGAGGTGGGGATGTGTGGGGCGCAGGTTGTCATGGGTGGATTAATAAATGTGCTGCATGCTCTCTGGACTCATGGTGTCAGTTACAGGGCCCAGGGGGGCCTGTTCCGGGCAGGGCCCGGGACCCCGGGGGAACCTCCAGGGAGGGGTGGGTGGGGTGCACCCTCATGCCTCAGCCTCCCAGCTGATATGCCTGGCCAGGGCAGCCCAGATGCGCATAGCATAACGGTACTCCCTTGGGTTGTCTGCATTCACGTAAAGGGGCACTGGGCCGGGGGGGACGATGTGTCTCGGGGTACTCCTGGGCTGCCCCCTCAGTCTCCCACACATTGTGCAGCACACAGCAGGCACCTATCACCAGGGCGGAGGTCTCCACAGTGTAGTCCAGCCAGTCGGCGAGGCTCCTCCAGCGCTGCTTGAGGGCCCTGAACGCCCGGTCCACCACAGTCCAGCTCAAATACAGGTGGGAATTGTACAGCACCTCCACAGGGTTGCAGGTGACCGGGTACACCTTCATCAGCCACCGGGTGAGGGGATAGGCCAGGTCCCCCAGGATACAGGGGGGCATGAGCACCTCCTCGATCCTGGTCATCCCCATGTCTGCAAAGTCACCCCGGAACATCCGGGCATAGAAGGGGGAGATGGTCATGATCCAGGCAACGTGACTGCGGATGGAGTGGCCTGTGAAGATGTCTATGAATATTCCCCAGTGGTCCACAACTGCCTGCAGCTGCAGGGAGTGATACCCATGCCTGTTGACATACTCCGTGGCCTCCCCGGCGGAGGGGCAGAGGATCTCTCCGGCGGAGGGGCAGAGGGCCATCCACGGCGCCCATGCAGTTGGGGAAGCCTCCGGCCGTGAAGCCAGCCATCACAGCCCTCTGATCGACCAGCTGGATCACCCTGTCCAGGAGCATGCCCGCCACAGCCTCACAGACATCCCAGAGGATGCAGGCAAAGGTGCTCAGCTCGACCCCGAAGTGCTGGGAGACAGACCGGTAGGAGTTGGGCGTTGTTAAGGCCCAGACCCCAATGGCCACCCACTGGACCATGAGGATGGGGGTCCTCATGGGGGTGTTCTGGCACTCCAGTCAGGGCATGAGGAGCTCTGCGAACCACAGCAAGGTGAACTTGTCCATCCTAAAGTGGTTGATTGCCGTGATTGCCGGCTGCATGCTGAGATACTGGGGCTGGTTCCCTTCCCAGATGGGTGCATCCCAGAGAGGAGGTACTCGCATGTGGCCTGATCCATGGCTGAGACAGTGTCTGCACTGTCTGTGTGCAGCCTGGCCACCTACACGGTCTGCCTTGCGGAGGGGGGTCCTGCTTTGGCCGTGTCGTACTTTGTCTGTGTCCACGGGGTCCGTGGGTACCAGCGCTCTCGTGGGGCGGTGTGTCACCAGCTGTTGGAGCTGGGTCAGCTTCCGTGGCCCCCTGCTGTTGACTTCTGCGTGTCTGAGCCTACAGTGGCAGAGATGTCAGCACTGTCCGGCGTGTGGTCCCGTTCGGATGTGCAGCTGGCCTTGTCCATGCAGGATTCTTTCGAGGCTTACTACCTGATCGCCCACCACATGTCCTTGTTGGGGTACTGCCAGGGCATGATCCATTGGCCCCACCTCATTCACCAGGTGGGGCACCCAGCCCCTGGCCTCTTTGTGGCCCCTAGCAGCTGGCAGTGAGTCCCCCTGTGCCCCCTGGCCCCCCAGCCTGATGCCCCCATGCATGTTCTGCTGCCTGCACCCTCCTTGATGTCCCTGCCATGCTGCTGTGCTGCCGTGCTGCCATGCTGCCCCTGTGCTGTGTCCCCCCCTCTTCCGCGCCCCCCCCCCCATGCCTGGTGTGCCTTGTGTGCTGTCTGGGCGCCCGGTTCCCCCCTTCCCTTCCTTTCCCTTCTCTGTGTGTGTGTGCCCAGGTGTGTGCTTGTGCTGTGTGTTCCACTGTGCCCCCCATTCTCTCTGTGCCTGTTGTGTGTGGTACCTGGCCGGCTCTTCTCCCTCTCCCCCCTCCCTTCCTGTTTCCCTTGTGTGGGCATTCCCTTTTGTCCCTTGTGGCGTCCTTTGCCCTCAGGCGGCCATGTCTGTATCCCACCCCTGCCTGGTGCCTTGTGGGTGTTTTGATCACGACCAGGAATCGGCGGTCCGATTCCCTGCCGTGGTCCCGGTCCTGTCATGTCTGTTTGGGGCTTTTATTGATCATGGGGGGTGGTTGTTCAGTTCATCCCTGCCAGAATCCACTGTGGTGAACTGGGCGCCCGTAACGTCTGAAATCACCCAGAGAGAATGGTTTGTAAACAAGCTTGTGAATCGGAAGAACTGTCACAAATCAAAGGGACTCTGGAAGACGTTCTAGAGCAAATTGACAAATTAACTAGCACCAAATCACCGGGACCAGATGCTATATATCCCAGAGTTCTGAATAGGGATGTGCGAACAGAACCGAGTTCAGAAATTGGGTTCGGTTTGAAAATTAACTTTGGTTCGAAAGTTCAGTTCGGTCGACCGAACTATTCGAGTTTGGTTGAATTCTGAACTTCTGAACCAAGTTCATACATTCAAAACCGGTTTTTTTGGCCTTCCGAACTGGTTTGGATTCAACCGAACAATTCGGTTGAATTCGGGTTCAGTTCGAAAATTCAGTTCTGTCAACCGAACTATTCGAGATCGGTCCGAACTCCGAACTTCTGAACCATGTTCGCATATCCCTAGTTCTGAAGGAACTCTAATATGAAATCAAAGACCTACTATTGGTAATTTGTAACCTATCACTAAAGTCTGCCACTGTACCTGAGGATTGGAGGGTAGCAAATGTAACAGCAGTATTCAAAAAGGGCTCCAGAGACCATTCTGGAAACTACAGACCAGTGAGCACGATGTCGGTGTTGGTATTACTGGTGAAAACAATTGTTAAGAACAGAATTACTGGGCTTGTTGAAAAACACAACATAATGGGGGAAGAGTCAACAAGGATTTAGCAAAGGGAAGTCATGCATCACTAATCTATTGAAAATTTCTGAGGGTGTAAATATGCATGTGGATATGGGTGAGCTGGTCGATATAGCGTATCTGGATTTTCAGAAAGTGTTTAACAAGGATCCTCATGAGAGACTTGTGGAAAATAAATAGTCATGGGATAGGAAGCAGTGTCCTATTGTGAATCTTCTACATTTCATCAATCTCTCCCTTTCCACAGGCTTCTTCCCCTCTGCTTTCAAGCATGCCACTGTCTCCCCCATCCTCAAAAAGCCCACCCTGGACCAATCTGACCCCTCTAGTTACCAGCCAGTCTCCCTCCTTCCCTTTGTCTCAAAGCTTCTGGAACATGTCTTATACTCCCGCTGCCTGGACCTCCTCTCTGCCAACTCCTCCCTGAACCCTCTCCAATCCAGCTTCCACCCCCTCCACTCTACTGAAACTGCCCTGGCTAAGATCACCAATGATCTACTTGTCGCTAAATCTAAGCGCCTCTACTCCATTCTTGTCCTCCTTGACCTCTCTGCTGCCTTTGACACTGTCGACCACTCGCTCCTATTGGACTCGCTTTACTCTTTGGGCTTCCGTGGCTCTGTCTTTGACTGGTTCTCCTCCTACCTCTCTGACCGCTCCTTTAAAGTCTCGCTCCCCGAGTCAAACTCCTCCTCCCTCCCCCTTTCGGTTGGGGTCCCCCAAGGCTCTGTCCTTGGCCCTCTCCTCTTCTCTATTTACACCCTGTCCCTTGGCAAAATTATTGCCTCCCACGGATTCCAATATCATCTCTACGCTGATGACACCCAACTCTATCTTTCTACCCCCTCTCTCTCCTCTTCTGTCCACTCACGCCTCGTCAACTGCCTCTCTGATATCTCCGCCTGGATGTCCCGACGTCAACTCAAGCTCAACATGGCCAAGACCGAACTCCTCATTTTTCCTCCCTCCTCTTCCTCTCCCTCTAACCTGCCCATCTGCATCGATGGAGTCACCATCCATCCTGTTCTCCAAGCCCGTAGCTTGGGCTTCATCTTTGACACGCACCTCTCTTTTAAACCTTACATTGACTCTGTTGCCAAATCCTGCCGATTCGCCCTCCATAACATTGCTCGGATCCGCCCCTTTCTCTCTACCTCCTCAGCCAAACCCTTGTTCCTGCCAAGGTTATCTCTTGCCTCGATTACTGCAACCTCCTCCTTGCTGGCCTCCCTCGCCCTCACCTGTCCCCCCTTATCACAATCCAAAACTCTGCTGCCAAGGTCATTCACTCTGCCCGTCGCTTCGACCATGTGCAGCCTCTCCTCTTCTCTCTTCACTGGCTCCCCCTTCCTGAACGTATCCTGTTTAAACTTCTGGTATTCACGTTCAAAACACTCCACAACCAAGCTCCCCCTTACCTCTCGGACCTAATCTCCCTACGCGCTCCTGCATGAGCTCTCCGCTCCTCATCTGTTCCCTCACTCACTCTCCCTCATTTCTCCTGCTCACGTAACTGCCTTTGACCCTTCTCCCTCACTGCCCCCCATGCCTGGAACTCCTTCCCTACCCACATCCGCCTTGCCCCCTCCCTCTGCTCCTTCAAATCCCTCCTCAAGACCCACTTTTTCCTCACCGCCTTTCCCAATGCCTGCTTGTCCCCATATGTTCCCCATATGCTTACTGTCTTCCCTCCTCTGCAGACTGCTGCAACCAACCTGATTTTAACCAAGCCAAGCACACGCACCTGAGACTTTGCATCCGCCTGAATATTTGTTTGTCTTCTCCCCTGTCTCTCCCACTGTCCCCTCTACCTGTCTCCCCCTCCTCGTCTTTTAGATTGTAAGCCACAGGCAGGGACCGCATCTATTTCTATGTTCTGTACAGCTCCAGGTACATGACCAGTGATTAATAATAATAATAATAATAATAATTATTATTATTATTATTTTTTTATTATTATTATTATTATTATTATTATTATTATTATTAACAAACATTTATATAACGCCAGCAGTGTACCTGGCACTTTACAAAGTAATAAAATAGACACGGTCTAATAATAATAATAATAATAATAATAATAATAATAATAATAATCTGTAGATGATTAAAGGATAGGAAAAAAGAGCAGGACTAAATAGTCAGATTTCACAATTGAGAGAAGTAAAATATTGGAGTGTTCCAGGGGTCTGTACTGGGATTGGTGTTGTTTAATATAGTCATTAGGAATGGAGATTTCGCTGTTGGCTAGAACTGAAATGGCCCCAAAATGGCCGTTTTGGTTTTAAAATTGTAAACTGGAATTCCAATTCACTTTCGGTTCCAGTGTTTTGCGGGTTTTGCATTGATTTTTTTCCAGTTTGTTCTCATTGACTTCAATGAGAAAAAATTCCATTGAAGTCAATGTGAAAAAAACATTAAAAAAGCAAAAAATCTGAAAAAAGACTAAACCGAAACGAGATCTGAAAATCACGGAGAACCAAAACTGAAAAAAAAACCAAAATCCTCCTGGAGTCCCATCCCTAATATTCATTGATGATCTGGAAAAGGGAGTAAAGGAAGAGTGAGGTGAGGGCATCTAAATGGTAAATAAAATTTAATGTTGACACGCGCAATGTGATACACATAGGGAGAAATAATCCAAACTATATGTACACAATGCTGGATTCTAAATTAGGGGTTACCACTGAGGAAAAGGATCTCGGAGTCATTGAGTGAAAACAGTCATAGTGTTAACTCCACTTTAACACCACTTTAACATTTCTTATGCATGTTGCAGACTGTACTGGTGCTCTATGTAGCCCTGCAACATGCATACAAAATGTTAAAGCGCTGTTAAAGTGGAGTTAGCGTTATGTCTTTTTTCATCCATTGAGGACAATACACTGAAATTCTCAGTTCAATGTGCAGCATCAGTCAACAAGGAAAACGGGACATTCAGAATTATTCGAAAAGAGATAGAGAATAAAACTGAAAATATTATAATGCCTCTATATTAATCTATGATGCAACCATACCTTTAATATTGCGTGCTGTACTGGTAATCCCATCTCCAAAAAGAAATAGGGATGGGCGAACGCGGTTCGGAAGTTCGGAGTTCGGCCCGAACTCAGCCTGTTCAGACGACCGAACCCGAATTCGAACCTACCAAACAGAACCTGATTCCAAACTCCGAAACGACCGAACAGTTTGGTCAGTTTGGATCGTGTTTGGGTGGGAGAAACATGAACACAGCCAGTTGGTGACCCACTGCCTGACACAGGCAGGCACAGGGAGGGGGGAGGTCAGCTGAGGAGCAGACTTCAAGGCATCAGGGGTGGAGAGGCTTGGAGTAACAGCCAGCCTGCCCAATCACCATCCTTTTTCTCCTCAGACCACTGGCTTCACAGCCTGTGATTGGCCACGGGCTAGGCTGCATGGAGCCAATCGGGCTTGCAGTGAGGCAGGCACAGCTAGTAACAAAACTCATTGCCCTCCCCCTTGCCAACACCTTCTGAGCTAGTCACTGTTCCTGAAGTTCCCAGCTCCCCAATCCATTGCCATCCTCTTCCTATTTCACACATCCAACCCATTTACCTCCATATTATCATTTATTTAGATTATATTAGATAGATTTAGGTGTTATTGTTTGTTTTTACCCCTCCCTGTGTTCCCTGTGTTCAATCTTCCTTCCTCTCTCCCCCCTCCATTGAATCCTTTCCCTCTCCCTCTTATTCCATCCCTGATTATTCCCTTCCCCTGTTTTAAGTTTTGGATTTATTTAGAGTAGGATTGTTATTAGATTGATTTTCATTTAAGTTTTGTATCCCTCCCTTTGTGTTCCCCCCTGTGTAATATTGTATAGATAGATAGATAGATAGATAGATAGATAGATAGCTACTAGATAGATATACATAGTAGTTAGCTTAGTTATAGAGATAGATAGCGATACAGTGTGTTTGTAGGACAAGGCCTTTGTAGTTAATTATTAGGATATTCCATTTAGTTCAATAGGTTTTAGAATAGTTAATAGCAGTTAGATTTAGNCCCTCCTCAAGACCCACTTTTTCCTCACCGCCTTTCCCAATGCCTGCTTGTCCCCATATGTTCCCCATATGCTTACTGTCTTCCCTCCTCTGCAGACTGCTGCAACCAACCTGATTTTAACCAAGCCAAGCACACGCACCTGAGACTTTGCATCCGCCTGAATATTTGTTTGTCTTCTCCCCTGTCTCTCCCACTGTCCCCTCTACCTGTCTCCCCCTCCTCGTCTTTTAGATTGTAAGCCACAGGCAGGGACCGCATCTATTTCTATGTTCTGTACAGCTCCAGGTACATGACCAGTGATTAATAATAATAATAATAATAATAATTATTATTATTATTATTTTTTTATTATTATTATTATTATTATTATTATTATTATTATTAACAAACATTTATATAACGCCAGCAGTGTACCTGGCACTTTACAAAGTAATAAAATAGACACGGTCTAATAATAATAATAATAATAATAATAATAATAATAATAATAATCTGTAGATGATTAAAGGATAGGAAAAAAGAGCAGGACTAAATAGTCAGATTTCACAATTGAGAGAAGTAAAATAGTGGAGTGTTCCAGGGGTCTGTACTGGGATTGGTGTTGTTTAATATAGTCATTAGGAATGGAGATTTCGCTGTTGGCTAGAACTGAAATGGCCCCAAAATGGCCGTTTTGGTTTTAAAATTGTAAACTGGAATTCCAATTCACTTTCGGTTCCAGTGTTTTGCGGGTTTTGCATTGATTTTTTTCCAGTTTGTTCTCATTGACTTCAATGAGAAAAAATTCCATTGAAGTCAATGTGAAAAAAACATTAAAAAAGCAAAAAATCTGAAAAAAGACTAAACCGAAACGAGATCTGAAAATCACGGAGAACCAAAACTGAAAAAAAAACCAAAATCCTCCTGGAGTCCCATCCCTAATATTCATTGATGATCTGGAAAAGGGAGTAAAGGAAGAGTGAGGTGAGGGCATCTAAATGGTAAATAAAATTTAATGTTGACACGCGCAATGTGATACACATAGGGAGAAATAATCCAAACTATATGTACACAATGCTGGATTCTAAATTAGGGGTTACCACTGAGGAAAAGGATCTCGGAGTCATTGAGTGAAAACAGTCATAGTGTTAACTCCACTTTAACACCACTTTAACATTTCTTATGCATGTTGCAGACTGTACTGGTGCTCTATGTAGCCCTGCAACATGCATACAAAATGTTAAAGCGCTGTTAAAGTGGAGTTAGCGTTATGTCTTTTTTCATCCATTGAGGACAATACACTGAAATTCTCAGTTCAATGTGCAGCATCAGTCAACAAGGAAAACGGGACATTCAGAATTATTCGAAAAGAGATAGAGAATAAAACTGAAAATATTATAATGCCTCTATATTAATCTATGATGCAACCATACCTTTAATATTGCGTGCTGTACTGGTAATCCCATCTCCAAAAAGAAATAGGGATGGGCGAACGCGGTTCGGAAGTTCGGAGTTCGGCCCGAACTCAGCCTGTTCAGACGACCGAACCCGAATTCGAACCTACCAAACAGAACCTGATTCCAAACTCCGAAACGACCGAACAGTTTGGTCAGTTTGGATCGTGTTTGGGTGGGAGAAACATGAACACAGCCAGTTGGTGACCCACTGCCTGACACAGGCAGGCACAGGGAGGGGGGAGGTCAGCTGAGGAGCAGACTTCAAGGCATCAGGGGTGGAGAGGCTTGGAGTAACAGCCAGCCTGCCCAATCACCATCCTTTTTCTCCTCAGACCACTGGCTTCACAGCCTGTGATTGGCCACGGGCTAGGCTGCATGGAGCCAATCGGGCTTGCAGTGAGGCAGGCACAGCTAGTAACAAAACTCATTGCCCTCCCCCTTGCCAACACCTTCTGAGCTAGTCACTGTTCCTGAAGTTCCCAGCTCCCCAATCCATTGCCATCCTCTTCCTATTTCACACATCCAACCCATTTACCTCCATATTATCATTTATTTAGATTATATTAGATAGATTTAGGTGTTATTGTTTGTTTTTACCCCTCCCTGTGTTCCCTGTGTTCAATCTTCCTTCCTCTCTCCCCCCTCCATTGAATCCTTTCCCTCTCCCTCTTATTCCATCCCTGATTATTCCCTTCCCCTGTTTTAAGTTTTGGATTTATTTAGAGTAGGATTGTTATTAGATTGATTTTCATTTAAGTTTTGTATCCCTCCCTTTGTGTTCCCCCCTGTGTAATATTGTATAGATAGATAGATAGATAGATAGATAGATAGATAGCTACTAGATAGATATACATAGTAGTTAGCTTAGTTATAGAGATAGATAGCGATACAGTGTGTTTGTAGGACAAGGCCTTTGTAGTTAATTATTAAGATATTCCATTTAGTTCAATAGGTTTTAGAATAGTTAATAGCAGTTAGATTTAGAGTAGAGATAGATAGATATAATAGTAGATAAAAAATTTAAATAATTTTTTTAAAAAAAATAAAAATAAAATAAAATATAATGGAGAAGGGAAGGAGAGGCCCATTTGCTGCCCATAGGGGAGGCAATGGGCACGTGTCAGAGGTGGAAGGGACCGTGCCAGGGGAGCAGCAGCAGGCAACATCAGTAGCCCAAGCACACCCCAAACTCAGCAGACCTGCTTTAGGGCAACAGGCTTCAGTGGCTCAGCATCACCTCTTGGCAGTGCCCTCTTCTACTGCCACTCAGGACACTGGAAGGCCTGCAGGACTTGAGGCTGTGTCTGTCTCTGCTGCTGCTGGTGCTGGACCAGGTGCTGCTACTTCTGATGTTTCTACAGGGCTACCAGTGTCCCTGGCATTCTGTACCCTGGCAACCCACTGTCTGCTGCTGCTAGTGCCAATGGCTCCCAGGCCTATATGCCGTCTGTGCCAAGGGTTCTGTACCCTGGCAACCCACTGTCTGCTACTGCCAATGGCCCCCAGACCTATATGCTGTCTGTACCAAGGGTTCTGTACCCTGGCAACCAATGTCTCCTGCTGCTAGTGCCAATGGCCCCCAGGCCTGTATGCTGTCTGCCAAGGGTTCTGTACCCCAGGTTGCCTCCAAGCTCAAAGCCTCCCTCAGCCCACCTTGCTGACTCTCATGCCAAGGTGCCTGTCTGCCCACCCCCCAAGTTGCTGCCAAGAGAGAGAGAGAAATAAGAGAGAGAGAGAGAGAAAGTCTCCCCAGTGCTAAAAGGAGAGACAGACACGATCCCACCCATGCTATCACTTGCACTATATGTCCAAAGGGAGAGAGAGAGAGGCTCCCCGCTAGAAGGAGAGTGATGGGGTGGAGGGGAGGCCAGCTCAAGTTGCCACCTGCCAGAACCAGGAAGAACTACCATCTGTGCCCGATGCCCATTGCCCACATCCAGGAGCAGCAAAAGCGTACCAGAATGAGATGGAATATAACAAAACATGGAACGTATTATGTGCCTGCCTGTGTGCATTTCTATACCTACCTATCACATGATTGAATGAAGTGTGCCCAACCATGCGCTACTTCTAGGGACATCATTCAGCTCCCATAGGCTGTCATTCCACTGTACCTGAAACAGTCATGCTCGCCTGTCCCAGGAAGCATCAACAAGATTCTGGGACCATCATTCCAGTCACGGGGCCTGTCATTCCATTCTGGGTTCTGCTGCTGTTCGTGCCTGACTGGCCAGGGGCTACCAATGCCCACCTGCAAGCCTGCCCCTCCACCAGTCTACTCCTCCGCACCCACCCGTGGATGCTCGCTGCCAAAAGAGCCAACACAGACACAAGCTCTGCCCCTCCTGGGGGGCTGTCTGCAAGTTGAGACCCTGCTACTGGCACATATTTAGGCGAATACGCTAATGCTACATCTGCTGCTGCTTTCAGGTAGGGATCTGACATAGACAAGGTGTATATACAATGAGATTCTGCTACCTGCCAGAACTTCAGCACAGAGGGAGAAAATATTGGGCAGTCCGAACAAAGTTCATAACAACAAAACAAATATAACTTTTAATAAAACCTTTAAATAACAATGAACATTCAACAACAGTATAAAACCAAAACCAAACATATTATAAAAAGAAAGGAAACAACTTTTAACTTGGGGATCTAGTCTTTGTCGGGCCTGTCCCCCATAACTTGGGGGAAAGGCAAAAGCCAGGGAGCAGCACAGGACCGAGGGCTCCGGCATTTTGTACCTGTGGGCCGAGGCGAACTCCACGGCTCCTGTCATGGCTGCATGCCACCTGGAGAGCAACTGGTGGTACAGTTCCAGCTTCTCCATCTCGGCGGAAATGTACTGGGAGTACGCTTCCACCTGCTTTTTCTCAAGTTTGACCTCCTGGAACTGTTCCATCAGGTGGTTCTCCATCGTGACTGAATGCAGCCGTAAGCCCTGTATAAAGTGGAGGGCAGGCCTCTCTACCTTGGCCCAAAAGGCCTTCACCAATGCAAACTCCCGGGGCCTGGGGGACTCCACATTGGAGCCGGAGGAGTGGGAAGGGCTTTGATGGCGTTGCCATGTCTTTTGGATTGCCTTCCCCCACTTCTTCTGGTGCTGATGCTCCACCATGGCCATGCTAGACTCCTGCCATTTCACCTTCTCCCCGTGCAGCTTCCCAATGTGGGAGATTAGGCCGGATGTGGTCCCCTCCCTGGCCAGTCTGAATTTTTTGCTGCATATCTAAAGAACATAAAAAGATAGGAACATAAGAAGGGCCATACTCTGTCAGACCAACAGTCTGTCAAGCCCTGCCTGCATTCTGACTCCACAAGTGAGTGGGTGGCCATTTGGCCAATCTCTTTCTGCAGGGGACTTCCGTTCCTAACAGGTCATAGGGAAATCTATGCCCTGTAGTTCCAGCCCCCGTGCCTTACCGTGCACATGGCGTATGTGTCACCCTTCACAAACCACCTCCAGACATCAGATCTTCTCTGCCGACTGTCTGGGGGTGGCATTGGTGAGTCTGACCTCTGCCTTGATGACCTGCACCTGGCACCGGTGGCAACAGATTCCTCATCACCCTCTCTGAAACAGGAACACATAAACAAGTAGTAAGTAACAACACCTAAGTAATATCATGCATTTATGATGATGCCTCTAGTCCTCCCTCCTTGGGGTGCTAGGGATGGCAACTGGAGACGGTGACCCTGGCTGGCTGGCATGTGCAAATCCTGCCCTTCTTTGAGTACTGAGGAAGGATGGCAATGGAGAGACCCTGGCTGGCTGGCATGTGCAAATCCTGGCCTTGTTTGGGGGTGCGTTGGGATGGCAACTGGAGAGTGGAGACCCTTGCTAGGGTGGGAGTGCTCATGCTCATGCTTGACTGCTGGAAGAGCCCCCCACACTACAGTACCCTCTCTCTCTGTGGCAGACATTCACTGCCACCCGCTGATGCCCACTGTTTGTGCCTGACTGATGCCCACCACCCACGCACCCACACACATGCCAGTGAGCTCGCTCTAATGGATAGTATTCTTCTTGTCCTCAAAAATTTTTTTTAAAGTTTACAAACCTGGCAGCTGTGGCAGCACCTCCTGTGTCCGCCGGCTCTTGCTCCTCCTCCACCACCGAAGGTTCAGCAGCAGCGGCAGGAACCTCTTCCTCCAACTGGCTCCGCCACTTTGGCCTTCCCCCAGGCCTGGCATTTAGTCACGTTCTTCATTTATTATTACTTTTTTAAAACAATCACTTGCCAACATCAACAGTCACCCACCAACACTCTCCAACCAGCCAAACCAACAGTCAAACTGAAACCAACACACAGTCCAACACAAACACAGCCAAAACACGCCAAACACCCAGCCAGCCACAACACACACACACTCTCGCCACACAGCTCCGCACGCACTCAAATTTCTGGTTTCCAATGTGATCACGGGATCACGCAATACCTTTTTACGAACGCCCAAACTGAACCGAACTCCACCGAACCAAACTACCGAACCTGAACTCGGCGACCCAACTGAACTACCGGACTGAACTGGACCGAACCGAACGACCAAACCCAAACCGTGATCTGTTCACACATCCCTAAGAAGATATAGTCAATCTAGAAAAGGTGTAGAGAAGGGAAACAAAAATGATCAAAGACATGGAATGGTTTCCATACAAAGAGAGGCTTCTTAGGTTAAGGCTCTTCAGCTTGGAAGGGATATGATAGAGATTTATAAAATCCTGAGAGGTGTGGAATGAGTAAATAATGAGTTGTTAAATATTTACTCTCTCAAAGAGCAATAGAACTAGGGGTCACTACATGAAACTAACTGGCAGCAGATTTAAAACAAATAAAAGAAAGTATTTTTCACTCAGTGTATGATTAACTTGTGGAATTTGTTGCCAGAGGATGTGATCAAGGCCAGTAATATAGCTGGGTTTAAAAAAGGATTGGATAAGTTCTTGGAGGCTAGGTCCACTAATGGCTATCAACCAAGTCTGTTTGCGGGAGGTGACCTCTGATTGTTGAAGTAGGGCTGAAATGAGAATAATTTTGTTTCTTGTGAAAATCTTATTAAAATTGTGAGAATTGAGACTTGTTATTGAGATCTCAGGATGATCTTGGTAATAGTTCAAGATCTTGGTGAAAATCTTGTCAAAATGTACTGCTTACCATTTACCGTGATTTATCATGTGATCTGTACTGATTTACTGTGTACCACTTAACCATATACAGCGTTTGTCCCAGTGGGACAATGGCACTGGCAGCATCACCACCATTTTTGAGAAGAGCTGCCATTTTGCAGATGTGCATTACCATGACAAACATAGTACACGGTAAGCGGTACGTGGCAAATCTGTATACAGTAAGCAGTCAATTATAGTAAACGATAAATTCAGGGGGGAAATCGTATGAAAAAGTGTTGAGAAATGGGGGGTGGGTCTCAGTAATTGATTCTTGCTAAAAATTAGTTGAGAACTGTGATTTTTGGTGATAATTAAAGAAAAATCACAATGGAGTTTCAGCCCTTGTTGAAAGCTGGGAATGAACAACAGGGAATGGATCATCCCATTATGACCTGTTGGGAACTTTTCCCAAGTGACTGAGATTGGCCACTGTTGGAGAAAGAATTTGGGGCTTGATGGACTGTTGGTCTAACCCAGTATGGCACTACTTATGTTCTTGGTGTTCAGGAAAAACTGTTGCCTACTGAACAAGAATGTATGGCAAAAGAAATATGCCATCTGGGAAGGAAGGAAAAATATAAAGATATATTACATTGTGCCTGTCCATTGGCATGACTAAGACATTGAATTTAGAATTGGAATGCCTTGGGCAACTCACTCTCTCAGTCTCAGTTCTCCATCTGTAAAATGGGAATAGTAATTAGAGCTGATTAGAACATTTGTAATAGTAATTAGAACATTTGCTACCCATGGGCAATACCCATATTTACAAGTAGCCTATCAGGTGTCCGATTGGTACATGAATAAGTACTGAGTTGGGCACCTGATTACCTAAACTACTGAGTATTGTCGTTACCAATTTTCCATTTTATCAATTCCAGATAGCTTATTAGTTACCTGATTGGTAATTGCATATCACAGCAGCAGGGACGTAGCTAGAATGGAATGGGCCCCCTCATCCTGCCCTAAACTTATCCCCACATGAGATACACATATGTTCCACATGTATTGTGGGCCCCCCAGGCTCATGGACCCTGATGCAACTATACCTGCAGCACCTATTGTAGCTATGCCCCTGTACAGCAGTTGATTCATTAACCAAAATAGTGATCAGTACCATTTTACCATTTCCACAAAACTGGTTTAACAATTTTTGCATTTCATCATTTCCAGTTTAGTAGGGATGGGCGAAGAGATTGCAATTCGGGTTCATCCGTTTGGTTCGGCTGCGTTCAGTTCGGCCGTTCGGTTCAGCCGTTTGGTTCAGTTGCGTTCAGTTCATTCATTCAGTTAGTTTGCTGGGTTCGGGTTCGGCCGTTCTGTTCGGCCGTTCTGTTCAGTCGTTCTATATCTATATCTCTCTATCTCTCTCTATATGGGATGGAGGGGGGAATCACAAACACAAGGTTTCAGTTTAAGGCTTAAGTTTCATTTCAGTACAAAACTGAAATGAAACTTAAAGCAATCTAATAATCCTACTCAATGCCTGCTGTTCAGGAACAGTGACTAGCTCAGAAGGTGTTGGGAAGGGGGGAGGCAGATAGTTTCATTTCTTGCAAGCCTCTCCACCCCTGGTGCCTGGAAGTCTGCTCCTCAGTGACTAGTACTACCCCTCCCTGTCACCTTACAGTGAACCTTTCTTTGCCACCAGAACTCACCAGAACGCGATCCGAACTGACCGAACTGTTCGGTCGTTTCGCCATTCAGTGTTCGGTTCTGTTTGGTATGTTCATGTTCGTGTTCGCGTTTGGTCGTCCGAGCAGACCGAGTTTGGGCCAAACTCCGAACTGCGTTCGCCCATCCCTACAGTTTAGTACTGACCAATAGCAAAACTGCATCCAATCCAACAGATTTGAATCAGGTATCCAATGGGAAATTGAGTTAAATTGGAAACCCTGGTCTGGAAGGTAAACACGAGAGGAATTATGGGCAAACTGGATGTAAGTGGTTCTCCCTGCACCCATCATGAGCCACTACAGGATCTATTCCCATACCAGTCCAACCATGGCCGCAACCCCTCTTCTCTAGGGTGTGCCTCTCTAATGTTTTCTATTGGTTACAAAAATGCCTGGAGCCCATTTTGTGTTCTTAATAAATGTTACAAGAACAGATGAATAAGCAAACAATTGTTGTTTTCTTTCATCCATTTTCATTTAAAAATAAAAACAAAAAATAATTTATTCATTTATTTTTAAAAATTGTGCATGCACAACATTGGCCTCTGTTCTGTGCATGTTTGCCATTTTCACATGTTGCTTATTCTCCCTTCAGACTAGGAAAGCTGGTCTGCATGTATCAATTTTGGAAAAGGCACTGCGATTTTTAATTTTTATTTTTTTTTATAAATAATGTTTTTGTAAAAAAAGAAAATCACTGCACATGTGCAAATGGACACCAGGGCTGTTCTGCACTCATGAACATGTTGTTAATTCTCCCTGCAGGTCAGGGCATTCCCTTGCAAACCCAGGTCAGTGCATACTCCCCCCTCCACACCAACAGATGATTAGGGGAAGGGGGAGCCAGACTCGAAATCTCACCGAGGATTTGAATCAGGTGTCGATATCCCGCTGAGATCTCGAGCCTGGTTCTCATTCTCACAAGATGTCTCGCAAGAATTGTTTTAATTCTCATTTCAGCCCTACTGTTCAGTCAGATGCTAATCATTCTCTGACCCCCGCTTGAGGCAGAGGCAGTTTGGTGCCATTTGTTTCCTCTTCCTTAGTAGGACGGAGCAAAGTGCAGGGATGGCTGCTTGCAGGCTGCTAACCCAGGCAGGGGTTGCCCTGGCAATGGCAGCTTTTAGTGCGAAGGAAAGCTCATGAGAGCTGGAGACGTGGTTTTAGAGGCACCATTTGTGAAGGGTAAGTTCCCCTCACATTCAACTGAGGGGAGGGGAGCAGCCTGGATGAGTGAGTTGGAGGTTGTGCCATCATTGGAAGCCAGGCCAGTCACTGGGAGGACCAGGATGCAGGAACACAAGCAGGAAAGCAGCCCATCACCCAGAGCTGGCACGGTGAGTAAGCCCGGAGTGGCAGAGCCTCCCCCACCCAACACTTCTTGTTTTCCTGGTGCAAAGGATTTTACTGGCAGCTACCCTGGAGCCACCAATCAGATGTGTGGGGCACAAGGTTGGGCTGCATGGGGCCGAAATGCAGCCTGAGGAGCAATATTTATTTATTTATGTAATGTAATGTAAATTTTATTTGCGTGGCCATAAGGTCATTGCATAACACAAAACACATACAAATACAAACAATTACAACATAAGTAGCCGTGGCCACAAATACGATAAAACAAATAAAAGACACTATATTCTACCACTAAGATGAACATACCAACATGAGTTCTAAAAGTTGACTACACCGTCCCTAGGGTACAGTCCTACTCACATCTGCACAGATCCACATCATCTCCAAACACAATTGTCGGACTGGCTACCGGGAGAAACTTCAAAAATCTATCCCTTTGAGCAAATGCCTGCACCAAAAAGGCCGACACCGCAGCCGATAGATTATGATTGGTGTCAGCAAGAAATATACATAATAATTCTGAAGAGGATCTACCAGGAAACTTGTCCATATATGATGACAAAAACTGTACACGGGGTACACTATATAACTGACAAAAAAATAAAATATGGGTCACTGTTTCAATTTCTAAACGATCAAACGGGCAAAGCCTGTCCCCAAAGGGAGTACCCGCAAAGCGGTCCTCAAGCAAACAGGTGGGCAGAACATTGAGTCGGGCACCAAAAAAAAGAGAAAGTCTCCTGACAGAATATGAGGAAGCCAAATAACGGGCCATGGCCCCAAGATTTGGAGCCAAATACTTATAATGGGCCAACGAGACAAAAGTCCCAATAGTTGCTCGATCCTCCTGATATCCAATATCCTTCACCCTAGCCAGCGCCTCCCTTCGCGCTGTGTCAAACTGGGCCCTTTGTAGATGTTCGATCGAGAGACCCCAGCTGGCAACTTGGTTTAGCACCAACGTGGTCCAAGATGCAACAAAAGAATCCAGGGGGATTAAGGCCAAAAGCCCCAGCTGTTCGCCTTGATAAAGACGAAGCCACAGTTACACTGCTTGACTCCATGCCACCTTGTTCCAAGCAAGCTGCCCAAATTCAGATCTGATGGCAGCTAGCGGGTTATTTATTTATTTATTTTTATTATAATATTTTTACCCCACCTCTCCCACATCTACTAGCTCGAGGCAGCTTACAAATATAAAATATTTGAAAACATATAAAACTAAAAAGCCAATAAATAAACCAAATAGACTATCAAAAAGGGGGTTCCATAGAATAAAACAGAATTCCACTCCCCCCTCCCATCCCATCACCCTCACCAAAGGCCCGGTGGAACAGACAAGCCTTACAATAACAAAGGAAAGAGGTGAGGACCGGGGCCACCCAGGTCTCTGCTGGAAGGGAGTTCTACAGCCTAGGTGTGGCTGCATTTTGGGGGAACTGGTTCACAGGCCTCCCAGTCCCCCCCTCCCCCACTCTCCATCTCCTTACTCATCCCCAACTCTTTCCACAGGGATAGCTGGCAAGTGGGCCAAGGAGACAGGGCAAGTCCAGGTGACTTCCAGGTGCCAAGTCCGGCTAGGCTTGCCCCCCCCTCTAAACCCCTCCAGACAGAAGGGAGTGGGCTAATCCTCCTCTGAGGATGCAGGCACAGGGTGTGAACTGAACAGGCCTTCAAAACAGCAGAGACTGGTGCTGCCAGGCTGTATGGCCAGTATGACCATTAGGTTGTGGGGAAGGCCAACAGCTCTGCCCCCTCCCCCGACAATGTAAATGTTCCCCAAGCCCAACAAGAGGATGGAAACCCAAAAAAGAAGGGGAAACAAACACCTGCTAAGAACCCTCAGCCCTATGTACCCCCCCCCCCCAGCAACCCCAACCTGGTGGGGTGGAGGCTATTCTCCCATCCTTTCTAGAGCAGCTGGATGGGTATCAGGAATTTCTGGCACAACTGGAGAGTGTTTAAGAGCCTCCATGCCCACCTCAGACCCCCCACCCACCCACCTCCCCCTGCCTGAGTCATGAATCCCACTCACCAGCATGGAACAGGGAGGTAGAGTCTCAGGAGGTGCCAGTGGACCCTGCAAGGTGTAGAGGGGGGCACCGGGTGCCATTTTATCATTGCAGGGACAAAGCCCCTAGCCCCTACTGCCCGAGGGAGGATTTAACTGCTATATAGAAATAGCAGATCAACAGGCTAATGGCAAGTATCCAGTCACTGAAGTGGAGTGTGGATGATGACCAGAAGAGATGCTATGACCCCCTGCATTACATTTGAGGAGTATCTCCATGAGCCAAATAAGCCTGGCCCATCAAGAAGTGAGTACCAAGATGAATGCAACTGCTTCATTACCTCCTTCATTACCTCCTTCAGGCCGGTCTTTTAGCGCGCCCCCTCCAGAAGGGGAAGGGACCAGTTAGGATGGTCCGCCCTCGGAGGCTGATGGAACCCCAGCGGTTCCAGGAGGTCCTGAGGGAGCTTACCCTGGATGTGGACGGTCACTCTGTGGATGAGCTGGTCCGGCATTGGAACATCTTGCTGGAGGAGGCCATTGACAGGGTGGCTCCGAGGCGCCTTCTGCCTCGGTCTCGTCACCGCAGGACCCCTTGGTTTACTGAGGGGCTGCGGTGTATGAAGCGTGTGGGCAGGAGGCTAGAGCGACGCTGGCGTCGGACTCGGTCTGTCTCCGATCGTCTTCTCCATAGGGCCCATTTGCGGTCCTATGTGGAGGCTGTGAGGACGGCGAGGAAGGAATTCCTCGCCGTCCTCATAGCGTCTGCGAAGTCGCGTCCAGCGGAGCTGTTTCGGGTGGTGCGGGGGCTGGTTAGTCCGGCCTCCCTCCGCCTGGATGGGGACTTGTCCCGGGCCCGCTGTGAGGAGTTTGTCATCTACTTCGCAGACAAGATTGCTCGGATTCAGGCCGATTTCGACGCTGGGTTGACAGCAGTAGGGGAAGAGCGCGGGGGGGCGGAGGGTCCGTCTGGTCCATCTTTATGGGGTGAGTTTCAGGAAGTGACGCCTGCCGATGTGGTGGATGTCCTGGGGTCTGTGAGGGCCACGTGTTGTCAACTAGATCCATGCCCGTCCTGGTTAATAAAAGCTTCCGGGGAGACGTTGGGGACGGTGCTGGCGAGGGTGGTGAATGCGTCCCTTCGGCAGGGGAGGTTGTCGCCTTGCTTAAAAGAGGCTGTGGTGCGCCCCCTGCTGAAAAAACCATCGTTGGACGTAGACGCGCTCGCCAGCTACCGACCTGTCTCTAACCTTCCCTTTTTAGGGAAGGTTATTGAGCGGGCAGTGGCGCTCCAGCTCCAGGGTCATCTAGATAATATCGGGCTCCTTGACCCGTTTCAATCTGGGTTCCGCCCCGGCTATGGCACCGAGACGGCGTTGGTGGCCTTGGTGGACGACCTCCGCCGGGAGATGGATGCGGGATGTTCGACATTTCTCATCCTGCTCGATCTCTCGGCCGCTTTTGACACCGTGGACCATGGGCTGCTGTTGAGACGACTGCGTGACCGGGGGGGTCTGGACGGGACTGTTCTTGAATGGTTCCGTTCATTCCTCTCGGGGAGGAGCCAACGGGTGGTGTTGGGGGAAGAAACATCGAGCCCCCGCGCCTTACCGTGTGGCGTTCCGCAGGGATCGATCTTGTCTCCATTATTATTTAACATCTATATGCAGCCCTTGGGGGAGGTCGTGAGAGGGTTCGGGGTGCGATGTCACCAGTATGCTGATGATACTCAGCTGTACCTCTCGTTTTCTACCGACCCAGACCCTGCTGTCTCGGTGCTATCCCAATGTTTGGAGGCCGTGGCGGATTGGATGCGGCGGAGCAGACTGAAGCTCAACCCAGATAAGACGGAGGTGATGGTGGTGGGGAGGGCGAAGGGGGTGGTGGCCCCCCTGATTGGGGGGGTTTGCCCCCCTGTAGCTCAGCAGGTCCGGAGTCTGGGGGTCATATTGGACGCAGACCTGCGGCTGGAGCGGCAGGTGGAGGCAGTCGCTAAGGCTGCCTTCCGCCAGCTTTATCTGGTACGTAGGCTGCGTCCGTATGTCTCTGGCCCGGACCTGGCCTCCCTCATCCATGCCTTCGTCACCTCGCGGCTCGACTACTGTAACGCGCTCTACGTGGGGCTTCCCTTGTTCTTGGCCCGGAGGCTGCAGCTGGTGCAGAATGCGGCGGCCCGTCTTCTTACGGGGACGGGTCGCCGGGAGCACATTACACCGGTGCTCCGAGCGCTGCACTGGCTGCCGATAGTGTGCCGGGCCAAGTTCAAGGTCCTAGTAATGATCTATAAAGCCCTATACGGCCTTGGCCCCTCTTACCTTAGGGACCGCCTCGCCCTTCGCGCCCCGGAACGACTCCTGCGGTCTGCCGGGGGTGCCCTCCTGGAGGTCCCCCGTGTTAAGCGGGGGGCCACGATGGAGCGGGCATTCTCGGTGGTAGGGCCGCGGCTGTGGAACTCCCTTCCGGAGGAAGCTCGCCTGGCCCCAAGCCTTTTGACATTTCGGCGGAACTGTAAGACCTGGCTGTTTGCCCAGGCCTTTGGGAGGGAGGGGGGGGGGGTTTTTAATCCCCCACCTGTATATTTATTTTTATACCACCCTGTTTTATTGATATGTTTTATAATTGTATTTTAAATGTTTTAAATGGTTTTTATTGTTGTAAACCACCCCGAGCTGCTGTGCAGGATGGGGCGGTATAAAAATCTACTAAATAAATAAAATAAATAAATAAATAAATAAACTGCTGTGGAGGTCGAGCAACTAACTGGGGGCTTGTGGGTGCACCCACCATTCTTCAAGAGACACGAGAAGCAGAGAATGTGCTGGAACAGAAACTGGGTCCATGGCTCTTATGTTGTGGGACAGGCCACAGGTAGCAATAGTCCTAGGGCACATGCAGGACTAGGGTAGCCAGAGCATAATCATGCTGTCCAGGTATGGAGAGGGAGCTTATGCTGCCATTGCCCCACAGGGCGATGCAGGGATGACTGGGATGAACTGGGTGGGGCAATATGGACACATCCGCTCCGATAGGGGAACACCTACTGCAGACAATAAGGGAAAAGATATGGAGTGGGGAGTACATTGACATCTTCATGCTCCTGTTCAGTGACCCCATCCCTGACCTTAATGATAACGGTGATTAAAAAGTGTGAGCATTTTAAAAGTCCCAAAGCTGGGAGAAATTGGAGAAACTGGACAGCATCCTTGATAATATTTCATGGAGTGATGCTGCAAATGTACTCTGAGTGAGGCACCAAGCTGGTTAAATATTCAGACATAATTAGGAGGGCATATGACACTGGCAGACCCGGTGTGTGGCTGTCAGATGACAAGGCATTTCTGCAGTCATTAACTCAAGCATCAGGTGGGACATCCATGCTCATGATCTGTGACTGGAGTGCATTAGCAACTCCAGTTATGCATCCCAGATTGGATAGTGGCCATGTGTTAGTGAAGGGTAGAGCTGTAAACTACGCAGTAGGGTCGAGGGGTGAGAGGCCAAAATAGGGGTCAAAGTGCTAGAACTACAACAATGGGGGCAAGTGTTTTTGCCCCACATGTAGGTTCAAGCACATTTGCATTCAGTGCACCCGGTCCCACACTGCTTCCAACTGCACCATGTTCAGGCAGTATGGTGCCAAAAACAGGAGCCAGGGCAGTGACAGGGGGGTAGAAACCCAACCTCAGGGGGCGCTGCCCCAGTCTCCGGTATAGGGCACCAACCCCAATCTGGCATAAAGCCTGAGAACAGGCTACCAGAGACTACCCTGACCCAGCCACTGCTAAGTATGTTATGGAAGGTTTCAGGGTAGGTTTCAGGATCCTCGCAATAGCCCCATGATTTCACACTAAAGCCCCCAATTTGAAGTCAGTAAGGGGTAATGAATAGATAGTATGGGCAAAACTAGACAAAGAGGTACAAGAGGGGAGCGTCATGGGGTCCCTCAACTCCCTGCTGATTCCCATGTGCAGGATCATCCCCATAGGGGTGGTACCAAAGAAGGTCCTGGGGGAGTTTTGCCTCATTCACCACTTCTCCTATTCGAAGGGGGGAGGGAGGAATTTGTCTTTATTCACATTTCAAGCAATATCAGTCCTTAAGTTAGGGTCTGTTTTATTGATGAGACAAGATTTAATTTGACCTAAAGAAAGCAGTTTGCTTTTTAGCAGACTTTGAGAATAATTGGCACAAAGGAATTAGAAGAGACACTGATAACATGTTTGTTTCTGGAATCCAAGGTCGTTTTGCAAGTTTGCGTCAAAACAGTTTCTCATAGCATTAAATGAGCTAAAAACATGGTTTTCAACTCATGATGAAGCCGTAATATTGATAAGAGAGAAACACCACCACCCCACGGAAAAGGTGTTTTACTGTTTCAATCATATCTCAAATGCTATAATAGGTTTAATTTTTAAGCCAAATAAAGGTTTTTTTAAGGCTGTTAATTGGAGTAGTATTAATCAATGCATTTCCCAATATAAATTTCAAATTGTTTTAAGATATTTTTAATGAAAGAATTCTGTATAGATTAGGAAATCTAGGGGAGAAATTAGAGACTGAGGGTGAAAACAGACATGACGCTAACCATCCTTGGTGGTCATTTATGCATGTTTCAGGGCTGCATAGGGCACCAATACAGCCCTGCAACATGCATAAATAACCACCAAGGGTGGTTACAGGGTGGTTAGCATCATGTCTGTTTTCACCCTAATTTAGGGGAGAAATTAGGAAATCTAGGGGAGAAATTAGAGACTAAAGACATTAAGAATAATGTATTTAATTAGTGAATTTTACTTCAAATTATACCTAAATACACCATTCAGAGGAATAATTAATTGTTCCTTTGAATTGTGTCTTAATGAGAAAATATATTATAAATCAGTGTTGCTCTAGAAATTTCTTTCTAAAGTGAGTAGAACAAAGGCAGATATAGCATCTGTTCTTCAACAATTTCCTGAAAAGACTCTGTATATAAAATTATGTAGAATTAATAGAATTTAATAAAACTTTAGTAAATCTAATAGACTCCATTGGGTTTCATAGAGCTCTATTGAACTAATAGACTCTATTGAAGTGGGACAAAGATCAGGACCAGTAAAAGGTTACCATGGGGTATTTTCAGACGTTAGGAGATCACAGTCAACCACACTCAATTCCGCGTGGTGGCTGTGATCTCCTAACGTCTGTTGGGGGAAACGGATGTTTCCCCCCAGATGTTACCTCGGCGTGGAATTGCATTCACCACGCGAGCAGCTGAAGCGGAGGGACCGCCGGCCACCGTGTGTCGAATGCAATTCCATGCCGGGGTGAACGCTGGCATATCGTTTGGTCGGGCGCTACGGCCCGGGATCACCGGCAGGATCCCGGGCCGCGGCGCATCCGGCCCGACGCGGCGGAGTGCGTGGAGGGGGCGGGGCCGTGCAGCTGCACGTTGCGTCACGCATCCCCGCCCCCTCCCAGATTCCCCGCCGGGATCCCCCCAGCACATCTGATACGGCGTGACGGGGTGATCCCGGCGGGGAATTAATAGGGTGATTTCGGTACGGGGCCAAAGGGCCCCGTAACATCTGAAATCACCCATGGTCTTGGTTCAAAGAAGTAAGGAGGAGTAAAGTCAAAATAACCAATAAGAAGAAGATATGGCTGTGGAGACATGGAAACCAAAAACATCTTTCTTTAGTGTCATCACTTGGCAAGAGGCAAACTTCATGCCAATTGGTGGCACCCTTGACCTGCTAGTCACTGATTGGAGAAACAATGAGCAGCCATATTGAAAGACTCTCAGATATCCTATAAGACAGGCAGGATATTGTTTAAAAAGAAGGAGAGGAAGATACTTGCTAACCAATATGCTGCTGGGCCAAGTCACATGTGGGACTTAGGTTTTTTTAGTTCCAGCTCTTTTTCTTTTATTTTACAATCTTCTCTTTTACTTCTTATTCCTAAGACTTTTACTTTTCATTTTTAAAGCTACTTTAAGACTACTTTTCTCTATTTTTCTTATCTTTATTTTTATTTTTACATTTTATTTTCAGTTTTAACTTCGTTTTTCACTCTTTTCAAGCCATTTTTATTTTCATTTTAACTTCATTTCTCTCATTTTTCACTTTTTTCAAGCCTCTTTATTTTCATTTTTAACTTCATTTTTTCTCAATTTTCACTCTTTTAGTCATTTTATTTTCATTTTTTAAACTTAATTTTCTTAATTTTTCACTCTTTTCAAGACATTTCGCTTTTTGCTTTATAGTTAATTTTCTTTTAATTTCTTTCCCCATTTTTCAAGGGCAATTCTTATTTTTCTTTAAGGTTTTGTCCCCATGTACACACTTTTCTTTTCTTTTAGGAAGGACTGTATTGGTTTTAGATAAACCTGTTTCTTTTCCATTTTTAACTCTGTCGGGTGGACAGAGTTCCCCCAAGTGCTTCTCCGTCTTTTCCCTCCCTTTTTGGAGCTTCCATGATCCTTGCCTGTTCAGAGGCATTCCTCAATTTTTGTTTTATATTTTTCTTTATCTTTTCTATCTTTTATTTTTACTATTTCTACTTTAATTCTTATCAGGTCTCCAACACAGCAGCAAGTTAACATCTTATCTTCCTCAGCAGGACCCCACAGACCTTGGGCAAGTTTTTTGGAACCTGCGATATCTGTTTGTGAGATATATTCTCCAAGAATATATATTTTGTAATAAATAACCTTGTTTTGCATGCTTCCATAGTGATTTTATAGTAGTGTGTAAGCCAGTTTGGCAGGGCAATAAACTGTAGTATTTTAGTCATAATAATTGTCTATTGTGACTTTTTGGTGAAGAAACGTAAGCTTTCCTATGGAAATCCCTGAGCCCATGTTGGAGCTAATTCCTTGGATAATCTTGGGGTAACAATGCAGGATGCCAAGAGGCTGAATCATACAGGCAAGACCCTAGGCATTGCTCTGCCTGGCTTCCTTTTCCTGTTAGGTGTCCTTTATTAGGGCCAGGAAGATTAGGAGCCAATCAGGGCCTGATGGGTGAGGAGCCCCATTATACTGGTGGGGTGCTGGAGCAGAGCCTAATAAACCAAAGCCAGGTTCTCAGAGTGTGTTGCTGGTGCTGTGGAGCCAGCTGCCCCATTTGAGGTTCCCAAGGCTGCTGGTTCTAGTCCTGACTTCTGACAGCTCTCATCTGTGGATGGGCCAGCTCTCTAAATCAGGAGGAGCCACTTAGGGAGTTAGCTCTGTTTCTGCCCACACAAAAACAGTTATTTTCTAGACCCTGCAGGGAGCACAAGAATCACCCCCAATGGGGTACAGCAGCAATAATGCCTAATGACAAAGTACTGAGCTCTTGATGGGACTGTCAGCCAATCAATCAAAAGGGTTATTGTTTAATTGCTATGGGGTCTAACACCACAATCCAGGGATTTAACAACCCTTCCAGCCTCCACTTCTCCCCTTATTATATTAATTAATTATTATTATTATTATTATTATTATTATTAAACATTTATACAGCACCAGCAGCATACCTGGAACTTTACAAAGTAATAAAATAGACACGGTCCCTGCCCCTAGGGCTTACAATCTGAGAGACAGGAGCTGGGGGAGAGACATAGGAAGGGGAACAGAGGGAGAGACAAGGGGTCTAACATTCATGAAGATGCGAGGTCTCAAGTGCACGTACTTGGCTTGGTTACGATGAGAATGACAGCAGGCAGGTCCATGTGGCAAGGATAAGGGTAAACAGATCGTAGGTATAGGAATAGTGGCTCAGCAGGATAAAGAGTCAGACAGAGCAGAGCGAAAGAGGTGAGTTTTAAGGAGAGATTTGAAGGTATGAAGGGAGGGGGCAAGGCGGATGTGGACAGGGAGGGAGTTCCAGGCATGGGGGGCAGCAAGTGAGAAGGGACGAAGGCGCTTAGGGGAGCAGGGAAGGCGTGGAAGGGTGAGAGAAGGGACAGAGGAGGAGCGAAGTGCACGGGCTGGAGTATGGAGGGCGATAAGTGCAGAGAGGTAGGGGGGAGCAAGGTTGTGAAGAGCTTTATAGGTGAAGACTAGGAGCTTGTGCAGGATTCGTTCAGGAAGGGGAAGCCAGTGAAGCGAAGAGAGGAGGGGCTGCACATGGTCGAAGCGACTGGCGAGGTAGATGACCCTGGCAGCAGAGTTTTGGACAGAGATGAGGGGAGAAAGGTGAGACCGGGGAAGGCCAGTGAGAAGGAGGTTACAGTAATCGAGGCGAGAGATGACCAGAGCATGAACAAGAGTTTTGGCAGACGAGACAGAGAGAAAAGGGCGAATCTTAGCAATGTTATGGAGGGAGAAGCGACAGGATTTAGCAACAGAGTCAATGTAGGGTTTAAAAGAAAGGGCTGAGTCAAAGATGAAGCCTAGGCTACGGGCTTGGGGGACAGGCAGGATGGTGACTCCATCAATAATTATTGACAGTGAGGAAGGAGAGGAAGGATGAGGGGGGAAGATAAGGAGTTCAGTTTTACTAGCTGGGCCTGTTCCCCCGGGTTGGTGGGGCTTCTCCCAATAAGTGGGTCCCCAAACAAAGTATAACAACAATAAGTTCTCCCCTTCTGAGTACTATATTCCTCAATGTAAGTTCATTGGCAACTTAAAGTCTCTGAGCCAGATCCCAGATTCTGGGTTCTTGCTGGCTTTGTCACTGAAGACAGTCCTTGGTTCTTCTCTGAGGGATATAGAGAAACACAGTCTCAGCTCTTCATTAGCCATGTACAAAAGAAAAGTCCCACCATGAATTCCCATTTTTATTTTGTTTTATTATTTATTTAAGAATTTTTTACTCCGCCACTTCTGCCACAGGCAGCCCGGAGTGGCTAACAACATTAATAACAATATAAAATATTATAAAACAAGGTAAAACATCACCATACAATAACAATCAAGTAAAAGAGGAACAAACCCACCTCCATCCTCACCAATATCCCCACCCCCAAACCACCCTTACCCCTCTCCCTCGCCAACTGCCTGATGGAACAGCCAGGTCTTATAGTTCCTATGAAAGGCTGGGAGGTCTGGGACCAGACGGGCCCCCACTGGGAGGGAATTCCAAAGGCGCGGCCACTGAGAACACCCTACTCTGTGTGGCCCCTCCAGGAAACCAGGGGGGACCTCCAACATGGCACCCACAGATGACCGAAGAGGCCGGTTCAAAACCCGGGGAGTGAGGCGATCTCAAAAATAGGCAGGGCCCAGGCCGTGTAAGACTTTACAGGTCAAAACCAACACTTTGAATCGAGCCGGAAGACTATTGGCAACCAGTGCAGAGATCGGAGCACTGGTGTAATGTGCTCCCAGAGGCCCAATCCCACCAAGAGATGGGTCACCGCATTCTGTGCCAGCTTCAGACTCCGAGCTGTCACCATAGGTAGCCCCACATAGAGCACATTACAGTTGTCTAACAGAGAGGTAATTAAAGCATTTATATTTTATTTTATTTTATAGATTTCTATCCCGCCCCCTCCTGCAATGCAGCTCGGGGCGGCCGACAACACCAGTAAAAACAATCAAAACAGTTAAAATATAAATATAAAAGCATCAATAAAACAGGGCTAAAAGACAGTAATAAAGAAATACATGGGCGGCGGATTAAAAATCACCCCCCCCACCCTCCCTCCCAAAGGCCTGGGCAAACAGCCAGGTCTTACAGTTCCGCCGAAATGTCAAAAGGCTTGGGGCCAGGCGATGATTGTGGCCAGGAACCGAAATCAGTGGCCGAAGCCGCCGCACCAGATGTAACTGGCAGAAGGCACTCCTCACCACAGCCTCCATCTGGAGATCCATTCAAGAACGATCCCACCCACCCCCACACTGTCCCGCAGGCACGTCACCAACATCTCATGGTCAATGGTATCAAATGCTGCCAAAAAGTCTAACAGGACCAATAGGGTCGATCGACCCCAATCCTTTTCACGGTGGAGATCATCTACCAAAGCCACAAGTGCGGTCTCAGTGCCATGACCCAGATGAAAGCCAGACTGAGAGGGATCAAGATAACCAATGCAGTCAAGATGCCCTGGAGCTGCTGAGCCACTACCCGTTCAATAACCTTTCCTAAAAAGGGAAGGTTAGAGACAGGCTGATGGATGGCAGGGGAGTCAGCGTCAAACGATGGTTTCTTGAGCAGAGGCCACACCACTGCCTACTTGAGGCAGCCCGGCACTCTGTCTTCCTGTAGGGAGGCGTTGACCACCCCAGCCAGCAACGGCTCCATTGTCTATTAAGTGCAGCATCGAGGTCTTGATGAATACGAGTGATTTTCTCCACAAAATATTCTGCAAAAAGGTCACAGTGAGCCGATGATGACTCAAACCCAGGGCTGAGGGAGGCCGGACTGACCAGCCCCCACACAACCCGGAGCAGCTTCACCAGATGGGATTTTGCGGACGCTATGTGGGCAGCAAAGAACTCCCTCTTTGCTGCCCACATAGCTATGGCATAGGCTCGTAAACTAGCTCTATGCCACAATCTGTCAGTTTCAGCATGAGACTGACGTCAGCATTGTTCCAACTGTCATCCCTCTTGCTTCAGCATCCGCAGCTCCTCGGAAAACCAAAGAGGTCTGTGGATCCTCCACCTGGGCAACAGATGCCTGGGAGCCGTTCGATCAATGGCCTCCATCAGTAAGTTGTTCCACAGCCTGACAAGGTCATCGATGAGACGGTCGTCAAGGTCAGAGGGTAAGTCCCCAGAGTGCCTAGAAACCACACTGGGTCCAACAGCCTCTGGGGGCAGACCATCCTAATAGGTTCCACACCCTTCTGGGGGCACACATGTGCTAGAAGGGAGGTCTGCAGGAAGTAATGATCCGTCCATGACAAGGGCACTGCTGATATCTCCCTCATTACTGGAGCACCTGCCTCAAGGCGAGTGCAAAACATGAGGTCCAAGGTATGTCCTCCAAGACGTGATGGGCCATTGACCCTCTGGACAGGCCCTTGGATGCCATGGCAGCCATCAACTCATGCTCAGCTCCCCCGAGAACTGTGTAGATGTGAATGTTGAGGTCCCCCAAGACTATCATCTTTGAGGACCACAACACCACCTCCGAAACAGCCTCTGCCAGAGCCTCCGTCAGGGAGGCTGCCATACTGGTAGCCTGGTAGGTGCACGGTATGCCAGCAGCACTTCCAAACTGTCCCCCGCCAAATAAAACATAAGGTGGAGACCTTCAATGCCCACCATGGATCGCACTGGATACCTCCTCACAGACCAACCCTCTTTAAAAATCATAGTTACACCGCCCCCCACATTTATTTTATTTATTTTATAGGTTTATACCCCTCCCCCCCTGCAAAAGCAGCCCGGGGCGGCTTCCAACAATAAAAACATCATAAAATACAATCTAAAATCATCCATAACAATAAATATAAATTATTAAAACAGGGCTACAAACATTATAAATAATACATCAGGTGGGGGAGCTAAAACCCCCTCACCCTCCCCTCCCACCCTCCCCAAAGGCCTGGGCGAACAGCCAGGTTTTGCAATTACGCTGAAATGTCAATAGGCTGGGGGCCAGGCGAGCTTCCTTCGGAAGGGATTTCCAAAGGCGCGGCCCAGCCACCGAAAATGCCCTCTCCATTGTGGCCCCCCCGCTTAACATGGGGGACCTCCAAGAAGGCACCCCCGGCGGACCGGAGGAGCCGCTCAATGACTGGTGCTGCACAGAATACCCAGCTGGAACAAGATCAGCCAAAATAGGCCCCGATTCATTGTCCAGCCAGGTTTCCCTGATACATGCGAGATTGGCGGCATAGTCCAGGACTCCTGGATCATTGTTGCCTTATTTGCCACCGATCTCGCGTTTAACAGTACCAAACATGGGTTGAGGGCCCCCTGGCCAAGTTCCACCTGCTCTCCTGTCGGTGGAGGGGTACGCGGGATGTACACTAAATATCTATCCTGCCTCACCACTCCCACTCCCCTCCTCCTTAGACCATATCTCCCCTGGCCTGTCACGACCCCAATAGCCATGCCTACCCACCCTGGCTGCTTCCCTGGATTTCCCACCCAGGCTGCGAGGGAGATCCCCCCTGCCCCATCTCCTTTCCCAAACTATCCACCCCTGCTCCCCCCATCCCCACCCTCTCTCCTGGGGCCCCCTCTCTCACAGGGAGTTTCCCCCATCCTATCATTCAAGCAATGCCCCCCATCTCACCGGGAGACAAAGTCCGCCCCCTCCCCCCCTCCCAACCCCCTGAACCCCCTGACCCTTCTCTGCCACCAGAGGGTCATTTACCACCCCCCTTGGACTCACCCCCTCTCTCACACTAAGGGGGGGTAACCCTACCCCCTTATCCAAATTCCACCCCCTTCCCCTCCTCCTTCTGTCACAGAGGGGCATCCCAAAAGCCAACTCCCACCCCCTCCCCAAACAAATCAATTCCTCTCACCTCATCCTCAACCCCAACCCCCTCTCTGACTAACATATTCCCATCCCCCATGACCTTCAATATAACCCCCATCCACAGTTACCCTCCCCACCACCCCTGACCCCACCAAAGGCCATGCCCAAGGGCCCTGTGGCACAGCCGGGCTGCCAGCCACCTTTGGCCCTACTGGGCTGGAAATCGACATCTGAGCACCAGCCCCACCCTCTCCTCCAACCAGGGGAGGAGGAGATGGCACAGGGGCCGGCTACTCACTGTCCAGGGCAGGCTGGTGAACTTCGCAGCACCGCCACTAGCACCGCCGCTGCCTCTGCTGTCAGTGCCTTCCGGGTCTTGGGGGGGGAGAGGATGTCCTGCCGGTGGCTTGGCCAGAGTGCCAGCCACCTTTGGCCCTGCTGGGTTGGAGTGTCAGCCCCGCCCCCTTCTCCTCGGGGGAGAGGGAGATGGCACATGGGCCGGCTACTCACTGTCCAGGGCAGGCCGGTGAACTTCGCGGCCCTGCCATTACCACTGCCGGGGAGGAGGATGTCCCATGATTTCTATTATTATCCAGGCTGTGGGGTTGCAGGTTCAGAGGGGGATGTAAGCTGGAGGCTTGCCTCTTGTAGCTTTTCAACATGTTTGCTAGGCTCAGCAACCTTCCTTCTCGAGCTCCTCCTCTCATCTGGCAAGCTGCCTGTTTATGAGCTTCTCCCCTTCCAGGGACTGGCCAGAGCAATTACAGGGTTCTCCTAAGCATGCTCCACCTGTAGTGGGATAGAGTCTTAATTGGTTATCTGCAAAGCTTCAGACAGACCCAGCTGTCTTCATTCAAGGCTGAAGCAGCTTGCTTACCAGTTTATTTTAGCTCTATTGGGCTGCTTTGCCTTTAAGTAACCACTCTGTTACATCATCATTCGTGGTTTCCTCCGGCGTTATACAGCTGAGAGAGGACCATTCCCAAAGACTTTGCTTCCTGCTGAAGAGCTAAATAAATGGGAAACCACTGTAGGGGTGGGAAGTTCGGATCTTCCGGTATCCGATACTGCCGGTATTTTGATGTACCAGCAGTATCGGATTAATCCGGTATTTGGGGGGGGGTATTACCGGTACCAGATCTTTTACATTGCAGCCATTGAAATGAATGGCCGCAATGTAAAAAAAGAAAATAAAAAAACCAAACACTTTCCCTCCCCAGTCCAGGCTGCGTGGGTGCAAGGGGGGACACCACCCACCCACCCTGCCCAGCCTGGATTTTTTTAAAAAAAAATTCCCCCCGAAGTCCCTGCTAGTGCGGGCTCCGGGCCGCCGGCGGCGACCCAGAGCCCACACCAGCAGGTAAGTACTGTCGGTACTAGGGTGATCCCTGGGGTGGGGTGTGGTTTAACACCCCCCCACCCCAGGGATCACCCTACCTCCCCGCCCAGGGATCACCTAGCTTTGACACTCTGGGCGGCGGCGGCGGCGGTCTGGAAGCTTCAGCGCTGGCTGTGGCTGCTGGCTTCAGCATTTCTAGGCCTTCTGAGGAAACCCAGAAGTTCCCCAGAAGACCTAGAAAGCACTGAAGCTGGCAGCTACAGCCAGCGCTGAAGCCTCCAGACCGCCGCCGCCCAGAGTGCCAAAGGTAGGAGATCCCTGGGTGGGGGAGGTAGGGTGATCCCTGGGGTGGGGGGGTGTTAAACCACCCCCCACCCCAGGGATCACCCTAGTACCGACAGTACCTACCTGCTGGTGTGGGCTCTGGGTCGCCGGTGGTGGCCCGGAGCCCGCACTAGGGACTTAGGGTAAAAAAAAATTAATTTTTTTTTTTAAAAAAATAAAATTTTTGCCCCCCCTTCCACTTGCAAAGCCTGGGAGGGGGAGGGGGGAGGTATTCCATTGATTTAAATGGGGACAGTTCCCCATTGAAATCAATGTAATAAATCCGGCACTGGTAATCCGGTTTTAATTCGGTAACCCGGTATTTTGCATACCGGTAACCAGTAAAACCGGTAGCCGGTATTGTGCCTGATGTCTCACCCCTAGAAACTGGTCTAAAAAACTAAAGTTACCCAAACTTTGTCAGAGCTACAAGCTGTCCACAAGCACTTCCCTTACACTGGTTCTTGGAAGAATAAGAAACATATGAACTTCGTACAACCTCCCACAATTAGTCACCAGAAAGTATAAACAAAATGTTGACAGACTGCTTCCCCTAGCCTTTCCAAATCACCATTTCCTGCTTGGCTGAGAAGAAGCAAGATTCCAAGATCCTATCTTGGATTGTCTCTTCAATGCAGAAGCCGCACAACATAGAAGCTACCAACTGAGCCATTTGACTGGTCCAGATACAGCTGCATAAAATCACTCAGAGCCTGCTTTTAATTTGTAAATCTAATTCTAATTTAATTTCTTTCTTTATTAATGAATGAAACAAAAGCAATGCTGTGTCTTAGGAAATTACTCTAGCAAGTGGAAATAAAGTAAAACAAAATGGTTTGAAAATACAGTTAAAAGTGTGATTCATATTTAACAAAAATACCATTTAAAAAACTCTATTTCACTTGTACAGGAGTCAGAGGCATAGATAGAGTGGAATGGATTCCTGGTGCAGAAGATGGAATGAGATGCCCCCGCCTCCTCTTCTTGAGGTAGAGAATTGCCGCTTTTTTCCACGGAGAATGGGGCCTCATGGTTCGTGGTCTCAGATGCATTTGTCCCACCTGCTCTTATTATAGTTACACTCTAGAGAGGAATACAGTGCTTTCCTCTATGACTACAGAAGCATTTTAGGAACATGCTATAATGTCCCACCGTAGAATACTGCAGAGGATGGAATCAGTAACTCTCTCTCTCTGCAGTTTAAGGAGCATTCCACTAGACTGCTATCACATGTCAGAGAAAATATATATTCCAAAGACTTAAATCAGACTCCTAGGGAAACTGCATTAGTTGGAAGGAAAGTGACAAAAATAAAATTGACATCGACACTGACATTAGGTGGAAAGTGTTCTTGGGCACTAAAGAACAAAAGGGGCCTTAGAGTATAGCTCTGGCAGAAAGAGGGGTTGCATCTTATCTATATTCAGTCTTGGTTCCATTTGCTTTCAGCGTGCTCTGTCGTACAAAAGAGATCAGCTTTTGCGGGGACAGCTGGGACTGAGATGGCGTATTGTCAAGGCTCAAATGTCAATGACTAATGCTGATTTACATGCAGATTGCCTCTCTGCTCCCTCCTGCCCCTCCCCTCATCAGTCAGAAATGCTCTCATTTGCTTCTAAGGAAAAAAATCAATGAGAAAGCAATAAAGAAGATGTTATCTTGTAGCCAATTCTGAAAAGACGAAACTTAGCTGGGGGTGAAGCGAGCAAATAAATAGCTGCTCACGAGTATTTCTCACTATGTCAAGTAACGGGACTGACATAATTGAGATCTTGTTGAGATCTCGGTCCTGGTACGAGTTTTCAGTGAGAAACATTTTTTAAAATGTCATTGTGCATGTGCAAATGGCCAGTGCACCATTTTGGGCATGCACAAAATGGCCACTGTCCTTAACAAAAATGTCGGTAATAGCATCACCATAATTTTGACTAAGGGCAGTGGATTGCGCCTGTGTGAAATGGCCACTACCCTTAACCAAAATGGTGGCAACACTATCGCTGCCATTTTGGTTAAGGTTGTGTCCATTTTGCACATTCAGAAAATAGCCTGGTGGCCATTCTGAAAAGACAAGAATGGAGGGCGGTGGGGGGTGGGTTAAAAACTGGAATCAGAAGTAGTTTTCTGGCACCAGAGAAGTTGACACAAAATGGATGGTGCCTGCGACTCCATGGTGCTCACACACACACATGCCAACAGATGGGGGGGGGGGGCCGCATGGGTGCTTGTGCCCCCCTGAAACCCATGGGAAGTGGCCCCGGGGCAATGTGTTGCCCTGGATTTGCTCGCACAGCAGACACCACATTTTCTTGGTTGATGCTGTGTGGAGCAGCCCCAGGGTGGCCCCCGAGGGAACATCTGGTGGCCTCCCGACAAATGAGCAGGTGAATCTGGAGCTAATGGGGGTGAAAGTGGGACAATGGGTTTCTTTTCTGTTTTATCCCATTTCAGGAGATGAGCTCTCAAGCTGATGACAATCATAGAAATCCCTTTATGATGGCATCAGAAATTTCTCACCGTTAAAAGATTTATACTGAACTATCAGGGAGATGAGAACTTAGCAGTGGTGCTGAGATAATGCGTTTGAGAGTAAATAAACATTACCGCTGGTATAAATGTCTTTCTTGAGAATTTTAATGATCCCCAAATTTTCTTCATTAAAGTCAGCCACCTAATTACTAATTGCTCTGCTAAACCATGTTTTGGTAGCAGCAGAAATGCAGCAACTAATTTATTTACCTATTAAAATCTTTATGTGTCTATTTGTGCCGCCCGTCTGTGCTCCTCAGAAATATAAAGACCATTATTGACGGGATCCCAGATGCTAACTAGAATTTAATTTAGTTAAATGGGGTATGCTACAGATTGACTTTCTCTGTGGATGTACATAAACAGAACAAAAGGAAGCTGTTTTTTACAGATTTAAATGTAGTTGACATTTTCCTAACACCACCCAAACCCTCTTCCATTGCCTTAAAAACACGTCAACATTTTTTCTATTTTTGTACAATTGTAAAGGCTATTTTTAAAAACCTGGAAGAGGTAATTCTCCATCATATGCAGCAAGGATGGGCCTTAGCAATGGAGTTGGTTTCAAATTGCTGTAGCGCCAGTTGCAACTGTCCGGTGGTTTATAAGTCACCACATCTGTCTCTACTTATCTTTTTAGCAGATTACACTAAAATGAATCCTTAAGGCTAAACCCTCTAATTTACTAAAACACACATGCGTAAAAATACAGCTGCTTCGGCCCATGCCTTAAACCAAACTGAGATTAGTTTAAGTGGTAATAAAAGCCTAATAAGCAAACTGCTGCCAAATCTGAACAAAAAGAAACCCTCACCCTAAAATTGTTAGTTTATTGATCGGAGTGTAAATGTGCGGTGTTTTAGTAATGCATCAGTTATTCTGGTTATGCTGGATTATAAATTTTTCTGTACCCATTGGCTCCAATCCCATCTCAGCATGATTCCCACATGGATATACATTTCTTTTATTGTGACAATGTGGCATTTCCTTTGCTTAAAGTACGGATTTGACTTTTAAAAGCATTGGGTGTCTCATGTACGTTAATTTGCTCTCCATACTTCACTGACAACATGTTGACAATTGTATATTTTCGTCTATAGCTTCAATTCCTTTCCTAGTTTGGAAAGAGCCTCAGTTGGCATAAATAGAACTGGCCAATTTGTTTTCCTACAAGAAAAGGGAGGGGGAAGTTCAGGTGAAGATTGTCCCCTTCTTCCCCCTTTGTACATAGAAAGTTAAAGTCATCGGCTAAAAAACCCAACACCATTGTGGAAATGCAATGTTTTCTTTCTTGGTTTCTTGCTTGCTTGCTTGCTTCTTACCCACACTTTGGGAAGCTCTGCCATTAGCTGTGCTGCTTCCCTACTTTCAGCATGACATGGGGCACTGCTATGGAAGTTTGAGGGTAAAAACAGATGTGTGGGTGGCACGGTGACTCCCCGGCCAACCCCAGAGTGGAAAATTGCAGGTGACCAGCCTGGGTTGGGTCAGAGCACAGAACAAACGTGCCCACAGCTGGAGAGCCATCGTGCTGCCCGTACAGCCTAGGCAGGGTGGGGAGAACAATGAACATGTGGGTGGCAACCCACACCCAGCTCCCAGCACCCTGACAGACAGTCATGGAGGTCCCCGACCTAGGGTGTGTATGGCATGGGCGCACAGACATGCTAGCGCACATTGGTTCCCATGCACGGCAGAAGTGAACCAAATCTAGTGGTGCTGAAACAGACATGCCAGTGTGTCCTGGGCCAGGCGGGCCTAAGTGGGCCACCAGCCCATCTGTTTTTACCCTGAAAAGGCTGCTCATCCACCTCAGGGCACTCCCTCATATGGGTCTTCTTGCCCCTCCCCATTTTCAGGGAGCAGAGCATGAACACAGCTAAGGAGCAGAGGTGAAACAGGTAACTAATTTAGTACCCATAGATAATAACCACATTTTGAGTGCTACATCAAGTACCTGATGGCTACCCGAGTACAAATTCGGTACTGTCAGGGGCTGTGAATGGGGGCCCCTCCACCAGCATTATGCCCGGGTGGCCCGCAAGATACTCCCCCACTTCCCCCATCCCGGACCAGCGGGAGATAATCTCAGGGAGCTCCCCCGATAGAGAGACTGGGGGGGCTGAGCACTCTCCAGGATCCAGGGAGTGCTCGAGGATCCCTAAAGATGAGACCGATAATCAGCAGAGTGACACGGCCTGAGCGGGTTACCAAGGCAACCCCTAAAGAAGCCACTGCCCCCAAAGCATCCCAGGGGCAGGGCCCAGAGGACGCAGCAGTAATCCCAGACCATAGCGACATTTGGTGCGGCTCCAGGCCAAGCAGGGAGGTAGGGCTAGAGATATAAAAGCCAGCACCAGCTGTAGCTGAGTGCTGGTGATCAGAGCTCCTGAGAGACTAGCCCCGTGAGAAAGCTAAGTGTTGTCTTATTGTCTGCAGTACTGTGTTACTTGTTGGATCTGACTGGTGATATTCTTTTGACCCGTGAGTGGACCTTCCTAGTGTTTGATTGGTGAGTGATTGTAGCGTGCGTGCATTCGCGATTCCCCCCATTCCCAGGTTCCTGACCTCCCTTCCCCCCATCCTTGCAGTGCGTGTCCTTCCCTTTCCTCACCCTTCATCCCCTGGGACCCCTGCCCCCTTTGCTCCCCACTCCTCAGCTCAAGACCTTCCTAAAGTCCCATGCACCCTGCGAGAGAGAGAGTGAGTGTGAGAGAGAGAGTGAGGGTAACTCTGGTCTTACTTGGCTCTGCGCCCAATGATGAGAATGGCCTGATTCCTGTGGCATCTAAGGGCTAACTCACTATCCTGATGGGCCGTTTTTCCTCGAGAGCCTCCTCGCAAGCCCTAAGACCAGAGTATGTGCTTGGTTCCTTGTTTGTTCCCTCTCGTTCCCACTGCCCCCATGACAGAATCACCAGCACCCAGCTCCCTGTTCCTTTCCCACTTTCCCTTGGTGTTTGGTTGTGTGTGGGGTCAGATATGGACATAGGTAAGGAACTTGGGGAGTTAACTAGGGTCATGCAATCATTTCCCATGAAACTAAAAGACATGCTGACCAAGCAGTCTGAATTAACAACAGTGGTTGCCGCCTTACAGGGGGGTGCAGAACGTGATGTGGCAGGACCATCGACCCCAGAAAATTGTGCCCAGTCAGGCCCAACCTTCCTGTTGCTGCGGCCGCCCCCAGGGAACCCAAGGGGCCTACGCCTGAAAAATTCCTGGGGGATAGAAAGGCCTTTCAAAATTTTTTGGCATTGTGCAAGTTAAACTTTACCATGCAACCAACCACCTATGTAACTGATGCCTTAAAAGTGGCATACATAATAGGTAACTTGGAAGGTACAGCTTTAGCATCGGCTATTATGCTACTCACTAGCAATAGTCCCTTACTGACCAATTATACAGATTTTTTACGAGAATTTACCTTTCTCTTTGACCATCCCTGACACAAGAGAGATGCAGAGACAGCTATAATGACATTGAGACAAGGCAAGGGTTCTCTTTTAGAATACGTAATGCAGTTTCAACAACTAGCGGTGGAATTGCAGTGGCCTGATGATGTCTTACATGTAATGTTTCGTAAAGGTCTGAATGAAGAACTGAAAGATCAGCTCGCCTATACCTCTATACCCGACAAATGGGAACAACTCACCACCCTAACCTTCCAGATCGACAACCGTTTAAATGAAAGGAAGTGCAAACGACATCTGGAGTCTAGAAGATTCTATGTACAGCATGAACGGATGGGTCAAAGCCTGAGTATCCAGAACCTATGCAATTAGGGGCCTTCCGTGGACCCCTAACTCCAGAAGAGCGAGAAAGAAGACGACGCTCAAAAGCTTGTTTCTATTGTGGAAACCCGACTCACTTTGCACGTAAGTGCCCCCTAGTGCCTACTCCACAACGAGACATGGGAAACGCCAGGAACTGAGATGGGCAGGAGACGTCTCGGTGAGTCCTAAGATTCCCCTAGGTGTAATGAATGGTGAACCCCTAAAATGAGGCTCTCACCTCCAGGTTCCAGTAACACTGATGATTGGTCCAACCAAGTCCCTTGTCCTCCTGGCTCTTTTTGATTCTGGGACCTTGGGTAACTTCATAGATGGAACCTTAGTAAAGATACGGAATCATAATGAAATGGAAGGCCCGTGTAGAAACCATTCATTCTATCAATGGCTCCCCTTTAGTATCAAGGCCTTTTGTATTGCAAACAGGGGATTTGGAACGTTGCATAGGAACTCAGAGAAAAGATAACTTTTGACATGGTCTGTACTCCCCTGTTTGTTCTGCTTTTGGGAATACCCTGGCTATAGCGACATGACCCACAAATTACATGGATTACCCAGCAAGTGCACTTTCCTTCCCCATATTGCACTCAAAACTGCATGGTCAGGCAACCTTCAACTGTCATATCTCAAGCCCTTTGTTCATCGGCAGGACAACAGGAGACCAACATTCCACCCAAGTATCGAGAGTACTAGGAGGTGTTTAGTAAAAAACAGGCCACTGAATTACCCCCACATAGACCCTATGACTGCCCTATTGACCTCCTCCCCGGGATCAAGCCCCCCTTTGGGAGGATTTATGCCTTATCTGCTCCAGAATTGGATACCCTTCAGCAGTATGAGGACGAGAGTCTACAAAACAGCTTTATTCCAGTTCTCCTGCAGGGGCACAGATATTTTTTGTCCCTAAAAAAGACAGGGGATTAAGAACCTGCATTTATTATCAAGGTCTGAATATGATCACCATGTGAAACTACTCCATCCCTCTTATCCCCAAATTATTAAACAGGCTGCAGGGGGCACATATCTTCACCAAATTAGACCTTTGGGGGGCCTACAATTTGCTTAGAGTACGTGAGGGGGATGAATGGAAGATGGCCTTCAGAACCCAGTATGGACATTTTGAATATAGTGTGATGCCGTTCGGCCTGGTCAATGCTCCAGCTACATTTCAACATTTTAATAATGATATCTTGCATGACTATTTAGATCTGTTTGTTATTGCCTACTTAGCATCTTAATCTACTCCACTTCCAAAACAGAACATGTTAAGCAAGTACAAAAGGTATTACAATGATTGCAGCTTCACAAGTTGTATTGTAAGTTGGAAAAATGTGCCTTCCATCTAACCACGGTCGATTTTCTCGGTTTTGTTATTTCCCCAGAAGGAATCCACATGGATAGGAAGAAAGTCGAGGCTATCCGAACCTGGTCGGCCCCAAAAGGGGTTAAGCCCCTGCAAAGGTTCCTAGGCAGCACAAATTATTACTGGCACTATATCCCATGCTATGCGGATATAACAACACCTCATGTTCACCTATTACGAAAAGGACAACCATATAAGTGGAAGCACCTCAGCAACAAGCCTTTGACCAGCTGAAATAAGCCTTTATGACTGTACCTATTTTGCATCACCCCAGTTTTCAATGACCATTCTGGGTCAAAGTAGATGCATCCAGTGTGGCGGTTGGAGCGGTGTTGTCCCAAAACTATGGAGAAACAAACATGTTGTTTCCCTGCACCTATTATTACTTACAGTTGATGACAGCAGAACAAAAGGGGGGGGGGGTCCCCACACTGTATTGTATTTTAAATTGTTTTAAATTGTTTAAAAATTTTTTTTTAAATGTATTAAACGTTGTTCGCCGCCCTGGGCTGCCCTGTGGGCAGGAGGGGCGGGATATACATTTTAAATAAATAAATAAATAAAAATACCATCCTAGATAGGGAACTATTAGCTATCAAGATAGCATTTGAAAATTTGATACAATATCTTGAGGGAGCAAAACACCCCATCACGGTACTGTCTGATCACAAAAATCGTACCTATCTCCAAACAGCATGTATAGCCAACATGCGTCATGCTCTTTGGGTGCTCCTTTTTTCAAGGTTCACGTTTATGATAACATATTGACCTGGTTAATTGAATATCTTGGCCGATGCTCTGTCCCATAGTCAGGAAATGTCTGAACCATCCCCATGACCCAAGGGGGCCATACCCCACGACAAGGTGTTTGCGACCACATACGTTTCATTGCAGAATCTCCAACAAGCTACTGCACAAGAACTAACCAAAACCCGAGATCCTTTCTTCTTCAAAGAAAATTAATTAATAAAACGTAAAGGGAAGATAGTAGTCCCCTCTTCATGTCAGGAAGATATCGTACGGGCACATCATGATGCACCCCTATCAGGCCATTCGGGGCAAGGACGGACATTACAATTAATATGGTGAGCCTTTTGGTGGCCAACCATGTGTCAAGACGTGCAACAGTATGTACGTGGTTGTTCCATTTGTGCCCAGGCAGAAACCCATAGGGCTGTTACAGCTAAACCTGACACCCCAAGTCCCTTGGCAAAGAATAGGGATGGACTCCATAATTGATCTCCCTAACTCTCGGGGCTATAACACTGTGCTAGTAGTGGTAGACCACTTTTCAAAATTAGCCCACTTTGTGGTGTATGAAGGTCTGCCCACAGCACAGCGTTCCGCACTCTTCTTCATATGACACGTAGTCAAATTGCATGGTTGGCCACTTGAAATCGTCACCAATTGTGTAACCCAATTTGTAACAAAGGTTTGTTAAACCCTCTTTAAAATCTTGCATGTCCAAGTAAACCCAACAATGGCTTATCATCCTCGAGCAAATGGACAAGTAGAATGAGTCAATCAGAATTTAGAACAATACCGACGTTGTTATGTTGATTATTTACAGTTGGATTGGTACATGTGGCTACCATCTGCAGAATTTGCCTATAATAACGCTCCTAATGCCTCTTTGGGGCATTCTCCTTTCTTTATCACATACGGCTTCCATCCGCAAATCACTGTCCCTGACCTTCCCTCCACATCGGTTCCTGCCGCAGGCGGCCTTGGTCTCCAAATCCAGCACAATCACTCCCTCGATCCTCATCAAGGCCCAAGAACAGTACAAGAATTATGCAGATAACCAACGACAAGACGCTCCTGCATTTCATCCTTGAGATATGGTGTGGATTGACTGACGTCATTATCTGTCCAAGTACCCATTCTCTAAGTTGGACTCGCCCGCTTGGATAAGAGGGCTGCTGAGCCTACGGCTACTGTGCCTGCAGAAACCCACCTGTGACCTGTCAATGGAGCGTGAGGAAGAGAGGTGGGTCTGTGCTGCTCGCCCGCTTGGATAAGAGGGCTGCTGAGCCTACGGCTGCGCCATAGGCACGCACTTAGGGCACAAAAGGGTGCGCACCCTTTTGCTCGCCCTTCAGCACGCCCGGGGCACAGGGGTGTTCTCTCTCTCCTGCTGTCGGTCTTGCTGGGACTGAATTTTCCTCGTCTGCATAGTGCCAGGTACTTTGGGGTTACTATTGTGGAATTATGGTAGCACAAAAGTGCCCCCGGAGGGTGGTGGCTCAGTCCTCCCCTGATAAGATCCTGAAACAGCGGAGGCTTGACTCCTTTTTTCTGGCTATTTCTGAGGCACAGACTTCTGACATTTCCCACTTATCTTTAGCTGAGCGGTGGGGTAGGGCCGCAGCATATTTGCTACCTTGTGACCAGCGTGGCTCGCATCACGTCTCCCCCTTGGGGCCTTGTCGGCTGTCTCGGCTAGCTTGGACCAGGGGAATGGCCCATCTGATAACTTTGATTTGGTCGCTGATTTTGCCATCATGACTTCTCACATGTTGCACTATTTTTCGGCGCAAATACAGCAGCTGACTTACAAGGTCGGAGCCTTTTCTACAATCCCCACTTCACACTCTAAAGGGGGGGTGGGGAGTGGGGTTTTTCCTCGTGAGGATGTTTGTACTAAGCCCGGCCTTAGCAGTAACTTTACAGGACCTGCAGGGCTTATCTTCATCAAAAGATTTTAGGAAAAGTCAATTTTCTGCTGTAAAACTGCTGTTTACTGTATTGCCTCGCTCTAGTGGAAGACTTCCTTTGTGGAACATCCCACTTGATGTTGCTGAGCATTTGAGAGTATTATTGCAGCTTCCGGTGAACAGCAGAGATATTAGTTCTGTAGACCACGTATGTACTATTAAGAGATGCTGGATGATATATGTTGTTTTCCATTCTAAAAGGATGGTGGCCCAGGTGCTGCAGAGAAAAGATCTATTAAGATAGGACTAAATGGTCAGTTTTCACAATGGAGAGATGTAAAAAGTGGTGTGCCTCAGGGATCTGTATTGGGACCGGGGCTGTTTAATGTATTCATTCATGATTTGGAAAAGGGTGCGAAGAGTAAAGTGATCAAATTTGCAGACGACACCAAGTTATTCAATATAGTTAAAACACGAGCAGACTGTGAGTAACTGCAACAGGATCTTATGACACTGGGTGCCTGGGCATCTAAACGGCAAATGAGATTTAATGTGGACAAGTGCAAAGTGATGCATGTAGGGAAAAATAATCCAAACTATGCATACACAATGCTGGGTACTAAGCTAGGAGTTACCACTCAGGAAAAGGATCTGGGGATGGTTGTGGACAATACAATGAAATCTACAGCGCAGTGCGCAGCATCAGTCAAAAAAGCAAACCGAATGTTAGGAATTATTTGGAAGGGGATAGAGAATAAAACTGAGGAGGTCATAATGCCTCTATACAAATCTGGTTTGACCGCACCTGGAATATTGTGTGCAGTTCTGGTCGCCCCCATCTCAAAGAAGACATAGCTGAACTAGAAAAGGTACAGAGAAGGGCAACAAAAATGATCAAGGGCATGGAAGGGCTCCCATATGAGGAGAGGCTTGGTGGTTGGGGCTCTTCAGTTTGGAGAAGAGATGACTGAGAGGAGATACGATAGAGGTCTATAAAATCATGAGTGGGGTGGAACTAATAAACAAGGAGCCGTTATTTACCCTCTCAGCTAGTGCTAGAACTAAGGGGCACTCCATGAAACTCATGGGTGGCAAGTTTAAAACAAATAAAAGAAAATATTTTTTTTCACTCAGCGTATAATTGGGTTGTGGAATCTACTGCTAGAGGCTATGGTAAAGGCCAGTTCTATAATTGAGTTTAAAAGAGGTTTGAACAAGTTTCTGGAAGATAGGTCCATTAGCAGCTATTAGCCAGACAGGATCAGGGAACATGACGGGAGCTGGGTGAAAACAACAGGGAATGGATCCCTCATTGTGACTTGTTGGGTGCGTCTCCCAAGCCACCATGACTGGCCACTGTCAGAGACAGGATGCTGGGCTAGATGGACCATTGGTCTGACTCAGTATGACACTTCTTATGTTCTTATGTCCTGATGAAAATAGAGGCCACTGCAGGACCCTCAGAAAGAGCGGGGCCTAGGGAGGCTGCCTCAGGTCACCCTATGGTAAGACTGGCCCTGTGTTCAGGACTCTCAAGTCACCTACGTTTGCTAAGCCTAGCAGAATATTTTTAAAAAGAGAACTAATCAAATCATTTCCAAAGGAAAAGGGATCACAACTGTAACTCAGCAGGCAGAAGGTGGTGCTGTTATCTGATATTGGATGAGATAATTAACTTGCATGCCCATGAAGTTCTCATAATGAGAATCATCAATTCAAGAGATTTCTTTCCTCTGCCTGAGTACAGTGTAATACTAATATGAGTAGCTGATATTTCCTGAGCTTGCATCCTGAGGTCTAATAAAATTGGAAGACAACTGCCATGTAAATATTCTTTCCAACAAAAATCAAATGAAAAGGAAACAAAATGCTGCTTTTAGAGGGGCTATGAATCAGACTATGCAGTAGCTGATGCCTCAAAATACAGATAATTTTGGTTCATAAAGGAGATACCTACGATCCTCTGGAAAGGAATCATGTGATAGCACTGGAGCTGAAAGAAATAAGCGTTTTGCTAATTGTAAATATTATTTGCATTTCCAGATAGCCAGCCATATTTCCAAATCAACCAGCCGCCTGATCTTAAACCCTGTGCACTGCACAAAAGGCTTCCCGTGCAAACTTTGTGCAACCCACATGGAATCTGTGTATGGAATGCATCACGTGAACCACTTGTGTGAACACAGTGTCCAGTGTGCATGACCGTACATGTGAGTTTTTAGATTCGGACCCAAGCTCTGTGCCTGAAATTATATCCAAATATATTGATAAATGCATAATGGATATTTCATTTTTGATACTCTAATTTCCCTGTCTTTTCAGTCATTTTGCTTCAAAATGACTGACACCTCCACCCCCTTCACACACACCCCCATGGAAAAATAATTCTGAGAGTGAATACCTAAACGAAATGGGGCCAAGTACAGTTTGTTTCCACCTTACTAGAGCCGATTAACAGGGCATTAACATACGTGCACCCACCACTGCAGCTACACGTCTGGGGGTGAGATGGCTGCCCCTGCATCCCCCAGCCAGATCCAGTCGGGGAACAGAAATTAACATTCCCCTGGCCTGATCCAGCCTGGGAGGGGAGCGGTGTAAATCTTTGATGGATTCAGTGTATTTGCAGCCATTTAAATCAGGAAACTAGGAAACAAAATTCACTTCTAACTTCACTTTGTGATCGAAATATATGTTTTGGTTACTTTATGTTAATTTATTCAATTATTTTGTATTTCTTATTTGGTAGAGCTGAAAATTAGTGTTAGAAAATGAGCCACCTGTTGAATTCACCCGACCTAACTCCAAAATGGCAACGCAGATAACAATTGCTACCCATTTTTTATTTTTCTGGTATCTGTTTTAATTATTTCAGATTGGGTTTTTCCTTTTTTGTTTTATTTTCTGGTTTTTCAGTCATTTCAGTATTTCTGATAATTCATTTCTGTTCCAGGCCCATGTTTCTAGAACATATCTAACAAGGTAGATAAACTCTGCCTTGATATTGCTTCCCACTCCTCTCCATTCCGTTTGCTTCTCCCCTTCTCCTCCCCCTCTCTCCCTCCCTCTCTCCCTCCTGTCCTCCTTCCCCCTAGAGTCCCTTGAGGAAATACCATCCCTGCTCTTCACTTACAACCCTTCCATTTGTCCCCTTGACCCTATCCCTTCTTGCCTCCTGACCTCTATCACACCCATTGTCTCCTCATCCCTCCTGCACATAGTCAATCTTTCCCTCTATACCGGTTCCTTTCCTTCTGCCTTCAAATATGCCACTGTTTCTCCAATCCTCAAGAAGCCTACCCTTGATCTTTTCGATCCCTCTAATTACCATCCCATCTCTCTCTTCCCTTTTGTCTTTAAGCTCAGGGAATGTGCTGTGTACACCTGTTGCCTTGACTTCCTCTCCACCAACTCCTCCCTTGACCCTCTCCAAACTGGCTTCCTCCCCCTCCACTCTACTGAGACTGCTCTTGCTAAAATAACCAATGACCTTCTCTTAACAAAATCCAATCACCTCTATTTCATCCTTAGCCTCCTCAATCTCTCTGCTGCTTTTGACACTGTCGACCACTCTCTTTTACTTGACTCCCTCCACTCCCTTGGTTTCCATGGCTCATTCCTCAACTGGTTCTCTTCCTACCTCTCTGACTGATCCTTCAGTGTGTCTCTTGCTGCTGCCTCCTCTACTTCTCTTCCCCTCTTAGTTGGAGTTCCCCAAGGCTCCATCCTTGGCCCTCTTCTCTTCTCTCTATACACTCTGTCCCTAGGCAAACTCATTAAATTTCATGGCTTCCAGTACCATCTGTATGCTGATTATACCCAACTCTATCCACCCTCCTTCTCTCTCCCTCTGTCCAGTCTTGCCTCACTAATTTCCTCTCTGACATTTCTGCTTGGATGTCTCATCGTCAGATCAAACTTAACATGACTAAAACTGAACTCCTCATCTTCCCCCCTAATTTCTCTCTCTCTTCCTTCTCTTTCATTGTTGATAGGGTCAACATCCAACACGTCACTCAGGCACATAGCCTAGGGTTCATCTTTGACTTCTCCCTCTCCTTTAAACCTCAGATCAATTCTGTTGCCAAATCCTGTAATTTCTCTCTGCACAACATTGCTAAGATGATGATCTGTCCTTTCCTCACTGCTTCTGCTACTAAAACCCTTGTCCATGCCCTGTCATCTCTTGTCTTGACTACTGCATCCTCCTCACTGGCCTTCCTTGCTCTCACCCTGCTCCTCTCATTTCTGTTCATAACTGTGCTGTCAAGGTCATCCACCTTGCCCGCCGCTTTGACCACGTACAGCCCGTCCTCTCCTCTCTCCACTGGCTCCCTCTTCCTGAATGCATTCTGCACAAACTCCTGGTTTTTACCTAGAAGGCTCTTCATGGCCTTGCTCCCCACTATCTCTCAGCACTCATTTCCGGCTACTACACTCCTGTCTGGGAGCTCCCCTCACCTCCTTGCTGACTTATCCTGAATCATTATATCTTGTGTAACAGTAAATGAGTAACTAACCCATTGTAACTAAGCAAAACATGTGCACTTGAGACATCACGAATTCATGAATGTATCCTTGTCTCTTCCTCTGTTTCCCCCACCCTTTGTCTTCCCCTCCTCCCCCTCCCCCCCGTCTCTCTTAGAGTGTAAGCCTGCTGAGACAGGGACAGTGTTTCTTTCTTACAATTGTAAAGTGCCAGGTACATTGCTGGTGCTATATAAATGCTTAATAATAATAATAATAATAATAATAATAATAATAATAATAAATGTGCAATTGCCAAAACTGACGTAAACAAAATACTGAAATGACCATAAAACCAAAATAACCTCCATAGCAAGCGGATCCCCTCACCCCCAAAAAATAACAAACCCGAATACTCAAAAAACAGATATGCGGATACCTGTTTCAGTCATGCGTACTATTCAAGTAGTATACAATTTTGGGAAGGAGGTGGATCACCCTAAAGAAAAAACTAAGGTAATAGCCTAAGCTGCGCATGCGTAAGTTCTGGATCGTGCCCACTCACTGACTGGAAACTGATCACAAGGTGGTCCTTTATGTGTGATAGTTTGGCCGACTGTGAAATAAAAGGTCTCTTAAATTTTCAGACAACCTTGATTATGCCAATCTGCATAATCAGGAGCAGTGTGTGGGCACCAGGGTACGTGGTTCAGGACTACGAATACAGTAGTCAGCTTTCATGATCTCAGTCATTTGGAGGTTTCTCTCATCCAGAGACTCCCCTTGCTGACTGGACAAGTGAAGGCCCTGAATGAGCTCAAGCAGCTGAGAGAGAGTGGGGCTAGAGACCCAAAGCCCCTTGGAGATACCTACGCTCCCACCCCTAAACTCCCAATAGCAAAACCAAAGAGCCTGACATTGGCAGCATGTCCACAGGGTCCCACCAACATATCCTGTCCCTATAAATGACTTTCCCCAGCAAGGTCCCATCCTCTTCAGGGACCCAGTGTGATGTCATGGACTGAGAACTATCGAACCAGATGAAAGCAATCCCTGAGAATCTGCGCCTACAAGCATGCTACATGCTGTCCCTGCTAACAGCTCCAGAACAGGGATAGCATGGAGCTTGCTTGCAGTTGCTTGGAGTTAGCTTGAACCATCGAGCCCTACTGGAGTTCCCAGGTGCCTGCTCCGAGGGTGGAGGGACCTGTTTTCCCTTTCAGGAAGGGGAAATATGAGAACAGCAAAATGGAGTTGTGAGTGAATGGCTTGGGAAGGAGTGTGTGAGAGAGGGCTGGGGTGCATGAACGTGAGTGAGTGAAGGGGTGAGGACATGTATCTGAGGAAAATGATTTAGGCAGGATACATTGTCCCATATTTTCAAAGTGGTCCATGAGAGCGAGAAAGTTCCCGACTGCTGGCCTAAGAGATATGTCAACATATGACTTGTGAAAGGAGGTTCCTCCTATATGCGTCAACATACACAAAGTCCATAGTTTTCAAATGTCTTTCAAAACTGCTCCTCTGAGATATTAAGGGAAAGGAAGACAGAAGACTGCCAAGGTACCATTTAAGATTCTATTGAGTCCAGAAAGCGAGAGAATTCTGAAGGCTCTAACTGGATTTTCAGGCCTGGAGCGTACGGCTTTTTTCTTTCAATTGGATTTCATGCTTGAAACTTGGTAGAAGAATTTGGAGACTTGGGAGAAAATGGCTTTTTATGGAGATAGGAATTACATTTTACACATGAAAAATCATTCTAAGCAATGTGTGAAGTGGATTCTGGCCCTTTGGGCAATCCTCCAGGCTAGTGCAGCAAAGTGAAATCGACACGATATTGGAAGTTCTATTTGGCCAGAAGAGCACATAGGGGTGTACATGTCATTTTCATTATTACAATAATGATAACAACAATTGTCAGTTTTTTTTTTATCATTACTGCAATAATGAAAACGGCAATCGATAACAACAATGATAACAAAAATGACAATGTCGTTATCGTTGTCATTATTAGTGCTGTGGCAGTTGGGTTTTGGAGGGGAAATGTGGAGAGGGGAGGAGGGAGCAGACATCTCGGGGCCCTAAACAGGGTTGAACTCTTGAACTGTGCCTGTGTTGGGAGGGGCGAGCAACTCAGCAGGACCTGATGGATATCCGATGTATCACTGGCCAATGAGCAGCACAAGCAGGCCCCAGCTGTCTCATGGCACTCTGCGATTGCTCAATGCCTGCTGCCTCCCATAACCAATCAGGGGGGCTCTGGGGTAGGGCACTTAAACCCTTTATAATGGGAGGGCCAGGCTTTTTTCTCTCCGTTCTGTGAGAGCTCTGCTTGTCAGGTTACGATTACAGAACTGTGGTGCTTACACACAAAAATTCCTCCCTAGCCCTCATTGTATTACCAATACCTTTCCTTCCTCATACCCTACATTTTACCTTCTCCCTTTCCCTGACCTCCTTCTCCTCCCTGTACATTATATAGAGATAGCTAATACAGATAGATAGATAGATAGATAGATAGATAGATAGATAGATAGATAGATAGATAGATAGATAGATAGATTAGAATAGAATAGTTATATATCTATATAGATTAGATAATAGATAGTTTTCCTTTTCCCTTCCCCTGTCTCCCTTCGATTTAGATAGATAACTTGTGTACATATAGAGAGAGATTAGATATTATATAGGTATTTAGGCTATTCTGTTTTATTATATATATTATGTTATAATATATAATATAATATGTTATCTGAATTGATACCAATACGACAACGATAACAAAAATGACATTGTCGTTAATAACAAAAACGATAACAAAAAACAAAAAACAAAAAATGGCATGGGGACCTGGTGCACACCCCTAATGTCAGATCAGTGAGGGAGGATGAGAGCAATAAAACCATGGAAAGGAAACAATGAGACCTGGAACTCTCGCCGTCTCCCTACCTCATTCAGTGATGCTGGTGTCTTCTCCTGTTTTAAGTTCTTCTGTAAATTTCAAATTTTTCAAAAGCCTTCAGGGCCTAACTGAGAACCTTTTGAAATTAGAGTTGAAATGTATAGGCCACTTCACAAATTTAATTCAGGGAATTTGTTTACCTCAATGAATACTCAAGTTTGAATTCATGTCCCTTGCAAATAGAGTTGAAGTGAGTACCGCCCTTCCCAAAATGGGTAAACAGGTTAAACATACCTTGCAGAAACTGAAAATGACAGTTTGGGTAATAAATAACCATTTACTCTCCATTGGGTATCCATTTTGGTTATTATAGATTGGGTTTTTTTTCCTGATTATTTGGTCATTTCAGGTGTTTTGGGTCACCTCAATGTTTTGATTACATTTCAGGAATATTAACAATATTGCACATGAGTAATTGCCAAAAACAACATAACCAAAGTCCCCAAATGGCCAAATGCCAAAGTAACAAAAAAACAAAGGAATCAAAAGGAACCAAAAACAAAGAAACTAAAATAAAATTACGCCCCCCAAAAAAGATAGGCAAGTACCTGTTCTGGTAGCTGATATTATCTTGGTTCCCAAAAGGCTTCCAAAAAATACAAATAATATTCATGAATTATAAACCCATTACCCATTTAGTTCTATTTGCAAAGTTCACTTGATTAATTAATTTGGGTATTTGGTAGTTTGGAAAGTACCAAAACTCAACTCTTCGGTACTTTCTTCAGGTGTTGAGTACTTCAGTGCTACAACTCTTTGGGTACAGTCACATGAGATGTTACCTCAAGTTGGGCAGCATTACTTGAATTTCGACACCATGGCTGCTATGTCCTGCATCCTTGGAAAAAGACTTGGGATGCAGGGCATAGCAGCCTTATCCAAAGACTGGTAAGGCTGCCCAACCCAAGATAGCTCACCACCACTCATGGGCCCAGTAAGTCCCCATCTGCCCTGCTCTGCATTGAGGTCTGCAGTGGGACTTTGTGCAGTGCTTTGAGGTCTGCCTCATGATAGTGGGTGGACCTGGGGAGAGTGAGTGGGGCATGACTGGGCACCCGCACATGTGGCTGATGCTTCCGCACACCCTGGGGCATGGTGGGACATCTGATAGCAGCCCCCTGCCCTCCCCAGTTTACCTGCAGAGGGCTGACTGACTGTCTGCCCTGGTCTCTGCACTGGCCCCAAAACGTGGCAGCTGCAATTGCCTACCCCAGAGTACACAGGGGATTGAGCCCTCCCAGCTCGTGTGGCTGCACCGTTTGTTACTTTAGTATTTTGGCTATTTTTTACTTTGGAACTTTAGCAAACCATGTCAAGCCAACAATGGGATACCAGAACGGTTACCATGGGCTTCATTTTCCAATCAAATAATGTCCCCTTCATCATGTGAAGCAATTTTACCAATCAACTGCTTACCGGATTTCAAAAAGAGCCACGAAATACCCAAATGTGAATGACAAAGCAATGAATAACAAACTATTGAATGGTCTGCCAAATACTAACTGTCCATGCGTGAAGACGGCAAATCCTTGGAGAACTCAACTTCAGTGCTAGTTGAAATCAATGGGACTTCTAACGTAGCTCAAGCTGTGAGCCTAAGCATGGTATATCGAAGCAGTGGATTGTTTTTCAATGGTATGTATGCCTCAAGAATAATGGTTCTGTTTGCAGAATGATCGTCTGATGTTTACAAAACCAGTAGGGATGTGGTTTATATTACACTGAGTTTCAGGTGACACAGCAAGCATGGCATAGGAATGTTGACGTTCAGTCACCTGCTTTCTACTGTGATGCATGGCATCCAGTTGAATTTCTTCCAGCTTTGCTGCAGTAGCTTTTGCTAAGGCAAATCGCTAACACTTTTGTGGGATTTTGAAATCTGCACTGAGTGAACAACAGTGAATAGTTATTGTTTATCTGCCCATCATGACACAGACACAAAAGCTAATGCGTTTCATATGCATTTCTGTATATGCTGTTGGATTTGGAAACATGAGATCCAAGAGCAGCTGTACGGTAAGTAATAATGAATTCAGAGAATGGCACAAGGATTAAGCTGGAATAAACCTTCTTTTCTGGACAGGGCCTTTACCAGATGCTTGGGAGGAAATAGTAACAGGTCAAGCTCTCTGCATCTAATCCAGTGAAGACAATGAAATTACTCCTGTTGACTTTGGATCATCAAGTCCTCTGATTGTATTGATCGGGTTCAGTGATAACAGTCAGATATGATACAATTTGATCATAAGCGGTAGGGCTACATTCCAGAAAAATATTTAACAGAGACAGTCTGTCAAACACAGTCCTCTCTCACCCCCAATGATGGCTAGCAATTTGGCCCAATAAGCATGCAAAAAGAAGAGCCATCCAGTTTTGCTGATGTCTGAGCTGGAGCCCATTTTGTAAATTGGTGGCTGATCTGTAGACTTTATCTTTCCCACAAAGCTATTAAAGTGAGAGCAACCTCTGAGCTTTCCTGATACTGTGTTGCTTGGTACTTGGGAACATATCTCAACAACTTGCTTTTCACCAATGGCAGGATGGATGGATGGATGGATGGAGGGGATGAATTTATATAGCACCACAAATGCACTTGGCACTGAACAATCATTAATTAGGGAAAGGTCCCCTCCCCTGATGGGCTAACAATCTAGGATAGACAAGGGAGAGGAGGGGTAGGGGTGAAAGTCTGTTTTTGACTGGATTACCATTTTTAATGGATCCAGTCAGTTCGATCAGTCCAAACAAAAATTGGAATTAATGTTTGTTTCGATTTTTGATGGCTGGAACTATTGAAAATGTTTCAGCCATTTTGGCCATGCACAAAATGCCGGTGGTCATCCACAAAATTACGTTGCTGTTACGACTGATCAAAAATTTTGATCAATCAGAATTGACAGCTGTTCTGTTTTCACAAAATGTTTCCGAGAAAACAGAAGGATTGTTTCGAACCAGCCCTAAAGAGGGGAACACAGGGAGAGTCAGGAGCTTCTTCTTCTTCATGAGGTTGAGAAGTCACAAGTGCAGATGCTGAGCTTTATATGAGAGAAGGAGACCCTGAATGACAGAACAGTTGGGGGGCCTCAGTGAGCAGTCTGTGGGGGTGAGGAGCTTGGGAAAGCCTGATGGAAGAGGTAGGTGTGGAGGAATTTTTATAAGGACCCCTATGGAATTGCATTACAATAGCCAAAAGGAAGGTAGCACAAAATGGAAGACAGATGAATGCTGGGTAATACCCATTCTTAACAGAAGTGAGCTTTAGCCTGTTAGATAGAAATAATCATGAGGCTGGTTTGGGTTCTGTGTCACACAACAAGGCCTGGGAAACAGCTCCACGCATGATAAGCATTGGACAGAGGGACGCTACTCTGTTCTTCCTTACAGCAGATAGTAGAAAATGGCCTTGCAGTTGTGCTAGTTAATTAGCTTTGTTTAGGCACCTTACTTTATAAATAGTCTGGCTTATATTGTTTTGAGAATAATTTGCTTAGTAGGTAAACAATTGCAGTAACCTCCCATTATTGTATGGCGTTGCCTTTGACTGACATGCCTGTATCTTTTGCCTGTCTTGTGGCCTATAAAATACCTATGCATTCTGGGAGGAGCCAGACCAGGCTGTCTTCCTGCGTGGTTTCAGTGCTGCTCTCTCTCTCTGCACTTTGAGATCAATAAAGAACTCTGACAGATTGTACCAACAGTGTGAGTATGAAATTTTCCTCGACATAGGTTTTAGGAAGGATTTAAAGCAGGGAAAGAGAAAGTACTTAGGACTGAAACGAGATATTGCAATTACTTGATATCTCAGAAATTCCTGTGCTCGGTTCATTCTGGAATGAACCAAGCACTGAGATATTTTTTGTCAAATTCCCAGCAAGAAAAAAATAATCTCTGCATATGCACAAATGGCCACTGTCCTTAATTAAATTAATTTATAAATTAATGATTTATTTTTTTAAAAAATTGTTTCTTGCCAAGAACTTGTACTGGGACTGAGATCTCATCAAGAACTCGCCCCCGATACTCAAAACAGAGAGAAATGCTTGCAAGCAGCAATTTAGCTGCTCGATTCACCCCTAGGTATTATCAGGGGTAGTGCTGAAATGAGAATAAATTTGTTTATCGCAAAAATGTACATGCGGCTTGCACACAACTTGCACGCGGGCCGTAGTCCCACCTGCATGGGTGCTCACACAGTCCATGCAGAGGGTGCATGTGAGATGCGTGGACATTATTTTCGTAGTGCACGGCATTTGGGATCGAGCCCAGTAACAACAAGATCATCTCTTATGATTAAAGCATTCTCAGCTATGCTACATCCATTTAGTTGAAGGCAGTCAGATGAATACCATATCGGATATGCTTTACTCTCATTTCTATGTTTCAGTGGCAGCAAAACGAACCCTTTTCTCGCAATTAATTCTACTTGCTAATTATCCATGAACATGCAATTAGCACCATTTGACACAAAACTAGGGGTAGGCTATTTAATTTGAAAGGGCATAGATAGATAGATAGATAGAGAGAGAGAGAGAGAGAGAGACTTGGAAAGCAACTGAACAGCACAACTCTCAAGGAAGCTCTGGACCCCAGGAGGATGCACTCAATCAATAATTTAATAATATTTTTTTGTAGATGTAGATTGATAAACAGAGGTAGATGGAAAGATAAAAAGCTGATGCTGGAGCTAAACGTTTTGGCTTCCGCCTTTGTCAGTAACACACTGGGTTTCAAATGGTGCCCAGAGATACGTGACAGTTAGAGGAATGCTCAAGCTGTGGTCTGAAAACTCCAAGGCTAGCTACATGATTCCTGCAGAAGTGGCAAAAAGCAGAAGGCAAACTCTTCTTAACTATTATCTTCCAAATTGAGGCTATGAGGTGTTAAGATATTAAGTCTATAGATCCAGAAGTTCCCCCTTTTATCCAGCATCACAGGGTTTGGTAGGTGTTCAGTGGGGAATATTTCTAAATCTGATAGCTCATGATCTTCTAAATTAAAGTGTTTAACAACAGGTTGTTGTATTTTTTTGGTCAGGATAGCAGATTTGTGATTCCTATCTGTGGTGGTTTTATCAATGTATAGTATGTGGCAAACTGAGTGTTTACATTGAATGATATATTTTCCTTGGAAGTTGTTTCAAGAAAAATCTCAGATAATATATTCTACCTGATGTATTGCATTAGACACATCAGATTGGGTTGCATCAGCAATGTTGCATTACATCATATCATGAGGGTAATGCAGTGTGACAGACTTGCAATGCAATGTGTCAGCTGGAAATTGGGAAACAATGTGATTTCTTGAACAAAATGCTTTAAAAGGTTTTTGGTGTTTTCCCTCCGAATTACAGGAAAATGATTGGTAATGTGTTTGGGGTGAGATTCTTTATAAAGGCTTGATTATTTACTGAAACTCTATTCATCTGTTTTCTTCCTGAAACACTGTGGATAATTAAAAAAATCCAGGAAACAACCAACCAAATAAAATGCATCTATCCTTGCTGCCTACCGATTCATAGCCAGGTTACATTTTGCTTCATCCCACAGTTTGGACGCAAACCTATGCCGTGCGCGAAACCGCCCACTCGTGCCACGCATGCAACATGCATGCACAACGCACACATGCATGGCCTACACGCTTGTCAAGAGCACAACCTAGGCTTATCTAACCCCCCAGGCCATGCACCGCCAGTTCGGAGGATTGACAGGCATGGAGCAGGCAATGGAACAGTCAGGCGGCATGGGCATGGGGATTCGGGTCAGATGGGGTTATGCACTTGCTGCACGCAGCTGTCCTGTGTGCACGCATGCCATGCATTCTTCATGCATTGTGCGCATGTGCTACATTTATTGCATGGGTGGGCACATGGCATAGGATTGTGCCCAACGTCTATAGATTGAGGGAAAAATGAAAGAAAGAAGGGGAAAAAACAGACAAAGAATATACATGAGAAACCAGCTGGTTTTTTTAGTTCTTTACACTGTGGCCTTTTTCACATGAGATGCACCCACTCAGAAAACTGGGTGTTCATGAGTGGGTGAGTCCCCGTGTGAAAGATGCTGCGGGAGCATGCATAGTGAGTGGGTGTGCGTGCACATTCCTTCTGAACATGCATGTTGATGGGGGGAGGGTGTGCGTGGGGATGCGTGTGCACCCTTATGCACGCCCCTCCCACCCATTGTGCATGCAACAGCAGAAACACAGACCCCCTACTCTGCGGGGCCATGTAAAATCAGCCTGTGACCCTTGGTATGAAAGCCTATGTTTTCCAAGGAACTCAGGACTAGAAATTTGGTGCTCTTCACCCACAGCTGGAAAAGGCTGGCTTCAGCCCACTCTTGTACACACGTTGTGCTCTAGGAATGAAACCAGAATGCCTCCCAGTTTCCATTGTTGATGTAACTGGGTGATTTGATTGGTCCAATTGAAATTCTGATCAGGCCTAGCAATTTTTTTTCATTAAGATGGCCATGTGCATTGTGCGCATGGTGGCCACTCCTGTACAACAAAATGGTCTCAGCACAACAAAATGCCGACTGTCATATTAGGTGCTTTATTTATTTATGTATTTATTTATTTATTTATTTATTTTAGATGGATAGGTTGCCTCGGTGCTGGCTATAGCAGCCCATTTAACCCACCGACTAGCCTGTTCAGCTAAAGGTGCTCCACCAGATGTGGAAGCTCCACTTGCAGAGTTCCAGAACATCCTGAAGCACTGCCTGTGGAGCAAGCCAGTCAAACCTGGGGCACCAGCCTGAAGCAGAGCTGCTGTCTGTCTCTTTGGCAGACCCATGCTGCATCTGTGCTTTCGGTCAGGCGTTGCCTCAGAGAATACCATAGAGTTGTGGTTGCCAGCCTACAGTATTGGGCGATCAGCCCGCAACTCTATGGTGTGGAAGGCGGGTGGTCTGAGGGCAGACCACAAGCCAGGGCAACCGCCGGGTCCATCTAAAACTGGAACCCAGTTCGGGGCTGCAAGTGGGCAGAAGCACCCCCAGAGCAGACAGCTTCCACATCCATCTGTTTACTAGGTGTGAAATGGCAAGCAACAGCTCTTTTTCTCGGACATGTTGAATCTGACACCGCGTTCATGTACATGGCAAACCCCACGGAAGCAACAGCGCTTACTGATATTTTCTGCTGCTTTCTGCTCAAGCATATCACTGTTCTCCCTTTTGAAAGTGTCAGAGACTCTCGTGGACTTCCATGAACTGTCGTAAGCCTTCAGGAACTTCCCTATAATTTTGTAAAATTACATAACTTGCTGTGAACATCTGTAAATTGCTGTGAACTGTCAGAATGTGCTGTGTGTACTGTTTTGTGATTGGTGGATCAGATGAGAGTTTATTGGTTTTAGTAGCTTTCCTTTCTGCTTGAACTAGCACATGGGTATTAAAGGTAACTCTCCTTTTATTCCTTCTCTTTCTATTTGACTTCTGCTGAGGGCTTGCTCGTTCAGTCCCTTGCATGCCAGAGCTACCCCATCTAACGTAAGAAACTCATATTACAACGGGCACACACAAGAACAGGACCTTTGGATCCATACCTGGTAAGTGGGTTTGTTATTCAATTGTATGAGAGAAAAGCAACTCACTCATAATATACATGCCATTGACTGCAGGCACAGCAGGAAGCCAGCATGCATGCACTGCTTAGTGTATTTTTTTTCTTCCTTTTGAAGATAATTTTGACCTAGGAAATTCTTCTAGCATGGGGCAATTTGGGCTTAAATTAGAAAGGAAGGAATAAATGCAGATCTCTTCTTCTGCTAAAGAAGGCTCCCCATTAACAACTTAAACCTGAAAATGGTCTACCAGGGAAAGCCCCATTCAGGTGAACAGGGCTTTTTATGTGATCAAACAATGTGAGGACTGACTTGCAAAGAGGGAGCCTAAACAGTCTATTAATATACTGAAAAGGTGCTGAAAACCATGGGACAACTGTCAACAATTGTTGTATATGTCGCTAAACCTGCCGTAACTGCCGCAAATTACCGTAAACGATTGTAAATGATGTAAAAGTTTTGCACACTCCCATAAATTCCGCAATTGCCATAAACTACCGTAATTTTTTTTAAACTGCCGTAAATTACCATGAAGTATCATAAATTGCCATTCGTTGCCATTGGTCTGGTAGCAGACAAGTCAAAAAAGCAGCAACCCAAAGCAGAACGGCAAACAATGCTGCTGCTTCAGGCCTACTGTTTACACCCATTGTGCTGTACGACAGCATCCATTACTCACATGCAGAATGTCTGTGGCCATTTCGCACATTCACAAATTGATCAATCGGAATTCCAATCCAAACATTATTTTGATCAGAATTCTGCTTAGAATTCTTGCAGCCATTCTGATTTCATAGAACTTTTCAGTGAAATTGGAATAGCTTTGCACAAGAGACATAATGTACACATTTCATTTTTTTCATTTCATTTCATTTTAATTTTGTACTCCACAGACTACACCACAGGTGTCTCATAGTGGCTTACACATGAGGTGTGTATGACATGCACACCCTGGGCACAATCCTGTGCCATGCACACACCACCTGTCCATGAAATGCACGCACTACATGCACAGCACGTGCACACACCGGAAAGCCGTGCAAGGTAAGCGCGCAACCTGGGCTGACCTGAGCCCCCGCACCCATGCACCCTGCCTGCTCCATCGCTTGCTTCACGCACCACACCTGTCCATCCCCCAGGCTGTGGGGTTCATGGGCATGGGGGTTTGGGTAGGCTTGAGTTGTGCACTTCCTGAATTCGACTGTCCTGTGTGCGTGTGCTGCATGTGCAATGCGCACATGTGGTGCATGCATTTTGTGGGCAGGTGGTCTGTGCACAGCATAGGATTGTGCCTACTGTGCGTTAGATGTGCAAGGCTTTCACAACACATGCACAACACTTGCTTGCGTACATCTTGCACACGGTGTGTGTATGTCTAAGGTGTGGATTGGGCTAATACGCTGCACTGCTGAAACTGCTTATTCCAGCACAGCCCCAGGAAACAAAGTAACCAAAAAGACCAACAATAGCCAAAACCACCAAAATATACAAAATTACCTAACTAGAATAACCAAACTGGCTCACAGCTAGAACTCTAGCAGGTCAATTCTTATTCTCATTTACACCTGGGCCTCCATGCTTCCCATGAATGTTACAGTTACTGAACAGTTATGCTGCAAATTTGCTGTGCTAAATTGGCCCTCAAAATGTCCAGTTTTTGCCTCATAATATATGTTCAGGATTCTTGCAAGTGTTTGCGGGCTAGTATTTACTGAACTGTCAGTGCCAGTTAAAACGATTAAAGATCACAATCCATAAACTTCTAGAATAAGTGGTTTGAGGATTTCATTAGCCCTAAACTAGGAGAGAACTGGATGGCTGAGGGGATGGGTAATGGAATATGGACCCTTTCACCTCTAGGTTAGCAGAATGCCTCTTGCCCAAGCTGGTTCTCTCCAAAAGCAATTGCCATCTCCTTGCCTTTCTAAATTGAGTTGTCAGTCTAAGTCCTTTACCTAACAGACAAACACCCACACTGAAATAATTGGTGACCTCATTGGCAAACAAGGCAAGGGCTGAATAGGGAAAGAGATGAGACAGAACTGCCATCCAGCTATGAAGCAAGAAGACAGGAATTCAAAGGAAGAAAACAACAACCCTAATTTATGCTGCAAGAAGGGAAAGAGGTAGTGTTGGGGGATTCTCCTCCCCCCTTTTTTAAATTATTTATTTAGATTTTTAACCCGGCCTTCTCTGAAGGATAAGGGAAGGTGCTCATCGTTCCATTGTGACCTTCCCTGTGGGGTCCCAACTCCTGAAGGGTTCCATCTTGTCTCGCCTCTTGTTCAATGTGTATCCGAGGCCACCGGGTGAGATCATTTGGAGGTTTGGAGTGAAGTGTCATCAATATGATGATGACACTCAGCTCTGCCTCTCCTTTTCATCCGACCCAGGTCCTACAGTCTCGGTGATTACCCAATGCCTGGCAGCTGTTGGGGACTGGATAAAGACGAGTCGACTGAAGCTGAATCCTGACAAGACTGAAGCGATGGTGGTTGGCCGCTTGTGACTTGGGGGGGAATTGGGACTCCTGTTATTGATGGAGTCTGGCCCCCTCTGGTCACTCAGGTTCACAGCCTTAAAGTGCTTCTGGACCCCTTGCTGCACCTCAATCATCAGGTTGTGGCAGTGGCCAGGAGCACTTTTCACTAACTTCATCTGGTAAGGAAGCTGTGGCCTTTTATTTCGGATTCGGATCTGGCCACTGTCATCCATGCTTTCATCACATCGAGGCTAGATTACCACAAGGTGCTCTGGGTGGGGCTGCCCTTGATGACTGTTTGGAAGCTACAGCTGGTGCAGAATGTTGTGACCTGACTCCTTTCAGGGACAGGTCACCAGGACCACATTACACCAGTGCTCCGGAATCTGCACTGGCTACCTATAGTTTTACAGGCACAATTCAAGGTGCTGGTTTTGACCTTTAAAGCCCTAAACAGCCTGGGCCCTATATATCTAAAAAAACCCTGGCTTTCCTACCACGTTCTCTTTGTCACAGCCCCTAAAGTCGGCCACGAGTGCCCTCCTGTGGATTCCACCTGTTGCTCTTATCCATATGATGGGGGCGCACAGGGGGACATTCTCGGTTACTGACCCATTGTTGTAGAACCTCCTCCCCCTGAAGGTCAGCCTGAGTCCAGGCATGAGCATCTTTCGGAGGTGGTGTAAAACTTTTCTTTTTAGTAAAGCATTTGATGGACAGGGAGAGGGACGAGGTGGGAAGCAGTTGGGGGTTGGTGTGGGTGAGGGTTTTTTGTTTTTAATGTTGAACTATATTTTAATTCTTTTAAGCTATATTTTACGCTTGTTGTAAGCCCCCCTTCAGGGAAGGGGTTAAAATGTTAATAAACACCAGTACTACTTCGGAATTAATTCAACCCATCATTCTTCAATGAACGAAGTGAAGCTGTTCGGTAATGTATGTAGAAACCAGCTGATGGACTCTGTCCAGTTCACAAGTGTCATATGTAAGACCCTGGAATGAATCCAGGACCAAATCTTGGAACAAAGTTTTTATCAGGACCCTGTCCCTAGAATTAAAAAAGTCTCTTTTATAAGCAAACGATAAGAGTATTAAGGATTTAGTACAAAAGAAAACTTGGTCATTTTTACACGGATGCAACCCCCCCTCGGTGTTCAGGTGGGGGGTGTGTGTCTGTGTAAACGGCCAGCGGTGGGTGGGGGGATGGTTGTTCACTCTGTGTTAGTCTGTGTGAACACAGAGTATGATGGGTGGGGGTGCATGTGCACTGCCGTGCAACACCCATCTCCACCCAGGGAGCTCTTTGGAAAACCGGAGGAGGCCCCGTGGGTGAAGGTGGGTGTGTGTCCGTGTAAAGGGACACACACACACCTCCACCCACCGCGCTGAAACACCCATCCCTGCACCCACCTCTGGCCATGTAAAAAGGGCCCTTGAAGAAATTATCTTAATTAATAAGTGTACAATTGGTAGCCAGGAAATTAGCACAAGGCTTACCCAAACTAAGTCTGTCTGGGTATGTCAGAGACTATGGGCTGGGACACGGAGAGTAAGTGCAGGATGAGGGCCTGTGTAAGAGTTTGTGCAGGATTGGGTAAAAGGTATAATATGGTGCAGAATCAAGGTGCTGGGTCCAAGGGTCACAGGTCATGGCAGAAATTGACACATGGACCAAGGGGGCAGGTGCGAAGATGATGAGGAAAAGCAGGATGGACAAGGCACAGGACTTGACGAGAGGAGGCAGATGAGACAGGACTGGACTGGATTGGATGAGAAAGATGAAAATCAGGTCAGGATGAATGCAGGTCAGATCTGAATGGATGCAGGTGAAGTTGGATGCAGGTCAAGACAGACAGACATAACAAAGCAGACAAGACAGGACCAGGCAGCAGAATCAGAAGGACTGGGTTCCAGAATGCAGGGTCAGAACTGTCAGAAGGGCTGGGATTCAGCTGGCTCAAGGCACATACAGGGTCCAGAGGGTGCATAGCTTCTCCAAAGTTTGTGGAGACACAAGGAGGGACACAGATAGTAATAGGAAGGAACGTCAGGAACTAGGAAGTAAAACAAAAACCAGGGAATTCAACAGATGATCCACCCAGCTTCCTGGGGCTACTGGCTGGTCTTATATGCAGGCCAGCAGCCAACTAAAAAATTAGGGACATGGACTAAAGATGAGGAGGGGTGTGATTTGACCGGCAAGATGGAAGTCCATCAGCACTAGCCCTGGGCCCCAGCCAGAGTATCTCAGTGATGTGGAGACACCAACTACTGCACTCAGGACCCCAAGGGTGCTGTTTAAAGTCTGGGTCCTTACAAGGTATCATGTTTGTAGTATCTGCAGATGGGTGCCTCAGTAGGTGAGGAACATGCCAAGCTGCAGAGAGGCTGGTATATTTACAGTCTTATGTTATCATTAAACTAAAGCCATGTTTTTTCCTAATAAAGAAGCAAAGGAAGCACATACAATAACGCACAGTGGGCAAATCCCGTGCCCCATGGGTGCTGCACGTAAGCTGTGTGAGTGCACGGGCGTGCATGTCCGTTGAAGGCTTGTGCCATGCAGACTCCAGGCAGATTCCATGCAGAACCCGTGCAGATCCCGCTGGGGATTGTGGCCGTTATCACCCGACGAGGTGGGGTTTGCAAGAAAATGTAACTTCTAAGCCATTTCTAGCAGGTTCTGTGGTCTGCAACTTGTCCTCAAATAAACCTGTGCCAGTTACAGGTTGCTCGCTTTTAACGCCCGTCCCATTGTCTTCAACCCTACATCACTCATGCGAACTCAACTTAATTCAGGCCCAACCAGGCCTTATGAGCTGTCGTGCTCTATGAAGAATGTGAGCGAGCCCAACACCCCCAGGATAGTCTTGCATTCTAGGATAGTCCTCCAAATAGCCAAAATACATTTCTGCACCAATAAATAAATAAATAAATAAATAAAGTTATTTTAGGTATTTTGTTTTGGTCATTTCAAGTTACTTTTGTTACTTGGGATTATTCGGTATTTTGTTTTGGTATTTATAAGTAGCACTGAAACAAATAATGGATTTGTTATCTGTTGATATTATACACATTTATTTAGATAGGTATCTGGATATCTTGAAGAAATATCTTATTATTCAGACAGGTATCTGAATATTCTAATATCCACAACCAAAATGAGCATTTGTTTAGCATTTTATTTTTTTGCGTATTCTGTTTTGGTGACTTGATTTATATTGTTATTTTGGTTCAATTAGTTGGTTATTTCAGTTACTTCATTTTGCTAATGCTAATAGTGCCTAAATGAAGTCGCCAACATTCCAAAACAACCAGCTCTGTTATACGCATTTCATTGGATACACATGTTCGATATTTTAGTTTGCTTATTTTGGTAATCTCTAGAGGTCTACACTGTACCTTTATTTGAAATCATGGTGAAAAATAGGGGCCATAACAAAAACCTCAGACATTCAATCAGGCACAATTTTGTTCGATAGCATAAGTAGCCACACTGGGTAGGTACAGCCTACCCAGAAAATAGAGAGCGGTGTAGCATGTCCATGGAAATGATTAATTCTAATCAATAAAACCATTCCCGGTCTTATCTTTAAGCCAAATATTAACCTTTCCTAATATTGACAAGATAATGTTAACTGACACTAACTCTTTTTCAGCATATAAAACACTGATTCTAAGCCTTTCCTTTAAACCTATTATTAATTCGTCTTTTATGTCTAAACCTGGTACAGCGGTGTAATTAACTGCTTTACTTAACATGCAAAGGTTATAAGGGATTTCTCTGATACTGCTTACAGTAGGAAAGCAACTGACTACCGGTGTGGTATAGTGGCTAAGGTGCTGGAATTGGACCTGGGAATCCAGGGTTCAAATCTCACCCTAGCCCATGAGCTCACTTGGTGACCTTAGGCAAATCACAACCTTTCAGCCTAGAGAGCCAATGTGCTGTAGTGGATGAAGTGCTGGATTTGAGGGTTCAAATCCTGCCCTAGTCGTGAACTCACTGGGTGGTAGGGATGGGCGAATGCAGTTCGGAAGTTCGGAGTTCAGTCCGAACTTGGCCTGTTCGGATGACCAAACGCGAACACGAACATGAACATGAACATGAACATACTGAACCGAACCGAACACCGAACGGTGAAATGGCCGAACAGTTCGGTCAGTTTGGATCATGTTCAGGTGAGTTTGGGTGGCAAAAAATGGTTCACTGTAAGGTGACAGGGAGGGGTAGTACTAGTCACTGAGGAGCAGACTTCCAGGCACCAGGGTGGAGAGGCTTGCAAAAATTGAAACTATCTGCCTCCCCCGTTCCCAACACCTTCTGAACTAGTAACTGTTCCTGAACAGCAGGTGTTGAGTAGGATTATTAGATTGCTTTAAGTTTCATTTCTGTTTTGTACTGAAATGAAACTTAAACCTTAAACTGAAACCTTGTGTTTGTAATTCCTGCCCCCCATCCCATATAGAGATAGATAGAGAGATAGATAGGTTAGGGATAGTAGTTGTAGGAGCTAGCTTAGTGATAGAGATAAAGTTAATGATTTAGTTTTAGTGTTTATAGGAGTAGGCCTGTGTACTTATTAGATAATCCATTTAGTTCATAGCATTTAGAATAGTTAATAGCAGTTAGTTTTAGTGTAGATAGATAGATATAATATTAGATTAAAAAAAAAAGTAAAAAAACCCATATAAAAACAAAAAAAACAAATAAAAAACAAAAGAAAACCATATAAAACCTAATAAAAAACCAAAAACCCATATAAAAAACAAAAAAACACCCATAACATTTCCCGAATGGCCGAACCGAACGGCCGAACTGAACGGCTGAACAGAACGGCCGAACCCGAACCCGGCGAACTAACCGAACGGACGAACCGAACGGACGAACTGAACACAGCCAAACCGAACGGACGAACCGAACACAGCCAAATCAAACGGCCGAACCCGAACCGCAATCTGTTCGCCCATCCTTACTGGGTGGCTTTGGGCAAGTCACAACCTCTCAGCCTCACTCCCCCATATGTAGAATGGGACTATGCACATGTCTGTCCTTCCCTGTGTTCCTCTCACCCTTGTATATCTTAGATTGTAAGACCACTAGTAAGGAACCTGTCTCTGAAAATCTGTGATTGTAAAGCACTGTGTATACCTAGTAGCGCTAGATATACTGAAATGTGCTCTTTCTCTAATCAGAAAATCGGACATTGGTACCCGGAGGGTAGGGTTAGGGTTGGGGGGTTTAAAATTGATGTTGTTTTAAATGTATTTTATTGTTTTATTGTATTGTTAGCTGCCCCGAGATGCCATGGGCATGAGGGGGCGGCATAGAAATATTAAGAAAAATAAATAAATCACCATGGCCCCTGTGCACACATGATGCCTCCACCCAGTGGAGATGGGTGGAGATGGGTGTTGGCCGGTGGGTGGGGAGCATTTCCCTGGGTGGAGATGGGTGGCGGAGTCTGTGTAAACGCTACTTTTGGTGGGTGTTGGTGAATGTTTGGTCCCGGCCAACACGAGGGATGGGTGAACAGATCGCGGTTCGGGTTCGGCTGTTTGGTTCGGCTGCATTCGGTTCAGCCATTCAGTTAGTTCGCCGGGTTCGGGTTCGGCTGTTTCGTTCGGTCGTTCGGCTGTTCTGTTTGGCTGTTCGGGAAATGTTATGGGTGTTTTTAAAAAAAAAATTATATGGTTTTTTTGGTTTTTTATTGGGTTTTATATGGTTTTCTTTTGTTTTTTATTTGTTATTTTTGTTTTTATATGGGGTTTTAAAATCTATTTTTCTAATCTAATTTTATATATATATATATCTACACTAAATCTAACTGCTATTAACTATTCTAAATGCTATGAACTAAATGGATTATCTAATAAGTACACAGGCCTACTCCTACAAACACTAAAACTAAATCACTAACGCTATCTCTATCACTAAGCTAGCTCCTACAACTACTATCCCTAACCTATCTATCTATCTCTCTATATCTATATCTCTCTATCTTTCTATATATGGGATGGGGGTGGGGGAATCACAAACACAAGGTTTCAGTTTAAGGTTTAAGTTTCATTTCAGTACAAAACTGAAATGAAACTTAAAGCAATCTAATAATCCTACTCAACGCCTGCTGTCAGGAACAGTGACTAGCTCAGAAGGTGTTGGGAAGAGAGGAGGCAGGCAGATAGTTTCATTTCTTGCAAGCCTCTCCACCCCTGGTGCCTGAGAGTCTGCTCCTCAGTGACTAGTACTTCCTCTCCCTGTCATGTTTGACCTTACAGTGAACCTTTTTTTGCCACCCAAACTCACCCGAACGTCATCTGAACTGACTGAACTGTTCGGTCATGTCAACATTCGGATTGAGTTCGGTTCGGCCAGTTCGAGGTCGGAAGTTCGGTTCGGTCGTCTGAACAGGCCGAGTTCGGGCCGAACTCTGAACTTCTGAACCGCGTTCACCCATCCCTAGTCAACACCCATCTCCACCCACCCATGTAGCAACTGGCAGTGGCATCCGTTGTTCCATGGGCGGGTGGGTGTGGAGATGGATGTTGGCTGGGAGCTAACACTCACCAACATCCTGTAAGGGGTGGGGGCAGAGTAGCCCAGGTGTATACTGAGTGAAGGGGGGGGTACAGGGCCAAGGACAGGAACTCCAACTCAGGGCCGTCTCTCCGCTGGTACACTGAGTTACCAGTAATCCCCTCAGGTTGTCGGGTGGGCTTTCCTCCGTTCAGAAGGCAACCCGTATCATCATAGGGGAGGAGAGAATGTGCCACCAGGAGTTGAGCAAGGGAAGGGGGAAACCAGTTATTCTTCACCACACGCTCTACCCAGGGCACCAGGGTGAGGCAGGGGGAAGGGGTCCAGGTGGGAAGGGAGGCAGGGAAGAGGGCCGGGGTGCAGAAGGGGAAGGGAAGGAAGAGGCGGGAGAGGTCTGGGGAGGAGGGGGTCTGGGAGAACACGCAACTGATGGAAGGTAGGAGACATAGGAACACTGGAAACAGGGAACACAGGGACCACGGGCAAACAAGGTCTATAAGGATGGGGGTGCACGGAGGCTTCAAACACCCAGTCTCATGCAGGGAAGTGGGGGGAGCAAGAAATAGCAAGGCAAAGTACAATGGGCTTTCAACACTCTCCAACACTCCACACACACTCAAGACTTAGCTTCCAGAAACGAAGATCAGGGGCCAGCTTCTCTCTACGATTACCGGCGGGGATCTGATGCCCCGCCGGCATCTTTATCTGCTTCCTGCTTTCCTCCAGGTGACCGCCCTTGTGTATAATTTAAGGCCCCACCCCCCCGCTGAGTGCACTCTGCCGCCAGGCGCTCACTGCGTCAGGGCAGGGTTGGGGCTGGGGCTGCGGGCTGGGATGTGCCTGACTGTGGGGGGGGCGGGGTTTGTAGCATCGGGCAGAGGGCGTCTTGTTGCTGCGGGGGCGGGGCCCAGTGAGTGCTCGGGGCTCGTTCTTTTTGTACCGGCCTTCGGCTCACCCCCCGCAGTCCCCCCGGGGTCCCTCGCAGCTGACCCCCACCACGGCATCGCGCCGTGACACATCCACTGAAACTGGCGTTTACACAGATGCCTCCACCCAGGGAAATGCTCCCCACCCACCGGCCAACACCCATCTCCACCCAGAGGAACTAGGTGGAGGCATCATGTGTGAACATGGCCCATGGTGATTGGCTGCAGTGGTGCCCTGCAACATGTATAATAAAATGTAACACCGATTTTATGGGTGTTAGAGCATCTGTGTAAAAAGGGCCAAGAGGGGACATATGGTACCCTGCAGGACCCCACAAGAGAGGCCCCATGGGGACCACAAGCAATCATTCATCACCAACCACAGAGAACTTCCCAATAGGAAAGAACAGAACCACTCAAGAGAGGTCCGATACAACCCTACTAAGATTAGATTAGATAAACGGTCAGAGTTAGGAAAAAGGGAGTCCATGGAAAACACAGAAAGTTGTGAATTTAGAAGTGGAGGTGGACGATATTGTAAATCAGGTGAAAGATAACGTCCTTCTCTTTGGAATACACAAGTCTTCTGCTCCCAGTTAATCCCTAAGCACAAGGATTTGGTATGATCTTTATAACAGACATTTATAACTAGTAGCTAATGGTTAATGCAAGAATAAGGAGTTCTACATAAGCTGTGCGGTAAAGATAACGCAGAATTAAGACTAAATTTCAGAGGCTATTGTAGGTAGGTACGCTAAGAAGGAATGGAAAGATTCAAAATATTAAGAGTTAATTCAAGATACCTGGTCTTGGGAACAAAGTTTAAGGCTGAATGAGGAAGAATAACATCACAGTCAAGGACTCTTCGGCTACAAAATGATGTTCTTTTTTTCTTTTACCCTAAATGGAAGACTTGAGCCTTTTGAAAGTATTCAGTGGGAGAATGCCTGATGTAGGCAGAATTTAAAAGAATCAAGGCAAACAGAGCGGATCATAGGAATCCAAGAGCAAAAAAAGAGATGTAGTTAAGTGTCATCTACATAGGAGTGAGGTTGAAGCTAGCAATGAGGCATCCCAGAGGGCTAACGAAGATGAAAGGGTGAAGGAAAGATTTAAAGTTTCCACCAGAAGTGAAAATATTAAAGCAAAGAACTCAGCACAGCGGTGGCTAGAAGGCCCCATCCCCTCGACTCACTGGGTTGTCAGGAATTTGCATTGCTAACGATCCGCAACGTGTCTCTTTTCAGTGCAGAGTGGGCAAGAAATAGAACTCCTGTTGTTTGAAAGTTCCAGAGTGCCTCTGTCAAGGAAGGCTGGGCTCCCATCAATGCATATCAACAGGAAAGCTGTTGAGGTTACTGGAAATGATGTTCTAGGTTACTGGGCAGAGTATATCTCTGATGAATATTAATTTCTTCAGATTCCCTGTGAAGCTTCAAAACACTGGGCCTAGTGGTTCATCAAGCACAACAGAATCCTGTTTGAAAACAGAGTATTTCAGGGGAAGGACTGAGTGGCAGTAGGATTCTGAGGTGTCAAGGAGGGGCAATTTGGTATAAGGAGGATATTTATTTATTAATTTAATCAAATGTATGTACCACCCTTCCCATTTGGCTCAGGGCAGCTTACAATCAATAAAAACATATTTAAAATTCCCTTACCTGTCCCACAACCCTTCCCTAAACCCCACCCAATCTCAACCAATACCACCCAACCCTATCCCTGCCTGCCAATGCCTGGCCAAATGAAATGTCTTACATTGTTTCCGGAAGATGAGCCATGCTTGTTCATCAGCTCTGTCTGGTCTAGCTTATGTATCTACCTAGACTGACTTATACCTTTAGCTTTCAAGAGTAGTCTCCACAAAAGAGACAGATTAGGATTGAATATGAATTTTCGCCTGGTTTCCATCTCCAATGGAACTGGGAATTTCGACCAGACACTTGAATGAATGACCATTCATTTAAACTCCAACAAGTATGGTTGAAAAGCTTTTCATCCATTTGTACATGCTCAAAATGGCCACAGCTATTATCTCACCTCTGGACTTCCCTCATCCCTTAATTAGAGAAGTGGTGGGAAGGGAACTGTTGGCCTATGGTATATTTGGCCACTTTCCAATTCCTTGATCTGACCCATAAATGAATCCAATCCCTACCCTTTAGCCTGGAAGAGTAAGTTCAAGGGAAGAAGGGAGCAGAGATGAGTAGGGATGGGCGAACATGGTTCTGAAGTTCGGAGTTCGGACCGAACTCAGTCTGTTCAGTCGACCAAACCGAACTTCTGAACCGAACTCAAATTTCAAACCGAACTGAATTTCCGAACTCCGTTCTGTTCGCCCATCCCTAGTGGCAACACACACACACAAAAACTGGTTTTGAATGGCCGAACTTGGTTCGGAAGTTCGGAATTTGACCGAACTTGGTCTGTTTGGTCGACTGAACCGAACATCTGAACCAAACTCGAATTTCAAACTGAACCGAACCTAATTTCCGAACTTGACTTTCAAACCAAACCAAACTGAACCAAATTTCCAAACTCTGTTCTGTTCGCCCATCCCTAGAGATGAGGGCATGAACTCAGGAACAGAGGATGGATCCATGGCACAGAGGGGTTGGCAAAGTTCCCAACTCCAAGAGCTGTGTGCCAAAATCTTTATATGGCCAAGAGCCACAAGACAGACACTCATGCAAAGGCTCACTCACCTTTCCTGCTTTGTGGTTGGCTGGCAGAGCCAGTCCTTTGAAGTCCTGGCTAATGAGATTCCGAGGACCAGCTGCAATTCAACTACTAAGACTTGAGTGTAATGAAGTGCCATTAAGATAGCATGGGGCCCAGAACTAGACTTGAGATGGATAGTAAAAAGCAACAATATATCCACGGATAATATCTGATATTCTGGATAGCTTGGCAATTATCTGGAAATGATCCGGTAACCATAGAGGTTAACCACCAAACTGGGATATTGGATATTTTCAATTAGTTTGCCGCATTACCATTTACAGCTTACTGCGTTATCACATTACTGCATAACCAGATCAATCCAGACTGTGGGAGGATGATAAAAAAAAAAAGTCAAACATTAATTAAATAGTAATGTGGTAACATGGTAGATGATAAACAATATTTCAGTAAAGGGTAACATGGTAAACGGTAATCTGGTTAACCAGAAAACCTCGAGATACTAAATTGGATACTATTGGTATCCGACTGGATATTGGTTACTAGTTTCAGCTTTACACAGGACTGCCACATTTGAACTGTCCAAGAGCTGTGTGCAGTTCCTGACCCCTGGTTTGCCAACCTCTGGCATAGGTCCGTTTTCTGGACTGATCAATTCATCCCCCATCCTAAGCACAACCCTTAGCCATTGTAAGGGCCCAAACACCCAAGCCCCCACCTCCGCTACCGCACCGCAACCTTTGGTCCCAACGGGCTCCCTCTCCTCACCGGAACAGCTCCCTGCCACGCCCTCCGGCCTCAACAGGGAAATCCCTGCAGCACGCCCAGCGGATCAGCCGGCGGGGCCCCTGCCGGTCAGGCTTCAGAACGCCGCGCCGCCACTCCTCGCCAGGACCCCGGGGGGCGGGGACCAGGGGAGAGCGGCATCGGAGATAGCCACGCCCCCAGTGCTACGTCGCTCAGCGCGACTCCGGCAATGCCCTGAACTAGGGAATAAAAGACCGATGCAGGGCTAGTGGCGTTGCTGGTGATCGAGCCTTGCGCCCGTGAGACTGGCCCCCCTCCTCGTGCCCTTGTGCCTTGGACTTCGTATGCTATAGAGATTCTACTGTGTGACTGACCAGAGCGAGTGTGGTGCGTGTGTGTGTGAGTGATTGTAGTAGCCATCGTTCGTGAGGTAAGTGTGTATTCCTTTGGGTGTCAGGAGAGCACTCCCCCCTGGGTCCCTCCCTGGAACGCAAGCCCCATCCTTCCTCGCCCCCCCCCTGGGACTCTCGCACCCCCGCAGCCCACCAGTCTCACTCCCTGTCCTTTCTCCCTCCTGCCCTTGCGTGTGTGGATCCAGCGGCAATTAAGGCATGTGATTATCCAGATGCCCCGTGATGAGTCAGGCTGGGAACTACGCATCCTGCTAGCCCTATTCCACCCTGAGGGCGTGTTTTCCACACATAGCCTTGCTGCTTCACCCCCCCCGGAGAGAGTGCGTGCCCCCCTACGTCTGGTTGTCTCATTCCCTAAATCCCGCGGGGCCAACCCCAGCCCCCAAAATCCCCACAGCCATCCACACTCGCAATTCTTCTCTGGCCCATGGAACTTGTATTTGAACAAAGCAGCTCACGGGAGAGAAAATGTTCTCCACCTCAGAATTAGAGCATTGTCAATCACAGCTTGGAGTTACATGCATTCAGGGCTAGACTTTCAATAACCCACCATTAATCATTCTCAATACAAAGCAACTTAACAATAACCAGTCTGAGTCCCACAGTAACTTATTTTTTCTTTTACAACATCACTAGGTTCAAACCTCCTCAGTAATAAGCTCCTAAGGCAGCCTGTGGAAAAAGTTCTGAACTGGTTAGTGAGATTTAGGCTCTTTTCACACAGACACGCTGATAAATTTACTCTCCTACCTGACAAACCCTAATTAATTAATGGAAAGAATTTGGCTGTCGTGTAAGCAAGAAACAATGTGCTCCTGTCAAAGTACTCTGCAACTATGGCCCTTTTCACACAGACACGCTAACACTGATAAAATGGGTGTTACATTTTATTATACATGTTGCAGGGCTACAGGTGTGATCTATGGGTGCCCTGCAACATGTATAGTAAAATGTAACACCCATTTTATCCGTGTTAGCGTGTCTGTGTGAAAAGGGCCATAGTTGCAGAGTACTTTGACAGGCGCACATTGTTTCTTGCTTACACGACAGCCACACTCTTTCCATTAATTAATTAGGGTTTGTCAGGTAGGAGAGTAAATGATTCAGTTGCCCATTATGCAAAGGGATATTGAAATATTTATTTAAAATTTCCTTCTCATCACATAAATGAAAATGAGTCCAGTGAGGCCAACTGACTCTTTTAATAACGTAGCAGCAGTCAGCACAGCATTTTGAGGAACTTTGCCCTTAATAGTTAATTTCACCAATTAGGCCAATTGCTCCATGCTTGGGCGATGCATGGAAGTGTATGGGCATGCGTGTTTAGTGGGAGCACACACGCACAACACTTGTCATGGCATTCAAATGGGCAGTGCCCACTCATGCCCACTGCGTGAGCATGGTTGGTGCGTCTTGTATGAAAAGGACCTGTCAGGATTTCCCAAGCTCCTCACTGCCTCAGCCTGCTCGCCAATGATCCTTCCGCTGCCCTATATTCAGGGTCCTCTTCTCCTCTGGAACTAAGCTAAGCACAGGTCCCCGCAACTTAGTGTGTAAATGTATCCTGTCTCTCCCTATGTTCCCCCCTCTCTCCTGTCTCTCCTCCCTTATCCATCCTAGGTAATTATAGGACTCCCAGGCAGGGACCTGTCTCTAACTAATGATTGTTCAGTGTGTGGCACATTGCTGGCATTATATAATCAAAATAATAATGGAGGTGACCCTAAATGCCCCCCCCCACACCTTATATTTGTGTGTGCATGTGTGCGTGTTTGCAATTCACGTGTGGTTTGTGCATGCCCCACATTCCCCAAAGTGGGGGTTCGTTCAAGTTTCATGTGGATTGAGCACACAGTGGTTGGTTTTACATCTATGTCCCTTCCCCCCCGCTTAGTGGTCTGGCGGGTTTTGGGGGGCATCCGTGTAAAGGGCCGGTGGTGATTGGGGGGATGGGTGTGTGCTGGGTGTGTGCCTGTGTAAACACCATGGGGGGTGGGTGTTTGTGCGTGCGTGCTCCTGGTGCACACCCACAACTACCCACGTTCACCCATCAACCACCTATCTGCAGAAAACTGGAGGAGGCCCCGTGGGTGTAGGTGTGTGTCTGTCCATGTAAAAGGACACCCCCCCACCTCCACCCACCATGACCAAACACCTATTAGTGGCCGTTTACACGGATTGCCCCCACCCCCGCTGCACACCTGCCCGAGCACCGCGTGGCCAGGGGCGGGGGGCATCCGTGTAAAAACGCCATATATACAAATAAATTGTTGTTGAAGTGATTTTTTTTCTTTTCCAAAGAGGTCTAAGTGGTCCATCAAAGATCCATGTGCCGGATGATGGATGGACACACCACAAGCACCTGGTGCGCACATGTGTGTGTTTAGTGTGCAATGAGTTAGTGCAATGCATACACCATGCGTGCACTATAAATGTTCATTCCATGTGTACCTGTATTGAGGCCCATGACAGCAAGAAGTTTAAAACAGTTTCAAAGGAATGCCCATATATCAGCTGCTTCTCAAGGCCTGCTTACATGTCAATTTATTTGTTTAAATTTATATCCTGCCCTGTCTACTCCTGAGAGTGTTAATGCTATAGGTAGTTACATCTGGTAGTAGATATTTCAGTAGAATGTTCACTTATGGTAACCTCCTCCCTCCAAGCTTTCATCAAGAGGGGTAGGGGCCATGGTGGTGAGGGAGGATCGAAGGGGATGTTAATCACCTTTCTAACATAACCTCACCCCTTATGAAGCATCATGGCATCATAATGCTCGCTAGGGGTTGGTGATGTTGGAAAGAGGGTGGGAAAGGTCAATCTCCTTTCTGACATGGCTACTCCCTCCAACCCTTTGAAGCCCTGATCTCTCTGGGCTTCCAAGGTCCCAATTCTTCAGAAGGGAAGGGGAGGTTCACACATAAAATCATAAAAAGTCATAACTAAAACCTGTTAACAACCCTGTATGTCAACTCTCCCAAGCCCTATGCCTGCCTGAAAAATGTCTGGCCAGATAGAAAAGTCTTACATTGCCTCAAGAAGATGAAGAGGCTCGGGTTCAGATGAAACTCCAGGGGGAAGGAGTACCTTAATTGTGCAGAAGCTAAGAACACCTCTCTGTGGCCTTTTTCTAATGGGTGTGGGTGCGCTGGGGGATGGGTGGGTGTCATGCTGGGTGGGCAGTCTTTGGGGGTGCATTCCCATGAACCCCCACCCACCTCCACCCAACTCCATGCATGGACCATCAGGCATTGGCACCCATTGGTCCATGTGTGGGTGATGGGTGGAGGTGGGTGGAACACGGGAGCATGCATGTATCCCCACCCACTGCCCGTGGCATTTCCACAGGCGCTCACTGATCTCCCCTGCACTCACCACAGTGTTCACATGGGTGGCCCCCCTACCCACACATGTGTGCAAAGGGGGAAGGTGTCCATGTGAAAATGGCCTGTGTTCCCATGCTGTGTGAACTTGAGGGGCAGATGGTATTATTATTATTATTATTATTATTATTATTATTAATTAACAATTATATAGCATCAGCCATGTGCCTGGCGCCGTACAGAACATAGAAATAGACGCGGTCCCTGCCTGTGGCTTACAATCTAAAAGACAAGGAGGGGGAGACAGGGAGAGGGGACAGTGGGAGAGACAGCGGAGAAGACAAACTTTCAGGCAGATGCGAAGTCTCAGGTGCGTGTGCTTGGCTTGGTTACAATCAGGTTGGTTGCAGCAGTCTGCAGAGGAGGGCAGACAGTAAGTATA
>QEPC01010859.1:2609943-2620883 GCA_003113815.1 Sphenodon punctatus
GGGGGGGGGGGGGGGGGGGGGGAGGGAGGAACTGGCCCAGCCTGGGCCTCTTCTTCTCCAGTTAAATTTTATATTTAAACAGTTTGTTATTTTGTCAAGAGTTTGTACCGGGACAGAGATCTCTCAGAGAAAATTCCGTTATTTTGAAATATTACAAAATAACAAAAAAATTCATTATTTCAAGTACTGGGACCAAAATCTCTCCAAGATCTTGGTCCTGGTACTTGAAAGAACAATTTTTTTTGTGAGAAGCAAAACTGCTTCTCATTTCAGCCCTAATCTAAACGTCTTGGTTGGTAGCAAAGTCCGGGGACTGAAATGTGGTGATCGTCACTATCAATTGTCCTTCTTATCATAAATAAGTCACTGTAGCATGAGGCATGCCGAGGTTTTTGCTGCTCTCATTCATGTGTTCTTTGGATCCACACAGCCTTCAGTCTCCAGGGCTGCCAGTCTGTTACCTTTCATCCTAATTATATTCATTTATTAAAACCTCTTTGTCTGTCTCATTATTTCAGCTCTATTTCTCTTACCGGTCCATAAATAGTAGCATTCTGTTGTCCTGGAAGAATATTATTTCCATTTTTTCTGCCCCTCCCCCCCCCCCTCAGTCTGCCTTTGTTAATTGCTCTCTGTAAAGTGAGTGGTTATAATGAAAGTTCTGCACCATTAAAACAAGATGACAGACTTAATAGGAGTCAACAATGCGATGCAGCAGCTAAAAAGGTAAATGCTATTTTGGGTTGTATTAGCAGAGGTATTGTCTCTAAGACAAAGGGAGTGATTATTTCTCTCTCGACAGTCCTGGTCGGGACTCATCTAGAACACTGCATCCAGTTTGCATCGCCTCACCTTAAGGATACTGATAAGCTGAAAAGTGTTCAGAAGAGAGCAGCAAAATAAACTAGATGGTGGAAAGCCGGTGCCCTGGACTCCTGGGGGGGGCCACTGCACTAGAATTAGAGGGACACTCCCTGAAACTAAATGACAGCAGTTGTTTGTTTGTTTTTAAAAAGAAAGGTTTCCCCCCCCCCCACTCAATGCACCATTAACTTGTGAATTTTGTTGCTAGAGGTCAAAGCCAGTTGCATAGGTGGGTTTAAAAAAGGATTAGATAAGTTCTTGGAGGATAAGTCCATTAATGGCTATTAGCCAAGTAAGTTGTGGGACATAATACCCTCTGACTGTCAGGAGTTGGAAGTGAATGGCAGGGAATGAATCATTATGATCTATTGGGTGTTTTCTGAAGAAACCGAGATTCACCACTGTCAGAGACAGGATGCTGGGCTTGATGGACCATTGGTCTGACGCAGTATAACACTTCTTATGTTCTTATGGAGAGGTGTAGAAACATGGGCTTAGAGCTGAAGTGAGTATGCGTAGAAATTGGTTATTTCTGGGGGAAAAATTAAGGATGTGTGAACAAATCAAGTTCAGATGTTTGGCTGTTCGGTGGTTTGGATCAAAATTTGAGTTCAGATTCAGTATTTTCTTCAGTCGGGCTCGGTTTGGTCTTTAGTTTGGTACAATCAGGAACTGAAAATAACATTTGGTTTTTGAAATAAAGGGAAAAACTGAAAAACATATTTCTGGCTATAACATTTTTGTTTCTTATTAAATTTTAATGAATGTTGTAGAGCTTGTATCAACAATGGAGGGCACTATGTGTACTAAAATTTGGAACAATTAGATAAAGGGAAACAATTTCAGAAGCAATTGAATGTTGTGATTTTAGGAAAAGCTCCATACACATTCATGGCTACAACTTTTTTATCTTGCATCCAATGTTCATAAAACTTGTACATATTATGTCCCTCTATATGCTTAATATGTCTGACAATTTTCAGAAAGAGTGGATAAAGGGTCCCAAGGGTATAAGACATTAACATAAAAATATATTTTCAGCTGTAACATTTTGATATTCCATTCTGTTTACAGAATATTTTGCAAGGATGTATCAAATACCTTTCCTGCCATTTGAGCAAATGTACAGGAGATTTTAATAAAGGGACCCAATTATAAAAGCAATTGATGTTGTCCCTGTGAAGATCATTATTCAGATGAATGTCAGCATATTCAGTGCCAGTCAGAGGCAGGCACCCTGCATGGCAGGGGGAAAGAGACTGTAGGAGGAAGGATGTGCAGTAACCCCAAAGACTGACAGACACATTCAATGGCCAAATACATTACTGCAAGCTTCTAGCTTTACAGGACCAATTGGTAGTGGATTAGAGGTGGGCATAGGGGGAGGCCCTGAGGCAGGCATAAGCAACATAACTGGGACTTCTGAGATAGCATCCCAGCAGTCAGGAGACATAGTTTAAACACATCCAGGCTGGCCAATTATTATCACAGTCACATCCTGCAACACTGAGACAGAGGACATAAGAGAATCTCTATTGACTCTTTCCTAAACAGATGCTTCTGACTTCCCAATTTTCAGTCACATAAAATAAAAACCAAAAACGTTACAGCCAATAATGTGTTTTCCTTTGAAACCAAAGAAAATTTAATTCCGAACTCACCGAACGCATCCGAACTGAACATTCGAATACGAGTTCGGTTCGCACGTTCAGTTCGGTTGACCGAACTATTTGAGTTCAGTCCGAACTCCGAACTTCCGAACAGCGTTCTCCCATCTCTAAAAAAAATTGATACCCCACACACAACTTGGTAACGTTGGAGCAGATCCCATGCCCCACGAATCCTGCATGCACCCCCACACAGAGTGCATGAGCGCAGTTTCCACATGGCACAATGTGCTAGCAATGGAGGTGCCTATGGTTTCTGCTTGCGCATGGGATCCGCAGGCCATGTGAGTGCTAATCAGTCCCCAATTAATGCCTGATGGGCTACCCGATTTACCAAAATTCCTTTTCTGACAACAGATTTCTGTTTTTCTGTTATTGATTTTCTGTTTCCACCATGAACTGTGATAGGAAAATGGTCAGGAATATTCACAAACAAACAAAAAAGTGAAATAGTAAGTCAGAATGGGGTGATAAGACGGAACATCAGAAACGCAGTAATGGTGCTACCTGTGCGTTTTGATAATTGGGTCGGGGGCCATAATAGGGTACTGAGCAGGCATCCAGCAGGCTGCCTGGAATTTTGGATATTTCTCACAGTTAGCAAATTAGCTACCTGTTTCAGCTCTACATGGGCATAACTGGAGTGGGAGAAGGATGGTTTTTTTTAGAGGCAAATAGTCCTCCTATTGATTTTTCGGATTGTTGCTCCATATGTCTAATTAAACTTCCTGCCCCAACACGAAAGAGAGAATGTAACATAGTGGCCAACGCTAAAGTTGAGGTGGGTCAGTAACTGTGGGAAATAACCGCATTTTTGAGTACTACATCAGGTAGCCAGTGGGTTACCCAGGTATGGATTAGGTACCTAAATATCTGGAAAGTAAGTTGCTTCCATTTCCAATTTTTCAATTGACCAGTTCCCAATAAGTATATCATAAGAACTTAAGTAGTAGTACCATACTGGGTCAGACTAATGGTCCATCAATCCAAGCACTTGTCTCAAACAGTGGTCAATTTCTGTCACTTCGCGGAGTACCCAACAGGTCACTATGGGGTAGTCCATTCTCTGTTGTTCCCTCCCAGCTCCTGACAGTAAGAAGTTACATTTCCAAAACCTATCCAGCTAATACCTGCCAATGGACCTATCATCCAGAAACTTGTAGAGGTATGCACCAGGGACCCATTTAGTTTTTCTTTTTTGTTTTTCATTTTTGTTATTTAAATCTTTCATTTTCGTTGTCATAAATACGAAAATTTCATTTTCGATTTTGCTTTCATTTTTTATTTTCATTGGTTTCAATGGAAAACAAATTTTTGGCTGTAACTTTTATGTTTTTCATTATATTTGGATGAAACTTGTACCACCAATGGGATGCATTATGTATACTAAACCTCAGAAAGTGGATAAAGGAATCAGATTTTATAAGCTGTTGAATTATGTTATTTTGCAAAAATCTGCATATACATTCCTGGATGTAACTGCTTTTTCTCCCATCACACCTCCACATGTTTAATACCTATGCCAACTTTCAGAAGGATTGGATAAAGGGTCCTGGTGGTATAAGCAATTAATTTATAAATGTATGTCTGACTGTAACATCTTTGTAGTCAAACCAATGTATATGAAATTTGGCAGGGCTGTATATCACATATTCATGATCATCTCTGCAAAATATCAGAAAGATGTGATAAAGGGTCCCAATTGTATATGCCTGCACAGCATATGGAGAGAATGAGCCTATGACAGGTATTCTCTTATGTGTTACTGTGGTATAAGATTTGTTTATGTTGGCAATTGGCCAGCAGAAATGTCAACCAAATATCCTGATTATGTGTTGTGACCATCCCAAATTCTCTCCCCCCCCTTTTTTTTTTTTTTTTACTGGGAACTCAAAAGCATCTGTTTAGGAAAGTGTCCATAGAGATTCTCTGATGTCCTCTGTCACAGTGCTGCAGGATGTGATTGTGATGATAATTGGCCAGCCTGGATGTGTAAACTATGGGTGATTTCAGACGTGATGGGGTGCTAGTAGCCCCTGCCCAGAATCACTGTGGGGATTCCCCACTGGGATCACACCGGCACGTCCAACAGACGTGCTGGCTGATCTCGGCGGAGAATCGGGGAGGGGGCAGGGCCATGCGGTGCAACGTGCAGCTGCACGGCCCCACCCACCCATGCTCCCTCTCTGCCCACCCTCTGGGGAGAGGGACGGGCACTGTGGCCAATGCAGCCTCAGCACCCACCCGGATTGACCACGGCCCGGAATCCCGCCGCAGATTCTGGACCATGGTAGCCATCCAGATGGGATGGGCTGCTTCATTGCAGCGGGGAATCACACTCACCACGTGATTGGGGCCAGCCCAACCAGTTCCGCTGATCGTGTGGTGAATGTGATTCCCCACCGCTATTGACGGGGGTGAACATCTGGGGGGAACTTCCGTTCCCCCTTCAGACGTGATGAGACCTTTCTCACCCGGTGGGAATCCATCGTGGTTGAGTGTGATCTCATCATGTCTGAAAATACCCTATGTATCATGATTTTGGGGATGCTATTTCATTTTCATTATCATAATAATGAAAATTGATAGCACACCCGTAGAAACTTGTCCAACACTTTCTTAAACCCAGGTATACTACTGGCCTTGACCACATCTTCTGGCAACAAATTCCACAACTTAAATGTGTGTTGAGTGAAAAAAATACTTTTTAAAATTTGTTTTAAATTCACTATCCGTTAGTTCCATGGAGTGTCCCCTACATCTAGTACTATTTGAGAGGGTAAATAACCATTTCCTATTAACTCATTCCGTACCACTCATGATTTTATAAACTTCTATCCTATCCCCTCAGTCGTCTCTTCTCCAATCTCAAGAGCCCCAACCCATCCACCTCTCTTCAAATGGGAGCTGTTTCATACCCGTTATCATAGCGATATATCAATCTGTATACGGAGTTGGAAAACCAAAAGATTGACATGAAAATTCTAAAAAAGTGACCAGAAGTAGTTTCCCAGAACTGGATGTTGACTTTCTGGATAGGAAAGTTTATTTTCTGGGATAGAAAACCCATAAAAAGGTGATTTAAGAAGAAAAGGGGGTTGGGTGGGGAGTAAAAAAAACAACTGGAACTGGAAGTAGCTTTCCCGGACTGGAATTTGCCCCCCAAAATGTTGGAACTTGATGGAAACCTGAAAAATCAATGTCGGCAGTTGGTATATCAACAAAAATGTCAAAAAAATGTTATGGGAAGTTGACATTTCAGGACATCAGGTACCCAATCAGGTTGTAATTGGGTACTGCATGGTACCCGATTGTTACTGGGGTGATTTGGGTACTGGAAATTCAACGGGTTACCCATTTTTGCGGGTACCCTCTTTTAGCTCGAGGTAGGGCATAATATACCTCTTTCCCCGCAACGCAGTGCATAACTCTGGGTGATTTCAGATGAGACGGGGCGGCAGTTGCCCCGTCCCGGAATCACCCAAATGATTCCCCGTCGGGATCACTCCGGAACATCCAACAGACGTACCGGCTGATCCCGGTGGGGAATCAGGGAGGTGGCGGGGCCGCACGGTGCAGCGTGCAGCCGCATGGCCTCACCCCCTCACACTCTCTGTCCGCCCGCCCTCTGGGGAGATGGGTGGGTGCCACGGCCAATGCGGCCGCAGTGCCCGCCCGATTTGACCACGGCCCTAAATTCCGCCAGGAATTCTGGACCATGGTTGCCAGCCAGATGTTACTTTTTGTTGGTTCCCACTGGGAATCTCTTTGGCCATGGTTGCGGCAATTGTCCAGCGGGGAGCTCCGGAAGCGTGGTTGAAATTGACCCCATGTGGGAATCGACCATGGTGAACATCTGGAGGCCGCCTAACAAATGTTCAGGGCGCTTTGGTCCCATGTGGGTATTGACCATGGTTCACTGCGATCTCGTAACATCTGAAAATACCCTCTGTAGCCATGAGTAATGTACTGTGAGCTGTGGAAGAAAAGAACATGAGTATGAACCTTGCATCACTGACTGGGGTGCCTATTTCCACCCATCTCACCTGTCCTGCTTTTGACCAAGACTGGGACACCCTACTCTACAAGGGAATGAAGATGGAGTTACTGCTTTCTTTTGCAAAAAAACATAAATCTGTGGGCAAGGTGGGTGTGTTTCTGGGTGCAGGGTGTGAATTAGTGTGGGCAGGAACTAGTGGCTGCATGGGGACTCGGAGTTCAGAGGATCTGTTTTTTGAGGGGAAACAATGCGCCCCCCCCCCATCCAATTGAGTCTGTTGTTACTTTCTCGCAAACCAGAGACCGTGTGGGGTTGCCATTTTGGTCCCAAGTCACAGAGAGAGAGAGAAAACACTTCAAATTATATCTTTTATTGGACCAGGAGTTGGTCCAGCCATCTCATTTAAACCACAAACCACTTTGTCTCCCTTTCTGTTACTCTCTTGAAAAGAATGACAAGGTGTAAATGTACTAGATGTATCAGCACTGTGTCACAGGAGAGTTCATCTCTATGGTGACAGAGATCTTCATCTCATCTGGAAAAAACCAACAACCTTCTGATATAAAACTGAAGACAATTATTTTGATGTTCCATAAAGATCATATTTAGAAGCATCCCGCTTTCTGTGTGTGCTTGCATTATGCCATAACTACCTTCATTACTAATGGGTTAAGCAGAAATGTTCAGCATGGTCCAGGAATGGAAAAAACATGTGGTGTGGTGTGCTTTTTCCTTCTCATTGAAGGCAAGTGCAGATTAATGTGCAGGCCAAGGGGAACTGGGACCAAGGCCCCCTGAAACTGAGGGCACTGCCCATTTGGAAGCTACTGCTGCTGCTGTCATTCTGCCGGTGTGGTCTGAGCAGGCAGCACTGACTGCACTCTGTCGGCTTCTGAAAGATCTGGGCCATCTTTGCCCTAGAGAAAGGGAGGATGGGTGAAGTACCAGACTAACCTCACAGAAGGTGCTTGCAGCAACAGCCCTGGGTTCTTTGGGTCCAGGGCTCCAAGGATTTTTAATTGGCCTCTGATGGAGGATACCTTTGTATCAGCCTTGCTGTCGATGCATATTCTACCCTCCCTATGCTTGATGAACAGGGCTGACCTTATCACAAGGTGACCTGAGGCAACCACCCTGGGGCCTGCTCTTTCTGAGGGCCCTGCAGTGGCCCCTGTTTTCATCACAGCAAGGTATGGCGGTCCCACTCCCTCCCAGCTGCCCCCCGAACACAACCAATGTTAGGGCCCTGTAGAGGACGCCCCTAAGGAGCAGGACCACCAGGGGCCCCACATTTTATCTTTGCGCTGGGCCCTGCAAATTCTAAAGTCGTCTCTGTTGAGGAATCTGGATTTAGAATGGACTGACTATGGATTAGTATGGAGAAGGGCTAGGAATAAGTGTATGGTTCCATCCTCTCTATGTGAAGAGAGAGTCCCACATAGATAGACACAGATTTGTTCTATCACCAGAGAACACAATTCTCTACAATCAAAACGCCTATTGGTGAAGGATTGTCTTGTGAGTTGAAGTTAGAGCTGAAACAAATAGGGGTATTTTTGTATTTGCAAATCAGATCTGCATCAGCATTTCCATTAACTAATCCCCAAATTTGAATCTGACCACGGCAAAACTGGGTGAGAAACTGAACTTTGGTTTGTTCCAATTTACTCTGTTCAGCTAGACATTAATTATATATAATTAATTATTATTAGCTATATTAATATTTTAATTATAATGTATTAATTACAATAAATATTACTAATTACAAGGGTTAAATAATATAAATATTAATTATAAGGGTTAATTATATTAAATATTCATAATAATGTGCCTGTTCCATATTTTCTTTTTTTGCTTTGTTAAAATCGAAAATAAAAAATGGACCCACAATAAAGCTGACCTTGCCAGTAACTTACAAAGAAAAAAGGTCTATGCCAAGTATAGAATATACCACGTATAATAAAAAAGATAAAAGCTTATATTCAGTATATATAATATATAAGATAACTGTATAATTTAATATATAAATTGAAATGTAATTAAATGAGTTATAATGTAGAAATACATGAACAAAGCAAATGTATGTCATTTTGGCCACCGCTGTTTTGGTTTAAGTACTGAGGCCATTTTGCATATGTGCAATACAGAGCAGGGAGGACACCACAGCAAGAGAGTCTATCAGAGCCCCCACAGCAGTGGCAGTGCTTCAGTCAAGCCCTCCAAGGCCAGTAGGTTGACTCCAGGGTTCCAGATTATTATTTTTTGGGGGGTGGGGGCAGGAATACAGGCCCCAAGGAATAGTGGTAGGGACTGGGGGCAGGGGGAAAGTCATTCTGGGCTAGCTGCCCTTTTCCAAAATGGCAGAGATACTGCTGGCACCATTTTGGAAAAGGGCACATAGGCGCAGAATGGCCTGGCGGACATTTTTCACATGCAGAGTTATTTTTTTATTTTATTTTAATTTTTTTATTTTAAATGTTTTAATGGATTTAAATATGGAACTGAAATACAAATCTATAATTAAAACCATAAAACCAAAGAAATGAAACAATAAATAAAATTTTAAAAAACACCTGGAATTCCCTTGAATGTCCCTCCCCTAACTCTAACTCAACTGATGTCAAGCTTATATGGACTCTTTGATGAGCACAGACCAGAGGTGGGGTGATTTGGGGTGTGAAGAAAAATAATAATATTTTATTAGTTTTTGTTTTAGTTATTAGTTTTAGTTTTTGTTTTATTAGTATTTGCTATTATTTTAGCTATTCCCATCCGATTGGTTTCAATCGGAAATGGATTTCCAGCTGCAACATCTTCATTTGTCATCCAATTTTCATGACATTTGGAAGGATTATACCCCTTACCCAGGGGATAACCTGTACCAGATTTCAGAAAGATTGGATAAAGGGTTCTGGAGTGCAGAAGACAGTACTGACATGCTTAAAAAAATAGTACAGAACAATGACAATATTACACAGATAGACAGACACAGATTACAAATAAAGACAATGAACAGTGGGAATAATGGAAAGGAAGGAATTAGATTCATAGAGAAAGAGAAATAAATCTGTTTTTATAACCGTCAATTTGTCTAAATGAAGCCGAGTTAGAGCAACCCCGCATGCGTTCTGTCTGAGACTGAACTAACACTGGCAAAGTTCCTCAGCTTGGCAGAAGGTTAAGAAGGACATTCACCATGCCCTCCTCCCAAAGCCATCCTGAGTCCCTGATTGGTACAGAAAGCTTCACTCATGGTTCCCCTTCCCTTCTGACCCCCTTCTAAACTCTTGTTTACAGCAAGACACAGACAGGCTGGAGCCAGGTCATGTGCTCTAGCCCTGCATGCAGCAGTGAGAGCAGAGATAATCATTAATACTAACATTGATTTGTTTTTAGGTGTTAACTCATTTGTTTTATGTAATAACTAAAACTAAAATGACTTTTTTGTTTTACTTATTAATAATAACTAAAACAAATGCACATCCCTAGAGGTGATGAACTTATGTAACAGCAGCTAAGTGATAGTAGCAGAAGCGTGATGGCTATAACCATGATTTCTGGGAACTCAGTCTATGGCAAGTTCCCATGGGATGTTTCCACAAGCAGATGTTTTCACACAAGCCCAATATGTATTCTGAAAATGAATGGCTAGCACTACATCTAGTAACACTTAATGGATATTTTCAAACATGACAGTGCACTGTGCCCTGATGCTTTGATGGTCCCACGAATGAGGGCCCTCACCCCAGGCAGGATCTGGCCTTGCCTCCAAACAGACATGTCGGGGACCAGGGAGGGGAGAAAGTGGGGTGATGTATGAGATGGGTCTGCATGGCCCCACCCTCATGCTGCTGAGCATGGCCTGCCCTCCTCCCTGTTGGGTGGCTGCAAGCCTATGAGGCTGCCACGCCCACCCGGAACAGCCCCCACCCAGGATCAAGTAGAGTTCGCCACCACATGTGACTGCTCTACTCCAGTCTGGAGATGGCTTCCCTAGGCCATGGCACTACTTACCTCAGGCTGATGGGCCCGAGTTACAGCCTGGGCTAAAAACTGCAACAGCCTGTGGAAACACCAGCTCCGCCTTGGGAAAACTTCTGATGGGCTGGTTCAGATGTGACGGCACCCTGGGTGGCCATGCAGGTCAAAGTGTGGCCACCCGAGGTACCATCACATCTGAAAAAAAACAACCCTATCTGTTCAACCAACCAATGTAGTTTTCAGTCCAAACTTTCTACACAGAATGCATTTTAAAGGAAGAGGCCTTGGGCGGCGACAAAAGGGCGCTGGCCATTTTGTGGCCGTTGCGAGGACAGCGAGGGGCCACCCCCCTGACAGCACGCACACGACACCTGCAGGCCTGGACTCCCCCCGATACTGAACAGGTAATACCTATGATGCCTCCCTAT
>QEPC01010859.1:2632738-2658274 GCA_003113815.1 Sphenodon punctatus
GGGGGGGGGGGGGGGGGTAGGAGGGTGGGGGGGTTGGGAGGGAGGGTGTGTTTTTATGATTTGTTTTAAAATGTGTCAATTTATTTTAAAATGTTTTATTGTTGAATTTTGTGTGTATGTGTGTGTTGTTCGCCGCCCCGAGCTGCCTTTGGGCAGGAGGGGTGGGATATAAGTTTTAAATAAATAAATAAATAAATAAAATGAATAAATAAAAAAATAACATTAAAGCGGTGTTACGTGCATGTCTGTTTTCACCCATTGTTTTCTTCCAAGGAGATTAGGTGGGTACAGAAGGGGGGAGTGGGACTCCTGCTGGGTCACTCACCGCCAGTATATGAATGCATTCTGCATCCATGTGGACCCCCCCAGGCTCATGGGCCGAGATGCGGCAGCACCTAGTATAACTTCGCCCCTTTCTCTCTCCTGAACAAAAGGATAAATAGGTCCATCCCTGGCCCTAAAGTTCAGTATTTTAGTCACTGCTAGGATTACCACCTCCTGTGGCTTGTCCCTGGCACTCCCGTAGGCCAAAATAGGTCGTCAGGGTCAAAAACCATAAGGAGTGACAACTGCACTCTGCACGTGGGCCTCAGGAATGCTGGCAGCTACCCTCTGGTGATCACAGGCAGTCGGCTTTCAATACAGCTAGGAGGTGGGGTAGGCTCTTACTAAGCACAGGGGTTGCTTACTGTGAGAGCAGAAGAATGAGAGGAGAGCATGTTTGATGGATTTGTGCCCCTCAGTCAGCTTGATAATAGGCAGCACTGTTGAGCCTCCCTGTGGAGAAAGCCTGCCGTGCTAGTTCTGCCACAGGCCACCCCTGCTGTGAGCTCCAGTTCGGAAGGGTCGGCACAAAGGGAAGTAGAAAGGAGTTAATGAGCTTGAAAAGTCAAAGTAGGGGAAGGGGAAGAAAGGAAAGACTCAGTGGCAGAAAAAAGGAGAGTGGCTCTCACCTCTCAAAATATTTCTTAGAAAAACTCCTGGTCTTTCATGTTTTCTGGGCCTTCCGTCCACCCGCCGCATGCTGCCTGAGAGAGGGGAGACCACAGGGAGAACTCAGGAACTTCCTGTTATGCAGTCAAGTGAGTCTATGCAGAACAAGCCAGTGGTTGCAATCCCAAGCAGGCTCCGCGTTGGTCCCATTTGGGTTGTGCACAGTACAATGTGCTGTCAATGAGCATGCATGCAATTTGTGTGCACATGCACAAGTGCGGGTTATGCACAGCATATACGGGACTGGCCCCACTGTCCAGGATGCTGCCATTTTAAACTAGCTATTGAGGGGGTTTTTTGGGTTTTTTTTTCCTTCAAGCATACATTTCCAGCTGTAAGGGATAATTTCTGTGCTTACCCACGAAGGCCCCCAGAGTTTAAAATGTGTTTGAAGACGTGTAAATGCTCTTGTAAGAGCCAATTATTATCCTGTGGGGGAAGCCACTTTTCATCTGGTTGCTAACCGCTAGCCTGTCTTTTGCCAAGACAAAAATACATTTCATTAGAAAGGACCTTCCGAGCTACTCTTAACCTGATGCCTTTTCCCTTTGAGTGTGTTTGGTGTTTGGGAAAAATGGAACAACCTGGGCAACAGAAGTCTTCTGTTTATCGATACAGGGGGGAAAGACACCTCCATCCAGAAGGTACCACTGATAATGCATTTCATGGAACCAACCATCCCCGCACCATCATCCTGCCGGAGAAACTTGACTGGTTGATGGAGAACTCAACTAATGCATGAATCCCTCCTGTTCTTGTACAGAAATGGTGGATCCTAAGGAGAGCTGATATGGGCACCCGAAAGAATGAGTAAAGCCATTGTATCTATACTTCTCGAAACAAACATGGTAGTTAAGAGAATAACTGATATCTCTTTGCGTTCTATTGGGTACCCATTTTAGTTGTTCAGCACTGAAACACTGAGCTTAGGGGAAGGGAGCAGAGATGAGGGCATGTACACAAGGACAGGGGACAGAGCCATAAGACGGATAACACCCTTTTCTCTTCCTGAGGACACCCTTTAACCAGCCTCGCCCACAGCTTTTATGCAGTTTGTTTAGCTTGTATTAATTCTCAAAATAGCCCCTGGGAGGGAAAAGTGAGATCTCTCAGCCTTGTAAGGGGAATAGTGCGTTCACACATTACAAAACTTCAGCATTTATAACACCTGGTATTATCTCAAGCACTTATAAGAATCCGTTTTTATCATGTGTAAAAGTGGCCTGAGGATGTTAACAAACAGCCAGTTCTCTTTCTCTCTCTGTATGTGTGTGCTTTTTCCCCATCAGTATGCACCACTCCTTCCCCTCGTCCCCATATCCCATCATACATTTCAGAAGTTGTAGTTTGACAGCTGTCCCATCTCGGTCGTGGAGTGATCTCCTGGGGGAGGTTGTACTGTGCAGCTCTGCTCATCTATCTGTCACTCCTTCCTCTTGAATTCAAGGCTCCCCACCTGGTTTGTCAGATCCACCTGGGCTGTCCCAGCTTGGTGTCCCATTCCAGGTGCAGAGCAACTTCCCTGGGCTACCCCGGGGTGGTTGTGCCTCATGACCCAGTTCATCTCTCCACAGAATCACTACTCCATGGAACGCCCTTCATGTCTCAATGGCCATAGAGAACTGAATACACACCAGCAAAACCCTAATAAATGACCCAGGAACACATGTTTGGGGGTTAGCCAGAATTAGTCCACACAATGTTCCTACAATCTAAGGACAAAATACCATGTATGGAGGCAAGGTGTATCAGGTGCAGTCACACTGGGGCCCACAAGCCTTTGGGGGCCCACACACATATAGAACATATATGCACACTGAAGTGGAGTGTCCCAGCAGGGGACCCATTCCCACCGAGTTATGTCCCTCTATGGAGACACGCACATGAATAAGTGTTCATGAATACGGACAACTGAATAAATGACCATGTCAGCACTGACATGTGGGGGGTTATCGTATCATTTGTTAGCAACTTGACTCGTACTGAATAGCTCTCTACTCCCCAAGTCCTCCTGCACAGGAACAAAGTTTTCCTCCACATGAATATGTCTAGAAGAATGTGATCTATTATTTATCATTCTATTCCAAGTCCCACAAATGTTCCGGGACCTATCCTAATATTCAGCAATGGCTGCAAGGCAGCATTAAAAATAAACCCAGAAAGCAGATTTATTTTAATTATATCAATTTATGCTCCTGAAAAAGTCCTCTCTTTAACTAATTCTGATACTGGATTAATTTGTATTTGTTCCTAATGCCTGGAGATAATGTTTATTTGATTTAATTGACAGGAAGACTGGGTTTGATAGGAGGGCTACAAATTTACACTTTAAGAATTAAAAAACATGGGCATGTATTGTTGATTTGCTGCAAATAAATAATAATAAATAATAATAATTTTAAAAGTGCAACAGGGAAATTCATCAAAGCAACCATGATTTTGAATTTTAATCATTTTCCCATATCAGGGACTCTTTTAATTAGGTTGCTTTGTTTTTACCGTAGGGAATTTTGGAGAATCATAGAATTTTAAGTTTGAGATGGGGAACCTTGTTCCCTCATGAGGACCACTTTGAAAACCGGTACAAGTTCCATGGGTCGGATCAGAGTTGGACCCTTTTCACACAGACACTCTAACACCAATAAAATGGATGTTACATTTATTATACATGTTGCACGGCACCCAGAGCACACATGCAGCCCTACAACATGTATAATAAAATGTAACACCCATTTTATCGGCGTTAGAGTGTCTGTGTGAAAAGGGCCTTACAGAGCAGGGGTGCTTAAGGGGAATTCTCACGACTGGAGAAAGGGATGGTACCGATCATGAATCTGTGTCATGGATCCATCTCCTGTCCTCAAGTGCATGCCCTCATCACTACTCTTTTTCCTTGAGCAAAGTCTTTCTACACCCGATGGTAAGGACGTGATCCATGGACTAGAAGAGCCATGAATTGGAAAAAGGTCAAAGAAAAAACAGCCGATGTCCACATTTGGCCCATAGGCTGGATGCTCCTTATCCCTGGTGTAAGGCACCAGATGATGAGCAGTCTTGGTAGGATTGGGACCATTGCAGAATCAGGCAGCAAATGAAAACGGGAATCAGAGTGCTGTGTCGGGAGGATGTGGGGCATAGATTCCGAGCTGAAAGCGAGCAACCACTGAGAGGATAGGGCTGAGACGAACATATCACCTTGGTTCTAATTCTGTCAGAAGAAGGTGTTTCATTTAGTCCAATTGAACCTTGGACTGAGCAGGGGGGAAAAGAAAACACCTTGGCCTTTTATGCATGCACAAAATGGGGCTTGAAGTTCTGTGCACGTACAAAATGGTCACCACCCTTCTACACAGCCACAAAATGGCCACCTCCTTAATAGAGAATGGCAGCCATGAAATTGGAATGACTTTTTCAAACCAGCCCTAGGCAAGGGTCAGTCCAGCATGCAAAATCTAGAAAGAGTTTAGAAGGTCAGTCTGGGACATCAGTCCAAGGAAGCTAGGGTGAAAGGGTGGACAATGGCTGAGGGCCTGCATCACAAACTAGAAAAGTGCTGAGGGTCAAGGCTTTGGTTGACTGGCCCGACAAGCAACATAGACACACTCCAAACAGAAGCCTAAGAATTGTTAAACTTAATCCTCACTTCTCGTCCCAGTGGGAGAGACTTAGAGGGTGTCCAATCAAGAATGCTGGAGGCATGGCATGGGCTGCTGAGGTGGAACAGTGAGTGCAGCCACAGGAGCTTCAGAAAGCCTGATCCCTATGGGGAGTTGGGCACACAGTTGCTCCCCCATGGGGCAGCTGGGTGGGCTGCTCTTCGATCTCCTGTCATGGCCAGGACATGCTGAGGCACTGGTCACACAATCAGGTTTCCGGCCCGGCCCCACTTCCCTCCCTTGGCCTGACCAAAATCCTACCCCCAGTCATGACATGGCAGCACATGATGGACAACAGCGCCCGCCATTCAAAGCTACACCGTGGAACCCACCGCAGGGCAGAAAAGGCCCCAGCACATGGACTGTCATGACTTTGGCAGCCTTACCCCATTAGGGTAAGTCTTCTATGTGACGCATTCATGGCCTTTTTCCAGGAATGCATCATGTAACAGACAGCTGCTCGCCCCACTATGTGGTGGTGGGGACATCTGGCGGTAGCCAGCCTCATGATGTACTGCATCATGTGGTCCAGCTGCCTATGTCGTGGTCATGTGACTGCACCCCCTCTTACCCATAAATGGGTAGTGAAATCAGGTCAGCAGTCAGGGCAGGGAAGTGGTGCTTTAGGATTGACTACAGCCTCACTGCAGATTCTGGTTCATATTTATGAAAGAAAAGGAACTTCATCGACCATCTCTTCCAACCCCCTGCAACAAGGCAGGGTTCATTGTTGTATGTGAAATTTTGTAACTTCATCAGCTGTTTAGTATTTTAATTGTCCAAGTATAGATGAATCACTCTCTCTAATGAAACCAATGGCTAACTTCCTATTGACTTCACTGGGGTTAGGATTGCAATTGCACCTTAAGACTCACTTTGTTTTAGCTGTGGGGGATGAAAGCTCTGAGCTTTAATGTTGATGCTATGGCCAGTTAAACATTCACTGACTCACTCACTAACTAAAAACAGATTTCATGGGCTCTATGTACAGGGCCAGATCCAGGCAAATGCAGATATGGCAACTGACCAAGGCCCCATGAACTGTGGCAGGTTCTGTAGGGTCCCTTACATGGTGCCCACAAACAAACTTGGAACGACTATGGGTGTCTTTAGACACAGCATTAACGGGTGTCTGAATCTGTGTTTTGACCTTGATATGAACACCTGTTTAGCCCTGTGTTCACCATGTGGTGCTGCTTAGACACACATCCCATCTTGGGGCAAATCAGTGTTTTACTCACCACCCAATCTCAGCATGCAAGCGCTGCTACCTCATTCCCTGTGTTGTACCTGCTAACATGCCACATGATATCATTAGACACAACAGGTGATTTCAGATGTTACGCGGTCCGGAGTCACCACAGTGGATTCCCAGTGGTGGTGAACCGATCAACGACCCCCCGCTGTCAATAAAAGCCCCGAACAGATGTGATGGGAGTGGGACCACGGCAGGGAATCGGGCTTCCAGATCACGGTCCGGGGCAGTGCAACAGATGTGCCACCGATTCCTGTCCATGGTCAAAACACCCAGAAGGCACCGGGCAGGGGCGGGACACAGACATGGCCACCAGAGGGCAAAGGAAGCCACTAGGGACAAAAGGGAACACCCGCACAAGGGAAACGGGAAGGGAGGGGGGAGAGGGAGAATAGCCACCGAGGTACCACACACAACAGGCACAGAGACAGCGAGGACACAGTGGAACACACAGCACACATACACGCCCGGGCACACACCCACCCACATGGGAAAGGAAGGGAAGGGGGAGGAGGCACAGCAGTACGGACAACACACACGGCACATCAGGCACATGGGGGGAGCGAGGGACAGGGAAGAGGGGGGGAAATGGCACAGGGGCACAAATGGACACAGGCAACAGCAAACAGGAACCCCCCCAATACAGAGGAGTCCACACGGGCACCCCCGCAGCAACACAGGCAGTCCCGGAAAGGGGGACCCCAGGAGGTCCAGGCACAGGCACAGCAGGAGCACATATGGAACAGGGCATGGGCCAGGAACAGTCCAGGAGGCACAATCAAACCCCAAGTGCAGGCAAGGGGGCGATGGAGGAGATGCAGGACATCCAGAGCAGTGCAGCAGGTCAAAAATAACATACCCCCCCCGGGAGGAAGCTGGGGGGGGGACAGTATGGGGGATCCAGAACCACAAGGTTACACGGGCACCCATGGGGGGGGGGGATGTGGCGATGATGGGGCCGCAGGAGGAGGAGGATGGTCTGCAGCACCCAGGAGTGCTGGGGGGGGCAGTCAGGAATCTGGAGGCGGATAATGGAGAAGGCGGACACGGAGGCGAACACCCAGTGCAGAGGTGCATGGGGGGTGTGTGTCTGGAGTGGGCCTGGGGCCACAGGCAGGAGCAGCAACACCGCAGGAAGCAGCCACCACAGCAGCACAGCCGGGACATCATGGAGGGAGCAGGCAGCGGGCCACGGCAGCAGGGAGGAGCCAGGAACCCACACAGGGGCCAGGAACTGGGGCCTGGGAGGCACAGGGGGACTCACAGCCAGCTGCTGAAGGCCACAAAGGGCCCAGGGGCTGGGTGCCACACCTGGTGAACAAGGTGGGGCCAATGAAGCATGCCTTGGCAGTACTGCAGCACAGACATGTGGTGGGCGATCAGGTAGTACGCCGCGAATGGATCCTTCATGGAGAGACTCAGCTGCACATAGGAACGGGACCACACACCCGACAGCACCAGCAGCTCCGCCGTGGAAGGCACAGACATGCAGAAGTCCACAGCAGGGGACCACAGAAGGTGACCCAGCTCCAACAGCCAGTGATACACTGCCCCATGGGAGCGCTGGTATCCATGGGCCCCGTGAACTCAGCCAAAGTAGGACACGGCCAGGGCAGGGCCCGCCTCCGGTAGACAGACCATGTAGGTGGCCATGCTGCACACAGACAGGGCAGACACGGTCTCCAACACAGACCAGGCCACATGCGAGCACCTCATTTCCAGGATGTGCCCATCGGGAAAGGGAACCAGCCCCAGTGCCTCAGCATGCAGCCGGCAATCCTGGGCGCTCGCATCATAGCCGAAGTAATGAAGGCCAGAGCTCAGGCTTGCATAAGTACCTGACAGGCTGTCCGGGCAGCCCAGGAGCAACTTCACGGCTGGGGTATGCCACAGGTCACACAGGGCCATGGTCTTGCGGAAGGTCCACTTATGGGGGGCCCCCATGGGGGCTGGGGGACCAGTTGAAGCACAGCTAGCCATGGCCCAGCACACCAGGGAGAATAATACCATGAACAGGGGGCCCCACATTCCCTCCAGGGATGTGAGGGGCCTCGGGGAGGGGGGACTAAGGCTGTGCAAGAAAGCAACAGGCTGCAACAATGTATGGCAACAGAGCGAGGCGTGGGGTGTGCACCCAGCACAGCTGCAGGAACCGAGCACACATACAGGACAGCCGGCACACTAATCATTCACGATGTTGCCAACAGGGAGAGGTGGGGGCATGCAGCTGCAGTCTGCATGCCCGGGTGCATGCCGGGCAGTGTGCATGGCTCCAAGCTGGGACAGCAGGTGTGCTTCATAGCACGCCCCCACCGACCCGAGCCGCCCGCCCTGCAGGAGATGGCCCAGCCAGCCAGGGGTGGGGCACCACCCACCCCAGCCTATACCTGGGCCACCCTCGGCTCCCTGGGGCTCACCACACCATGGAGCAGGACAGGTTGGGTGCCTGCAGGATGCACCTAGTGCTGTGTGCCGAGTGGTACCGCGCCCACACCAATCAGCTGTGCATCTTGACCGTCGAGGTGCACCTGGGCACCCACCTGCGGGTTACCATGGCCCGGAGCACAGCAGGGGCCCACAGGGGTGACCTAGCCTGGCTCCGGGCTCAGCGGGTGTCTGGGGCAGACCGGTAGGCCATGAGCTATGGCCGGACCAGGGCTGCAGTGATCCGCGAGGCAGCCGGGTGCCTCCAATGGAGGAGGGAGACCATGGGCCGGGCCGCCCTGCTCACTATGCCCATTACCCGGTGGTTATGAATCACGGAGAGGGCACATGGCTGGTGGTCCCGGGTGCTGGCTCAGTGGGACGAGGCAGCCTGGAGGGTGCACTTCTGGATGGACAAGCTCACCCTACTGCGGCTTTTGGAGTTGCTCATGCCCTGGCTGGAGCGGCAGCACACCCCCATGAGGAACCCCATCCCCATGATCCAGCGGGTGGCCATTGGGGTCTCAGCCCTGGCAACGCCTGACTCCTGCCAGTCTGTCTCGCAGCACTTCGGTGTTGGGGTGAGCACTGTTGCCTGTATCCTCTGGGATGTCTGTGAGACTGTGGAGGGTGTCCTCCTGGACCAGGCAATCCAGCTGGTGGATCAGGGGCCCGTGATGGCCAGCTTCACGGCTGGCGGGTTTCCTAACTGCATGGGCACCGTGGATGGCACCCCTATTGAGATGCTTCACCCCTCCATGGGGGAGGCCTCAGAGTATGTCAACAGGCATGGGTATCATTCCCTGCAGCTGCAGGCTGTGGTGGACCACCGGGGGTGGTTCATTGACATCTTCACGCGCAACTCCAGGCACAGCCACGATGCCCAGATCATGACCATCTCCCCCTTCTATGCCCGGATGTACTGTGGGGACTTTGCAGACATGGGGATGGCCTGGATCAAGGGGGTGCTGATGCCCCCCTGTATCCTGGGGGACCCGGCCTACCCCCTCACCCGGTGGCTGTTGAAGGTATACCCAGTCGCCCAGACCCCGGCGGAGGCACTGTACAATTCCCACCTGTGTGCTATCAGGACCGTGGTCAAGCAGGCATTTGGGGCCCTCAAGCAGCGCTGGAGGAGGCTCACCGGCCGGCTGGACTACACGGTGGAGACCTCGGCCCTGGTGATAGGTGCCTGATGTGTGCTGCACAATGTGTGCCTGATGTGTGCTGCACAATGTGTGCGAGACCGCGTTTCTGCGGGCTCCCCCTTGAGCACCCTGTGGGTGGCACAGAGCTCTGGGAGCTCCCCTCCCCCCCACTGTCCGTGACCCCAACTGTGTCCTGGGAGACCTCGGTGACCAGAGGGGCAGGCGGTGGTGGGAGGGAGGGAGAACCTGGGACCTGAGGGGCCCCCTGGGTGGCTGCTCCCTTCAGAGGCCTATAGGGACCGGCTGGGGCAGTTGGGGAGGTGGTGGGGGTGCCAAGTGGCCCGGCACAGAGCCGTGGGGAGGCAGGGTGCCCAGTGGTGTGGCTGCCATCACATAGGCACACATAGTGCCCGCGTGCAGGAGCCGGGAGGTCCCAATGTCATGGGACCTGTCCATCTTAGCAGAATGCTCCCGCACCATCCCCACACTGGCCTGTTCCAGCTGCCCAAACACCTCAAACTGCCTGCTCTGCTCCTGGTGCTCCCGCCTCTGCTCCAAGTGCACCTCTGCTTGGAGCCTCTGGTCCCTTGCCTCCGCCCACTCCAGAGGGCGCTCTATGGCCACCTCCATGCGGTCCACGGCCACGATCATCCACTCCCCCTGTTCTGTGGAGGTCCGAACAATGTCCTACACCTGGTCCTCCCTCCAGTGCTGTACCCATTCCTGGTGCTCCCTCATCCGCTGGGCTGGGGACATGGGCCCAGGTTGCTGTGGCCCCTCCAGCTGTCCTGTAGGGTACACAGCGGTTAGTGGTTTGCTGGCCCGGGCAGCCAGGCCCCATGGTGCCCGGTACCACCCCCTTTCCCCCCCTGGCCCCCCATCCCTCCATGCATGCCCTGGGTCCCTCTCCTGGCCTCCCCAGAGATCCCTCCACCCTGCCTGTGTGCCTCACCTGGGTCCTCCGGCTGCTTCCTGGGCTGCTCTGCGCTGGCCTCCTCAGCCACCTGCCTCTGGTGCTGGGGCATCCCGTGCCCTGTGGGGGTATGTGGGGGTGGTTTTTGGGGGGCTGTTGGGTTGTCTGGGCAGCCCCCTGGATCTGGCCCCATGTCATGTGGTGTCAGGGCCGGAGGGGGCCTGCCCCCGGGCCGGGCCATCCCGACACCCCCCTTGCCCCAGGTCTGTCCCCCCATCCCATCTGCATTCTCACCCTCGATGTCTGTCTCTGATCCCTCTGAGGCTGGCCCCTCCATGTTGCTGTGCTCCCCCTGCAACCACTGGCTGAGGGTGATGAGGGTGCCGGCCTCGGAGTCCAGCTGTCCAGGCAGGTGGTGGTGGCTCTCCGGGATGCTGCCCGGGGGGGAGATGCCAGTCTCCAAGGTCCTGGGGCATTCCTCCTGGGGCCCTGGTGTGGGTGCCTTCTTGTGGAGCGGCGAGGGGAAGGGATACCTCGACCCGTTTCCTGCCCTGGAACATGGCGCTCCCCACGAGGCATGGGGCAACTATTGATCCCTTCATATGGAGTATGCGGTCCAGGGCATCATAGAAGGGGGTGGTCCGAGGTTCGTGTCAGGACTGCTGGTTGTTGTCCCATATTGCCTTGTACCCCCTCTTCAGCTCTTTGGCCTTGGAGTGGCACTGTGCCACTCCAAGTGATGCCACGCCACCTCCATTTCCCGCACTATCTCCCGGAACACGTGCTCATTTCTCTGATTGAGCGTGAGCTCCAGCTGATGCTCCAGGGTCCCCCAGATACGGATGAAGTCCCGGGTTCCCGGAGCCCCTACTGCCCCCATTCGGTGGTAGGGCCTTCTCCCCCTTCTCCCCTCCGGTTCTGCCTCCTCCTTCCCTGGATCATGCACTGTCTTTATAAAGTCTTTCCCAGACCCTTTATTTCTTCTTCCTTTCCTGGCTTTCCCTCCAATGGAGAATGACATTAATTCCTAAGTGATCTGGGTATGCAACTTCTTCTTTTTTTTTCCTGAGGTCCAGTTGAAGAGGTAGAAATTGGCAAACGTACAGCTTGGGATTGCCTTTGGGAAAAGCAGAAGTGTCTGCTCTTGGCACATGAGCAGGAACATTTGTGCTGCAAGCATCTGGTGACCTTCATTTCTCTTCTAAAAGTTGATAAGAACTGAACATCCATATCTCTGCTACATCTGCAGGGTTGAAGGCACGGGGCATCTGGTGCAGTCTTTACAGCAGTGCAGAGCATCATGTCAGAATCAAGATGGACCTGATATTGCTAATTAGTATTTTATCCCTCTACCATGCAGCTGGTGTTGCTAAGGTACTGTGGGCTAGAGAGGCAGCTGCGGGAGGGGGAAGGGAACGGTGATGGGAGGAGGGGAAAAACCAAAACACTTGATGGGTTCATTACACATTTTTTCCCTTTTCTTAACCTGTATTAGTTGAAAACAAGCTCATTCCCTGTTGCGAGGACACACTGTCCAGGGCAAGAGTGGACACAAGGAATGGGTTCAAAGTGGGGGATCAGACCAGGGGTCCAGGGTAGTGTTGAGCAGATACAACGGCAGAGTGAGGTGTAGTCAGGACAGAGCAGATACTAACAACAAGACTTCAGAAGAGGAAGGGGAACATGTAGGCACAGAGAAATCAAGCAGGAATTAGGTCAGGTCAGATGATATACCCAGCTTCTGGGTGCTACCAGCAAGTCTTATATTCTGGCTAGACACCAACCAGAAGGCTAGGAGACATGGGAGGGATCGAAACAGACAGGAGGAGGGGCGTGTCTAGACCACAGCACGCAGTCCCTTAAAGGGGAGAAGCCAGGCTCATAGGAGACTGAGACAATGGTGCAGGAGGGCTGGTCCTCCCTGCAGAACTTCTGGGGATGCGGGTTCAAGGCTGGGTTCTGACTCCTGCATATGGAAACTGCACGTATTTCAGATCTTCTGACAAATATATCCGCTGTTTTTGCCATTTCTCGTTATTTTTTGCGAGTTGAACAGAGCTGCTATAGGGCCGATCCCAAGCTCGGTGTGTGCCCTATGTGCACCCTAGGGGATTTGGAGACACAAAAGTGCTTGCTGAGTGCCAGGGAAATGCTAGAAATTGGCATTAAAATGGCATAAAAGTGCCGTAAAACTGCTGTAAAAGTCCCCCAAAGTCCCAGAAAGTAACAAAATGACAAAAAGACAAAAAATGATGGAAAATGCTGGAAAGTAGCAAAAATGACAAAAATACTGGAAAGTGATGAAACTGATGGAAATGACACAAAATCACAAGCACCAGTATCGAGACAATGGCAGAAGCATGAAATCACCAGAGAATGATGAAGGACCGATGAACTCTCGCAAGCACTCCTGAAAGGTCACTATTTCCCTACAGAACGGGAACACTTGCTCTTGTCTCAGCCCTACTGGACCATATCATTCATTCCATTGTGACAAATACTGCTTATTAAAGTATCTCTATAAGCCATAGATGTGTTCATCATGGGAAAGAATGAAGAATCATCATGGAGAACTAATGCTGTCTGGGAGCAAGCTGGACTACATTTCCCAGCATGCTCCAAGACAGATTTAGGAGCATACATTGCTCAGGAGACAAGGTTCCCTCCCTAAGAAGTTAAATGCATGATGACAGAGTCCAGAGAGAGCAATACACTCGACTCCCTGTCGCTTCTGGTAAGTACCCCCCTTCTCCAGCTCCATTAACCCTCTTCCCTGACCTCCATTTCCCTGCCACTGCTGCCTACTTCCCTTCCTCGAACCCCACTTCCCTCTGTCACCTGACCACCCCCCCCCCAAATTCCCGATCATTTGCCGACTTGCTGAGGTTCCAAGTGCTGGCCAGAACACTTGGGACTGGAACTCACAACCTCAGAGAATAATAAAAAAAAATTAAAGTATTATTTGGAACAGCATTAGTTCAAACCTACAAACTACTAATTCTGCAACCCTTCCTTATTTATGCGAATGCATCAAATTAACCCCAAGGGTAAGGAATAGATACCACAGAGGAAAACATTTCATGGAAATGAGCTCTGAGACATCCAAAAAGCACATAGGGACACTTCCCTATGTGCTCAGTGCATTCTCTGTGTGCAAGTCACCGGGAGTTCAGTCTTCTGAAACACTCAAATTGCGGTGAGGAAGCTAAGGTACATCTTACTCACTTAACTTGCCTACACATCTCTAAATAGCTCTGCTGCACAAAACAAGTCTGGATCTATTGTCTCTCTTGTCTGCTTCAGTGAAGAGACTGTTTACTGTGGTTACAATTCCTCCTTCATCACAGGGCTGGAGGTGGGGGGTTGTCAGGTTTTCTTGGTAAAGTGTCCTGAAGTCATTTTCCTTCTGTTCTTTAGATACTGTTTGGTGTTTCAAGGTTTTTTCAGAGTGCAGGGTGGTTCTTTTTTTAAAAAACAACAACATTTTTTCCCTCCTACACTAAGTTCTGCAAACTACTAGGAGTGGGAAACCTCAGGCCCACAGACAAAATGCAGCTCATGGCTATTTTTTTTATGTGGCCCCATTCCAGTTCCTGGGTCTGGCCCCTTGCTCCAGTTCCTACGCCCAAGCTCTAAGGAAGAGGGGTGTGCATTCGTAACATTTTCTAATAGTTATGAAAACAAATGGAGTCCCATTCGTTTTCCTGACTAATATTATGAAATAAGATGACTAAGAAAACAATTGGCATTTGCTTTCATCCATTTTCATTCCCCCCCCCATTTGCTTTATTAAAAATCACTTAAAAAAATTAAAAATGTCTGCGCATGCGCCAAATGGTGACTGACTGTGACCATTCTGAGCATGCACACCCCTTTCCAAAATGGCACTGGCAGTGTTAGTGCCATTTTGGGAAAAAAACAGCTGGTCGTCTACGCATGTGCAGACTGGCTGTCCTTTTCCAAAATGGTACTTTGGAAAAGGGTGTGCATGCACAGGATGGCCCCAGCACCCATTTTGCATTGGTGCTATTTTGCAAAAGGGAACGTGCATGCACAGAACGGCCGGGTGGACATTTTCGCATGTGCAGTGATTTTTTTTAAATTAACTTTTTATTAAAATTGGGGGAAAACCCCAAATAGTAAGGTTGTAGTGAGCACACAAGGATTTGGAATAGATCCATGGCACAGAGCCATGATCTGGACCCTTCTCTTCTTGAACACACACCTGAAGCAAGGACTCATGCTCACTTCTTTTTCCGTTATAGTGGCAATGGGAAAAATGCAGTGAAAATATATTTGCCCTGAAATACCCCTGTCCTCAACTTCCAAGCCACCTTTGGAGCATGTACTAATTTTCACAGTTGCCCCTAGATCTGAAATGAAAAATCTCAGAGAGTGCTGCTTCCATTCGAATCAGGCAATTCACCAAAATTTGTGCAACATGGAACACTTACCAACTTTCCTGCTGTTTTCGTCGTTTTCCGATATTTTTTACATATTGAACAGGGCTACCATGGGCCATCCCCAAGCCCTGTGTGTGCCCTGCACACACCTCTAGGGACTGTGGAGATGAAAACTTGCCAGCTAAGCACCGGGAAAGTGCTGGAACTTGGCAAAAGTGCTGTAAAATTGTTGTTAAATTCCCAGAAAGTGACCCAAAAAAGTCCCAGAAAGTGACCCAAAAAAAGTCCCAGAAAGTCATGACATTGATGAATAAATGGCAGAAGAGTGGAATCACTGGAAACTGACAAATTACCAAAGGTCACTCAGAAGCACTCCTGAAAGGTTGGTATTTCCCTTCGGAATGGAAACACTTGCTCTCATCTCAGCTCTAGTTGCTTCTGGGTGGGAAAAGGTCCCTTGCTCCTGCCCTAAATGTTCAAAAAGCACTAGTCAGCCCTATCCCAAAATCATGAGATTGTTTTAAAAATCATAGAACTGGAGAGCTGAATTTAGAACCACTGCACATCATTTAGTGCAGTGGTTCTAAACCAGTGGGTCAGGGTCTTAGGTGGGTCCTAAGTAGGGGTAGGTCAAAAAACCTATTCCATATTCCTGAAACATTTTCATGAAACAGAACAATTACCTTTTATTTGGACCAGAATTCTGATTGATTTAAAAAATAAACATGGCACTCCCCTTGGCCAAAATGGCAGTGCTGGCATCCCTGCTATTTTCGGTTTGGGCAGCAGCACTATTTTATGCATGTGTCAATGGTCCAAAGGTTTTTTTGTCCGGTCCCATTTTTGTTCGAACCAGACAAAATGTCCAGTTCCATTGGAGACATAAACTGGGTAGAATTTCCTGTTTAGCCCCAGTCCCACGTGATCCCAAGTTGCTCAAGGGGCTTGGCCTCGGGCTTCCTAGAGGGCCCACAGGCCATAGTGTAGCGGCATCATATTCCATGCCATGTCCCCTCCTGCCATTTGTTTGGACCACCTGTGCTGCTGAGTGCTGGGGTGGGGTGGGGGGTGAACTAGGGAGAAGAGGTACATGGTGTACCATAGATTCCCCTCCTCTCTGGCTTCCGTTTCCTGCTGCTTCTGGCCACCTCATGCCACCTACCTGCTTCTACCATTGCTGGAATTGTACCACTCACCACTGCTACTACCCAGCTACTCCTGGATCTTTGGTTTTGTTAGAGGTGCATTCCAGATATTTATTTATTTTTAAATGTTTTGGTAGTTCATGGCCACAGAAAGGCTGAGAAAGACTGGTCTAGTACAACTGCCTGCCCTGTGGCAGGGGTAGAAGTGGGTTTATTTTATTTTATTTATTTAAAGCATTTATGAGTCGCCCGCCCCATATGCCTATGGCATCCCGGGGTGATGTACAGCTAAATAAAACATTCATAAAAACAATTTTTAAAAACATCACACAATTAAAAACATCACAAGGGTAGGAGAATAAATAAAAATAAAATAAGGGCCGGAAGAGCTAAAAACCCTCTCCCCCCCCTCCAAGGCCTGGGCGAACAGCCAGGTTTTACAAGTCCACCGGAATGTTAAAAGGCTTGGGGCCAGGTGAGCTTCCTCCAGGAGGGAATTCCAAAGATGTGGCCTGGCCATCGAGAATGCCCTCTCCATTGTGGCTCCAAGCTTAACACGGGGGACCTCCAGGAAGGCACCCCCAGAAGACCGAAGGAGTCACTCTGGGGCACGGAGGGTGAGGCGGTCCCTGAGGTACGAGGGGCCAAGACCATGAAGGGCCTTATACATCATTACCAATACCTTGAACCTGGCCCGGCACGCTATTGGCAACCAGTGCAGAGTCCGGAGCACCGGTGTTATATGCTCCCGATGACCCGTCCCCATCAGAAGACAAGCCGCCTCATTCTGCACTAGCTACAGTCTCCAAACCAGGAACAACAGCAGCCCCATGTCAAGCGCATTGCAGTAGTCCAGCCTCGAGGTGACAAAGGCATGGATGAGGGAGGCCAGGTCCGGCCTGGAGATGTATGGATGCAGCCTCCGCACTAGATACAACTGGCGGAAGGCGGCCTTCGCCACCACCTCCACCTGTTGATCCAGGTGGATATCCGAGTCCAACACCACCCCCAGATTCTGAACCTGCTGAGCTATCAGAGGGCGAACCCCCCCAATCAGGGGGGCCGACACCTCCCTCACCCTCCCCATCACCATCACTTCCATCTTACCGGGGTTGATCTTCAGTCTGCTCTGCCACATCCACTCCACCATGGCCTCCAAACACTGGGATAGCAACGAGACAGCAGGGTCTGGGTCAGCTGAAAAAGAGAGGTACAGCTGAGTATCATCAGCATATTGGTGACATCGCACCCCGAACCCTCTCACGACCTCCCCCAAGGGCTGCATATACACATTAAATAACAACGGAGACAGAATGGAACCCTGTGGAACACCGCAGGATAAGGCACGGGGAGAAGATGTTTCAGCTCCCAACACCACCCGCTGGCTTCTCCCTGAAGGGAATGAGCGGAACCATTCAAGAACAGTCCCGTCCAGACCCCCCAGGTCACGCAGCCGTCTCAACAGCAGCCCATGGTCCACGGTGTCAAAAGCGGCCGAGAGATCTAGCAGGATGAGAAATGTCGAACATCCTGCGTCCATCTCCCGGCGGAGGTCGTCCACCAAGGCCACCAACGCCGTCTCGGTGCCATAGCCGGGGCGGAACCCAGATTGAAAAGGGTCAAGGAGCCCGATGTTATCTAGATGACCCTGGAGCTGGAGCGCCACTGCCCGCTCAATAACCTTCCCTAAAAAGGGAAGGTTAGAGACAGGTCGGTAGCTGGTGAATGCGTCCACATCCAATGATGGTTTCTTCAGCAGGGGGCACACCACAGCCTCCTTGAGGCAGGGCGACAGCCTCCCCTGCTGCAGGGACGTGTTAACCACTCTCGCCAGCACTATCCCCAGTGTTTCCCTGGAGGCTTTCACCAACCAGGACGGGCAAGGATCAAGTTCACAACTGATGGCTCTCACAGACCCCAGGACATCCACCGCATCAGCTGTCGTCACTTCCTGAAACTCCCCCCACAAAGTTGGACCAGACGGGGCCTCCATCACCTCGCCCTCTCCACCTGCTGCCCCCAAACCGGCGTCAAAGTCCCTCTGAATCCGAGCGATCTTGTCCTCAAAGTAGGTGACAAATTCCTCACAGCGGGTCTGAAACAAGTCCCTGTCCAGGCAGAGGGAGGCTGGACTTACCAGCTCCCACACCACCCGAAACAGCTTCGCCGGGCGTGAATTCGCAGACACTATGAGGGCAGCAAAGAACTCCTTCTTTGTTGTCCTCACAGCCTCAACGTTGGACCGCAAATGGGTCCTATGGAGAAGTCGGCTGGAGTCAGAGCGAGCCTGATGCCAGCATCGCTCTAGCCTCCTGCCTACTTGTTTAATACACCGCAGCCCCATAGTAAACGAAAGGGCCCTGCAGTGATGAGACAGAGGCAGAGGGCATCTCGGAGAGGGTTTGCTTAGATGACCCTATACCTAAAGATCCCTAAAGCACTTCCTAAAGCAAACCTAAATCATCCCCGGCCCTGGGAGGGGTTAGACTTAGAGCTGAAACAGGTACTCAATTTAGTGGCCTTAGGTAATATCTGCTTTTTCAGGTACCACATCAGGTACCCGACAGGTTACCTGGGCACTGATTGGGTACCCAAATATCCCCCCACAAAAAAATCAGGTACTTTCAGTACCAAGCTTTCCGTTTACTGATTCTCAGACAGTATATTGGTAAACCAATCGAGATATCAAGTTGGAAAACCAAAAGATTGGCATGTATTTTTTTTTTTTTTAAAGTGACCGGAAGTAGTTTCCTGGGTCCAGAAGTTGACTTTTCACGACAGAAACTTCATTTTCTGGGATGGAAAACTCATAATATTTTTAGAAGGATAATTGAAGAATAACTTTAAAAATTGGAACTGGAAGTTTTCTGGGGCCGAAAATTGCAAAACAATTGTTGGAACTCGACGGAAACCCGAAAAATAGATGTCAGTACTTGGTATATTAACAAAAAAGTTTTTAAATTGTTACCAGAAATCGACATTCCAAGACTGGAAGTTGACATTTCAGGACATTTGGTATCCAATCGGATAATAATCGGGTACTGCATGGTACCCGATCGCTACCAGGTCAAATTGAGTACTGGAAATTTGACAGGTTACCCACTTTTGAGGGTACTCTCTTTCAGCTCTAGTTGGACTAGATCCTTTACCTAATGTAGGGGTGAGAAACCTTTTCCCTCCCGGGGGCCACAATGAAAATTAGAACAAGCTCCGCAAACCACATAGAAGTCGGGGTGTGTGGGTGCATGAGGAGTGTGTTCAACAAAAGGAGAGTCCAGATCATGGATCTGTCTCCTAGCCTCATCATCTCTGCTCATTACACCTGAACTCAGTTTTCCGGTGCTCTGGTGTAGGAACTGGATCCACGGCCAAGTTCCGAACTGGAAAGGAGCCACATAAAAACTTAATGGGGGTTGCATTTGGCGCTTGAGCGCCAAACTCCTCCCCCCACCCCCCAGACCTAAAGCTCCCTGACCGATGCGTGTCCAATCTTTTCTTGAACACCTCCAGGGAAGAAGATTCCACAACCTTCCTACACAGCTTGTTTAATTGTTGGACTGTTTTTAAAAAAATATTTGCAATTCTGTTTAGAAGACTCTGGAGATATTTTGAGTCTTTCATCCAGACCAGTTGACCTGTTTAATATGTGCTTTAAACCTTATTTTAAAATTAAAAATAGATTCTCACAATTCCAGTACCCTAGGGCTTTAAGAATCTCCCAAAGTATTGGGAAATATCCTATAAAATAGGACACTAGGCAGCAGTGCTTCTGCACAACTCTGATTATACATAAGCAAACTTATGAACCAAATTTCCCACTCCAGCCACTACCTCATGTTTAGGGCTGAAATAAGTACCTACAAAAATGAATTTCTGGTACCCGAATCGACCTGACAACATTGGTTTCTATCGGTACCCGGTTTCTACCCAATTTGGGTACTCGATGTCCGGAAATGTCAAGTTCTGGTCCCAGAATGTTGACTTCCATTCCCATTAAAAAAAAATTATTTCCATCCCAATTTTTCAGTTTTCTGACTCAATATACCAATTGATAATCAGAAAATAAAAAAAAATTTGGACTGGAAGTTACCAACTTTTTGGTTTCCAGGTACCCGATCGGTAACTGAGTAACTAGTCAGGTTTCTGACGCAGTGCCCAAAAATGTGAGTGCTAAAGTGTAGGTACTAAATTAAGTATCCGTTTCAGCTCTAATGGTATATCCAGAAAAACTCCATTGAATTCCATGCAGTTACTCCCAATTTAACCTGCGTAAGGACAGAAATGCATAAGATGGTAGCACAGTGGTGGCCTGACACGGCTTGGGGAGGAAAACTGTGGTGGACTCGGTCCGGGCTGGGTTGGGCCACCAAACAAACGAGCCCATGGCCAAGGAGCTGGGGAGGGTAGGAGAAACAAAAATAGGCAGCTGGGCAGCTCTGCCCCCAGCGCTGTGCCTAGTGCCCTAACCCCCCCACCTCTCCCATATGATGGACAGCCATGGCGGTCCAACCTGGGCCGGGTTGACGGCCTGGCAACAGATGTTATATCCCGCTGTTGCCCAGTTGGGCAGGCTTCAGCCTGTGCTGTGACCTCAGGGGTTTTCCAAGGTCACAGCCCAGGCTAGCTGCTGACACAGCCCAGGGCAATTCCAGGTCAACATGCATTGGAAAGGGGAGGAACTATATTGAACCCTATATAAATGCAAAAGGTGGGACTGTGCAAATATTACATTACAGGTGTGTAGAAAAAAATTATTTATTCCCATAGAATGGGTACTGTGTTAATTAAAAGTGCAAGGCATAAACAACAAAAATGTATATTACAATGTACCATGCAGCTGTGTGCAGCAGAAAAAGCCCCCACTGGAGCTCTGAGTAGAAATGAAAGACATCGAAAGTTCAATTCTAAATTCCTGAGGAATGTGGTTGATGTGCCCATGGTCTTTCCCTTTTTCAAATTGGGCTTGTGCAGCAAGGGCCTTCAGCTGCCTGCCAATCAGCCAAACGCGTTTCGGGGAATGTCCCCTTCTTCAGTGGCTCCTGGATATTAAAGAAAATTTTCTGCACTGCCAAAAATCAACCAAGCATGATATCATAAAACTTGCATTCAAAGATAGATCATTATACATTCACTTGAACCTTACAGCCACTCATTACTTCCTAGATGTTGAAAAAGATTTCCTACATTTCCACATAGCCTCTATGTGGAAGCTCTTCCATTATGCTTTAGTCCCTATGTGGGCCCATCATACCTGGAAAACATATCCACATAAGTTTTTTCACAGCTGATACAAACTGATTAACACAGTATTGGTTTGTCAAATGGACACCCTTCCAATAGCCACAAAATTATAATAAAATGTATATAACCAACATTTTTTCTCACAAAACAGCCCTGCAAGTGTCTTACAAGCACACAGCCTCCTGACTGTGCCTTGATGGCTCAGGTGTTACCAGTTGGATCAATTCAGAGTTTAAATGCCATGCAGCCTTTCCTCATATGCTGTGGGATAACCAATGAGCAGAGCCACTGGAATTACAGCCTCATCATTTGTTCTAAAAGTTAAAGGCTTACGTCCTTATTATTAGTGCTGCCTATCAAAATAAAATAAATTGAAGCCTGGCATAGGACTTGTCATAATGAGGGCTTGTAGCCTTCTTATTGCTGCCTAATATTGGGCTTATTATCCCATGGAATCTGCAAGGACTGCAACTGAATTTAGGGATTGTGAAATAAAGCCCAGGCTATGGTTCTTGCACCTGCACAGAAGTGTAGGTGAGGTCCAGGTCAAAGCAGGCCAGAGCAGGTTTCTTCTGTTACATCTGTTTTTACCCTGAGGGAAGAATCTGCTATATAAGAATCCCCTTGCAGAAAACATATCAAACTAATTTTGATGATGCTGACCACTGAAGAATTAGCCCAGTCATTCATATTGTGAAGGGGGGTGGGGGGGAGAGACAGTCTTACTCTTAACTACTTTCATTAAACCAGATAATTGGATATTGAATGTGTTTAATAAGTCTTCTGTTTCATTTGGGCAAACATTAGTCAAGCTATAAATACAAGAGAGGTCTGTGTTTAGTGGCCATTTAATTAAAACAGCCCATTTCGATGTTTCCCCACGACTAGTTTAGTAAGTTTGAGGCATGAAGGGTAAAAAAAATTTGAGCTGAAACGAATCACAAATGTATTATTTATGGATATTTGACCCTTACCTGGCAGGGCTGTTCCAGGTGGCAAGAGGTCTCATTAATCTGGCCTGTCTCCAGCAGGAATTAGAATCATCTCCTTTCGCTGTGATATTTTTATTAATATTTTGCATACAAAATCACTCGTATTCACCATGACTTGGGTGCTGCTATTTTAACTGCAGGGTCAGAGTTTGAGGTTATGGAAGCTCAGCCTTGTCCTGTTTGTTTGGATCAGTTTCAAATCAGTATCTTCCACTGATGCAGAGGATTTGCTTAAAGTAATTTGAGCAACCAGTTGTGAATCCTTGCCCGTCCTGGCTGGTGAAAGCCAGCTGGGAGACATTGGGGCCATTTGCTGGTTGGAGTTGTCAGTATATAATATATATATAATAATCTTTATTGCCACAACTTAAAAGTTATTGGTGATGAGAAGAAACCATACAATAGATAAAAAACAAACACACATTTAGCACAACCTAAAATTAACAACTAACATGTTATAACACAAGTTTTAAATTTAAAACAAAACCTCGCACCATTGCTGCCAGAAGTAGTTTCAACCCACTAAACTTCTTTTCCTTTATTATCACAAAAAGAATACCACTTCAGCCACTGTTATACCGTTCCATCACCCTTTGTTGGATATGGGATTGATCTTTTAAATTATTGATGAAGTTGTTTTTTTAAATATTGTTTTTATGGAATTTTATTGTATTTGTCAATTGTTGTAAGCCACCCCAAGATGCTGTAGGCAGGGTGGCTAAAAAATATTTATAAATAAAATAAATAAAATAAATTGTACCCCGGAGGTGCCCCGCTGTCCCTCACTAGTTGAACCTGATGCAAGGCGGCTTTCTGCTCGAGAAGCCACTTGAGCATCAGGATTGTTGAATTCCACCTGGTGGACACATCCTGCACCAGCTGGTGCATGCACTGGGGAGTCTTGCTCTGCCTGCTTCGCCCGGAGGAGGTCGCTGCCCTTCACGCTCCTGTTAAAGAAACCAGCCAGCTTCCTCCCCCGCTCAATCAGGGAGGTAAGGGTGCCGGCCCCAATCTCCTTCTCCCCCAAGCCCAGAGGGTCCCTGACCATCAGGTGAAGGGTGTGTGCGGTGCAAGGGATGCTGGTGAAGCCCCCTCGCAGCCTGCCCTCAACATGTTGGCCGCGTTGTTCATCACCACGCACCCCTTTATGAAAGGCGCACCAGGCGTGACTCATTCCCTCACCATGGCGGTCAGGGCTGCCTCGATGTTCCAAGCAGTGTGGGAGCCATCCATTACTTCCACCTCAAGCAGGGCCCACCTATACTCTGCTTCAGGACCCCTCCTGCCACTCCCAAATGCTGCCTCCAGATCCTGCCACCAGTGCGCTGCGTCCATGACTTCCACCTGAAGCAGGGCCCACCTNTTGGTGAAGGGCACACCTGGCATGACACACTCCCTCACCATGGCAGTCAGGGCTGCCTCAATGTTTTTAGAAGTGTGGGGGCTGTCCATGACTTCCACCTCAAGCAGGGCCCACCTATACTCTGCTTCAGGACCCCTCCTGCCACTCCCAAATGCTGCCTCCAGATCCTGCCACCAGTGTGCCGTCACTGCCAGTTAGGCATGCTGCGCATTCCTGCTCGACCACAGGTCTGTGGTGAAGTGGATGGTAGTACCCCCAGCCCCTGCCCGCTGCTCCCTCACCCGCTCCTTTAAAGCTCGGTACAAGGCTGGCACTACCTGCTGACTCAGGGTGTTGCGTGAGGGCAACTTAAACTGGGGGGCCAGGAACCCAATCAGGTGCCTAAACCTCATGTCCCCGACCACCAAGAAGGGCTGCCCATCGAGCACGATCATTTCCCCAACATGCGCGTGGCTTTCAGTTCAAAGCCACGCCACCCTCCACATCCTGTAGCTGCCGATGGACTTGGCAGCTGCCCCACCACAGCTCCTCCATGGTGCACTGATATTGCTGCTGTTGCTGCTGCTGCTGCTATTCCTCCCTACCAGCAATACTGCTCCTGCTGCTATAGGTAGCTGTTCGAGCAGGACGTTTGCCCGCTGATGGAGGTGAATGACTGGCCGCTGCAGTTGGGAACCTGCTGGCATCCACTGCCCCTGCCTGCCTGCTTAGCAGCACAGCACTGTGGCATCCCTTCAGGTGCCTCGCCATGGCAGTAGTGCCAAGGTTGGTGAGCGCCTGCCCACGCTTCACCACGTTCTGGCTCAAACTGCATTGCACCTCCCTGGGATCATCCACCCGCACCAACTTAAAATGTGCCCATAGAGAGGATTTTTTGCCTCTTCCAGTCTTCTGGTCCACACTGGGTGACGCACCAGTGACAGCGCTGATGGGAGGGGCAGAACATGGTGGCAACACAGCTCTCAGAGGGACAGACATCGCCTCAGCACCAGACAACTCCTCCACAGGACTAGTATCTGCCTCGCTGTCCCCAATCTGAGATATGTCCCATGAAGGAGAGTACTGGGACCCTGAGGCTGAGTAACTGCCCATGCTGCTGCCACTCTCCCTGTGCCTCCTATAGCTGCTGCTGCTGTTACTGCTGCTGTTACTGCTGCTTTTCTCCCTGCTGCCATTGCCCGGGGACCGGGCCCTTCCTCTAGCAGCTGGGGTGGGATCCACTAGCCCTGGACTGCTGGGAATCACATCAATAATGGGGGACATTGGTGGCCCTGGAGGAACATCCGATCGCGAAGCACCTGCACCTGCTCCTGCAGCCGCAGCAGAGACAGCTGCAGTCTCCTGGATTGCAGACCTTCCAGTGCCCTGCGTGGCAGTGGAGAACGCTGGCAGGAGGTGACATCGAACCACACCCCTAGTGCCACTGCTGGAAGCCTCTGAAGCCTGTCTCCCAAAATCAGGCCTGTGTAGTTTGAGGCATGGTGATGGGCTCGGGCTGCTTCTGATGCCTGCCACTCCGCTGGCATGGCCCCTGCCATCTCTGCCACGTATCCCATTGCCCGCCTTACAGGCAGCAGACTGGCCTCTCCTGCTTCTCTTCTCCATTTCTCCCACCCAAAGAATGCACAGGAAGATTTTATACTTTTTAAAAATTAATTTATTCAAATTTGTAATCTAATATTGTGTATATCAACACTAACTCTAACTGCTATTAAATATTCTAAAACCTATGGAACTAAATGGAATATTATCTAATATCTACAAAGGCCTAGTCCTACAAACACACTATAAAATATTAAAACTGAATCACTACACACTATCTCTATCTATCTCTATAACTAAGCTGACTCCTACAACTATCTATCTATAGTAACTATCTAATCTCTCCCTCTCTCTCTCTCTCTCTCTCTCTGTAGATAGATAGATAGATGCACACACACACACAGGGATGGGGGGTGGGACACAGACAGCTCACAACAAACAACACAGGGAGGGGTACAAAA
>QEPC01010859.1:2660833-2744569 GCA_003113815.1 Sphenodon punctatus
GGGACACAGACAGCTCACAACAAACAACACAGGGAGGGGTACAAAACTGAAATGAAACCTAAATCAATCTAGTCCTACTCTAAATAAATCCAAAAACAGGGGAAGGGAATCAGGGATGGACTATATAGTGGGAGGAGGGAAGGATTCAATGGAGGGTAGGGAGAAAGAACACAGGGAGGGGTAAAAAACAAAAAATAACACCTATATCTAATCTAATCTAAATAAATGAAATTATGGAGGTAAATGTGTGGAAATGGGTGAAATAGGAGGAGGATGGCAATGGATTGGGAGAGACAGAAACTGCTGGGAGAGGGAGACTTCTGAAAACGCCTGCTGACAGGATCAGTGGCTAGCTCAGAACGATATGGAAGGGGGGGGAGGGCAATGACTTTTGTTACTTGCTGCGCCCGCCTTACCACAAGCCCCATTGCCTCTGTGCACACTGCGGCCTAGCCTGTGGCCAATCGCAGACTGCCAAGCCAATGGTCTGAGGAAAAGGGTACATGATTACATCAGTGACTCTTGAATGGCTGATTTAAGAAGCATCTTGATTCCAAACTTCCCAGTGAGGGCTAAGCAGTTTGGGGATTGAAACCTAAAGGTGACAGTTCATTAATTAAAAATAGTTATACGGACTGTGCAGGTATCGAAGCATCTGGAGTTTCTCCTCCTTTGCAGTTATTTCTGGCCCATGTATGTCAAAATCACACCTAGAGGTAGTAAGAGAGAAACCACCCACACGGCAAATTTGTGCCAAGCACTGTCTGAGGACAAAGGTATCTATGAGTGAGGGGCTAATTATAAAACTGTCAGTACATGGGGGACGTTCTGGACCGCACTTGTCAACAATCAGCAGGGTTAGGAGGCTCTGCGCTTGAAGCAGAAAAAGTCTGTGCGTAACATTTCACGCTGTCTCAGTTCCATGTGTAAGACTCGATCCTGATAACACGTGACAGTTTTCCATCGCTGAGTGTTTTCGTCACATCAGCAATGCCAACTTCAGCACCTGCTGACAAGATACACAAATGTAGAAATTAAAAACATTCCCTTCTCTCAGTGTTGATCTTCTTAACAAAGTCCTAGAGCGGCACCTGTTACTACAGTGTGTAAAGGAACTGTAGCAGCAGGTGTAAATAGTTGACATAGTTCTCTTGAAGACAATGGAGTTACACGAGATGAGGATTGGGCTGTGATAGAGCTGAAATGGGTATTTAATTTAGTATCCGCAGGAAATATCCATATTTTCCTGTAGCACATTGGGTAACCCAACGGATGACCCCGGTACCAAACGGGTACTCAGTAACCTGAACAGTCTATAACTTCTGGAACCAATTTTTCAATTTTCCAATTACCGATCAATATATCATATTGGAAATCCAAAAAACCAGGACAATAAAAAAAAAAAGGTTTCTTTTTTTAAAGAGTCAATTATCCTGAGCAGAAGATGATTTTCTGGGAAAGAAAGTGGATTAATCCATACTGAGCTGCAACACACATTGCCAGTTACAAATCTGGATTTATGGATCTGGATTTCCCCTAATCCCATTCCCTGGGAGCCCAGAGTGGTACTTTAGTCCCAGGACCCACCGTCAGGGTTCTGGGTCTGTCATTCTCCTCACAGGGAACCGTCATTCCACTGCATCAAGAAACAGCCAGCTACTCCAGTCCCAGAACCCACCATCAGGGTTCTGGGGCCATCATTCCACTCACAGGGAGCTGTCATTCCACAGCAGCAAGAAACAGACAGCCACTCCAGGCCCAGGTCCCACCATCAGGATTCTGGGACCTACGTTATAGGCAGGGAGGGCTGTCATTCCACTTCATCCAGAAGTTGCCACTCTAGTCCCAGGACCACCATCAGGGTTCTGGGGCCGTCATTCCGCTCACAGAGAGCCATCATTCCACTGCATCAAGTAACAGCCACTCCAGCCCCAGGACACACCCTCAGGTTTCTGGGACCTACATTACAGGCAGGGAGGGCTGTCATTCCACATCACTGAGAAGCTGCCACTCTAGTCCCAGAACCCACCCTCAGGGTTCTGGGGCCGTCATTCCGCTCACTGGAAGCTGTCATTCCACCGCATCAAGAAACAGCCTGCCACTCCAGCCCCAGGACCCACCATCAAGATTCTGGGGCCCACGTTCCAGGCAGGGAGGGCTGTCCATCCACGTCATCCTGAAGCTGCCACTCCTGTCTCAGGACCCACCTTCAGGGTTCGGGAACTGTCATTCTACTGCATCAAGAAACATCCATGCCTGGAACTCCCTCCCTGCCGACGTCCGCCTCGCCTCCTCCGTCCGCTCCTTCAAATCCCTCCTCAAGACCCATCTTTTCCATGCTGCCTTTCCCAATGCCCTCTAGTCTTTCCCCTTGCTCTTACTGTCGGCCCTCCTCTGCTGACTGCTGCTACCGACCACCTTGTAACCAAGCCAAGTACACGCACCTGAGACTTCGCATCCGCCTGAATGTTTGTTTGTCTTCTCCCATGTCTCTCCCGCTGTCCCCTCTCCTTGTCTCCCCCTCCTTGTCTTTTAGATTGTAAGCCACAGGTAGGGACCGCAGCTGATTATATGTTCTGTACAGCGCCAGGTTGTTACTGGCGCTTTATAAATGTTTAATAATAATAATAATAATAATAATCCAGCCACTCCAGCTCCAGGACCCACAATCAGGGTTCTGGGGCCTACATTCCTGGCAGGGACAGCTGTCGTTCCACTTCACTGTCTGCCAATGCTCCACTGATGCCAGCCAGCCTACATTCCAGACAGGGAGGACTGTCATTCCACTTCATCCAGAAGCTGCCACTCCAGTCCCAGAACCCACCGTCAGGGTTCTGGGGCCTACATTCCAGGCAGGGAGGGCTGTGGTTCCACTTCATCCAGAGGCTGCCACTCCAGCTCCAAGACACACCATCAGGGTTCTGGGGCTTACGTTCCAGGCAGGAAGGGCTGTCATTCCACTTCACTGTCTCTCATTGCTCCACCAATGCCAGTCAGCCTTCCATCCAGGCAGGGAGGGCTGTCATTCCACTTCATCCAGAAGCTGCTACTGCAGTCCCAGTACCCACCATCAGGGTTATAGGGCCTACGTTCCAGGAAGGGAAGGCTTTCCATCCAGGTCATCCAGAAGCTTCCACTCTAGTCCCCACCATCAGGGTTCTGGGGCTATCATTCTGCTCACAGGGAGCCGTCATTCCACCACATCAAGAAACAGCCAGCCACTCCCACCTCCAGGATCCACCATCAGGGTTCTGGGGCCTACATTCCAGGCAGGGAGGGCTGACATTCCTCTTCACTGTCTGCCAATGCTCCACTGATGCCAGCCAGCCTGCAATGCCCTGGCAAGTAGGGGTGCCAGCCACCGAGCCCTGGCAGGGCCTCTGACGCTGCTCCAGAGATGCCAGCCAGCCTGCAATGCCAGGCCAAGTAAGGGTGCCAGCTTCAGTTACTGTGCCCTGGCAATCCAGTGTCTGCTGCTGCTGCTGGTACTCCACATAAGCCATTTGCTCCTCCCTCTTGTAGATGGGCATAGCTCGGATGAGTGCACCAGCAGGTGGGGGCTGGGTGTCCACAAGATTCACCACCGGGCAAGGCTTGACCAATTTGCAGTAGAGCTTCTTGAGATCAGTTGAGTAGGATGCCAGCCTGCAACGCCCAGCCAAGTAGGGGTGCTAGCCACCAAGCCCTGGCCGGGCCTCTGCTGCTGCTCTACTAATGCCTGGCAGCCTTCAATGCCCAGACTCTGCTGCTGCTGCTGCTGCTGCTGCTTCTGGCTCTCAGACAGACATCTATGCCCCTAAGGGCACCCCCAGGGGCCAAGCGCTGAGTCTGCCTGCCCACGCAACTCAGGGTACCAAGCCCCAAGCCTTCCCAGTCTCTGCTGCTGCTGCTGCTGCTGCTGTGTCTCTGATGGCCTGCCATGCCCCTATGGGCAACCCTGGAGTGCCCCAAGCCTCTGTCACAGCCAAACCTTCCAAACTTTCGGGGGGGTCCTAACTCCATGGGACCGAACCCACAAACCTGAACTAAAATTTTAGTCCGAACGTCCAGACATCTAGATGTCTAAACATCTGAACATCCAAACTCCGGTCTGTTCGCACATCCCTATCAAGCATCCCCAGTGGGTAACTGATGGGATGCTTGATAGCATCCAAACACGTCTGGTGGAGTTTGGATGCTTCAAGAAAACAGGACAATTGAAAGAAGATTTTGCATCATATTGACCTCTTTGGGTCAGCAATATTGTAATTTATTTTATTATTTATATTGTGAGCTGTGCACATGGCGGAGTTTGGATGCTTTGAAAAAGCAGGACAATTGAAATAACATCTCACATTATATTGACCTTTTTTGGGTCAGCTATATTGTATTCCATTTATCATTGTGAACACAGTTCAGATATTTGTATTCATTCCATTGCACTGCCCAGGTGGGCAGCTGTACATGTTCATATTTGGGGTTGTCCCAAACTGGATTTATACATATATGTTTTTATATATAAAGACTTTTCTTTTGAATTAATTGGGGTGGCTGCTCCATCATTAGCAGCTCTTACCCCTTTCCCCCTGTTTGGTTACCCATCCCCCCCCCCCGATGTCTGGCTGCTCCTCCCAGATATTACTTCTGTTCCTCCTCCCCAGCCACTGCTCAGCTGAGTTGAGTTCTTCCTACTCATCTTTTCTGAGAAGGGAGCGGGGGTGGGAGCAGTGTGCAAAGTTCTCAGTGTGCAAAGTTCCATCTTTCAGCTGGCCAGCGCACCATAGACCCCATAGTGGGAGTGTGCACCATGCCTTCAGTCTGACTGAAGGCATTGCATGTATGATCCTCGTGTATCCCCACTTTGGGGACTGCGGTGCACCATCTGGTGGAAGCTGGGACTTCGCATACTGGGAGCGGCCTCCTTTCTCCCACTCCCATCCCACCCCACCACGCCCCACCCCCCGTCCCCAGCTCAGAAATTAAGAAATCATTACTGAGATCTCGGGTAATGGTTCGAGATCCTGGTTGAAATTTTTTCTCAGTTTACTGTTTACCATAATTTACTGTTTACTGTGATTTACCATGTACTGTATACTGATTTACCATGTACCACTTACTGTGTCCTGTGTTTGTCCCAGTAATGCACATGCACAAAATGGCCACTGCTCTGCATATGTGCAACCCCCTTCTAAAATGACACCAACAGCACTGCCATCATTTTGGAAAAGGACAGACATGGTGGGGGCTTGGAGAATGTGGAGCCCACCGTGTGGGCAAATGTAGACTAATGCAGGCTAATGTGCACCAACGTGCCCGTGTCCTGTCAATTAGGTTACACACATGTCAGAGGGGTACGGGAAGGTTGGGAAGGGAGGGGGTGCCCACACGCGCCACACTCTCTCAACTGGCTCTGATAGTACTCGAAGGGGGTCCCGGAGGCCCGTCAGGATAGTATGTGGGCCGTTCCTTGGGCTTGCGCACCTGGAACTTAGGCCCCTATCATCATTGGGCACAGAGCTTTTTACTATACAAAAGACTTTCACACCCACAGGGGAAGGAGGGAATAGTGAGGATTGGTGCAAAGGAACGGAGGCAAGGACCCAGGGGCTCAGGAGGCAGGGGAGCAAGGACTTACACACAGCCACAGGGAACGGGAGGAGACGGGGCCCAGGGGGGGACGGAAGCGCCAGGCCCGCAGGCCCCTTCACTCTGCTCACTCAAGCGTTCACAGGGAGGCGGGGTCTGGTTTCCAGTCAAACAGATACTTTGTATAAGGACACAGTCGCTGATACAACCCACAATGGAGGACAAGGAGGGGAGACAAGGGCAACAAGGAGGACACAGATGACAAAGAGGAAATTCAATCGCAATACTTAGCTTCAGGCAACAGGGAGGGGGCTAGTTCATCCAGGCTAGGCTCTGTTCACCGGCCCAGAGCTACTGAACCAGCCGGCTTAAATAGGAGCAGCCCCGCCCTCCGCACGCCCCCGCAAGCGTGCTGAGCGGCGCAGCGGTGGGCGGGGCCCTGCCCGGTCGGGCGTCGCCGTCGTTGGTGTCGGCGTCTCTGCACGCCGCGGAGGCGTGGCCTTTGGCAATGGCCTGTCGGGGGCGGGGTGTGCGGCGTCGGGTGTGGCTTCCGCCTGCGTCTGCGGCCCCGAACGCCGCACCGAGGTTTGAGATGCTGGGGAGCTGCCGGGGGCGGGGCCTGGGGCCGTGGAGGGCGGCCGCCTCGCCGAGAAGCGGCCGCGGCGGCTGACAGGATCCCCCCCTCGAGGCCCCCCCCCTCCGTCGCTGTGTAGACCCTGGCTTGTCAGGGTGGCGACTATAGAATAGCCGGAGGAGGCGTGGGGCGGAAACATGGGCCGCAGGCTCCCAGGAACGTTCTTCGGGGCCGAAGCCCCGCCAGTCGATGAGGTAGCATAGACGTCCCCGTATGTGTTTGGCGTCAAGGATTTCATGGACCTCATAAATGGGGTCAACGGCGTCGGGGTCGAGTTGGGGCATGGGCTCGATGATCGCATCGTTGGGCGAGATGGTCGCAGGTTTGAGGAGGGAGACATGAAAGGTGGGATGGATCCGCATTTTCGGGGGTAACTGGAGTGTGTACGTTACGTCGTTTATTTTTTTGGAGATTGGAAAGGGCCCGAGGTAGCGGTGATCTAGCTTGGCAGATGGCCGCTGTGACGGGTAGTGCCGACGATCTAGCCAGACGTAGTCTCCTGGTTGTAACAGGGGTGCAGGTTGGCGGTGTTGGTCTGCGTATCGTTTGTATTGTTGCCGTGCCTTGTCTAGTGTTTCTTTGGCAAGTGCGTGAACTTGTTGCAGTTGCTGTGCCAGGGCTCCAGCGGCGGGAACTTTGATAGACGGGAGATCGGGCGCCACGAGTTGTGGATGATACCCGTATGTAATATAAAATGGGGAATTACCAAGGGACGCATTTAGGGCATTATTGTACGCAAATTCCGCCAGTGGCAACCATGTATACCAGTCATCCTGGAGGTAGCTTATGTAGCATCGTAGATACTGCTCTAGCGTCTGGTTGACTCGTTCGACCTGGCCGTTGGCTTGTGGGTGATACGCAGTGGTGGGTTTTAGTTGCACTTGTAGGGCTTTAAACAGTGCTCTCCAAAATCGTGAGACGAATTGAGTTCCTCGATCACTTACTAGTTCCTTGGGCCACCCGTGGAGTTTTACGATATGCCGTATGAAGAGTAAGGCAGTCTTGTGTGCGGTGGGGAGTCCTTTACATGCAACGAAGTGCCCTAACTTAGAGAAGTGATCGATGACCACAAGGATCGTATCATAGCCGCGAGATGGTGGGAGTTCTACGATGAAGTCTAAGCCGAGGCGTTGCCAGGGACCGGCCGGCGTAGGGTTAAGTTGTAACAAGCCTGTGGGGTTTTTGCGAATTACTTTAGTGCGGGCACACGTTGAACAGGCTTGGACATGGTGTTTGACATCTTTGTTTATTGATGGCCACCAAAACTGGCGCTGGAGGAGGGCCAAGGTGCGTTCATTTCCGGGGTGGCCTGCTAAGGGGGCATCATGATGTGCCCACAGTAGTTGGGCTCGACACGAGGGAGGAACCACTATTTGGTGCCCTTTCTTATACAACCCTTCCTGTAAGGTGATGTCAGGGTCATTCAACGTCTGGAGCTCTCGTATTGATTGATGACGGAGCTGCTCTACTGAGGGGAGCGTGGCTGCGAATACCTGGGCGTCGAGGATAGGGCCTCGGGGTCGATCATCGGCTTCCTTTCCTTCGTTATATCGAGACAGGGCGTCAGCTAGAAGGTTCATCTTCCCAGGGCGATATTGAATAACAAAAGAGAAACGTGCGAAGAAGAGTGCCCATCTGGCATGTCGTGGATTTGTAATCTGCGCGGTGCGTAGAAAGGTTAGATTTTTATGATCCGTGGTTACGGTGATGGTATGTTGGGCCCCTTCTAAATAATGGCGCCATGTTTCAAAGGCCGCCTTTATAGCCAGAAGTTCACGGTCGAACACTGTATAGTTCCTTTCGGCAGGGGACAGTTGGCGAGAATAATATGCGCAGGGTTGTGGTAGTTGTTTCGCCTTCTGTTGTAGCAACACGGCTCCGATGGCAAGGCTAGACGCATCCGCCTCTACAAAAAAGGGTTTTTGGAAGTCAGGATGCTGCAGTAATGGGGCTTGCATGAACGCTTGCTTCAATTGCTGGAAGCTCCGGTCTTGCTTCGCTTCCCAGGCGTAGGGGCAGTTTTTCTTCAATAGTTGCGTCAATGAACTGGTCACTTCGGCATAATGGGGGATATATTGCCGATAATAATTCGTACTGCCCAAAAACCGCTGTAGGGCCTTCACTGACCGAGGAGGGGGCCATTGTTGAATGGCGCATACCTTTTTGTGGTCCATCTTGATTCCCTCTGGGCTAATGACGAACCCCAGGAATTCCACCACCGTAATGTGAAAGGCACATTTGTCTTGTCTGCAGTATAGATGATGTTGGCGCAGTCGTTGCAAGACCTGGCGAACATGCTGCACGTGTTGGGCATAGGACGATGAGTAGACTAGGATGTCATCTAGGTAAGCGATAACAAAAGTATCTAAAATATCCCGGAAGATGTCATTAATGAAATGCTGGAACGCAGCAGGAGCATTAGCCAGGCCAAACGGCATCACCAGGTATTCAAAATGCCCGTACCGGGTTCGGAAGGCGGTTTTCCATTCGTCCCCTTGTCTCATGCGGAGAAGATTGTAGGCTCCTCGGAGATCCAATTTAGTATAAATTTGAGCCCCTTGGAGGCGGTTAAGTAGCTCCGGGATGAGGGGGAGCGGGTAGCGATTCTTAATTGTCACATTGTTTAACCCTCGATAATCCACACAAGGGCGTAGCCCCCCGTCCTTCTTGGGCACGAAAAAGATGGGGGCTCCCGCAGGAGAGGTGGAATGTCGGATGAAGCCATTTGCGAGGGCCTCATCCAAGTAGGCTCGTAATTCTATTAATTCTGGAGCGGAGAGTGCATAAATGCGCCCAAAAGGGGGCTCTGTACCTGGAGCCAATTCAATGGGACAATCGTAGGATCGATGCGGGGGTAGTTGGGCGGCAGCAGTCTTGTTAAATACTTCTCGTAGGTCCTGGTATTCTTGAGGCAGAAGTTGTTCCTTTCCCTGAGGGGGCCGCGGAATGGTAGTCAGAATTTTCTGTTGGGGAAGGGTTGGATGACAATGTTGCTTGCAATATGGGGACGTGAAGCGGACTTGCCGCTGGGTCCACTGAATACACGGTTCATGCCGCACTAGCCAAGGGAGGCCTAAGACCACAAGAAAAAGGGGAGTATGAATTACATCGAATGCCAGCCTTTCTTGGTGCGCCCCTATCCCACATTCCAAAAGCCCCGTTTGCTGAGTAACGGGACCGGATGCAAGGGGGGATCCATCAATGGTCTGGACTGCTTCTGGACAGGGCTTGTCTTGTATTGGAATCCGGTGACGTTGACTCAGGGACAGGTCCATAAAGTTGGAGGAGGCTCCGGAGTCCACCAGAGCCCACACTATCACAGATCGGTGCGAGGAGATTTGGATAGTCAAGGGGAGGCGTAAGTGGGACGAGACACGTGTGGTTACGGAGGGAATATTACTTAGGGCCGAGACGTTCCCTGACCGTCGCGGCCCTTGGCATTTCCCGCCTGCCGCCGGGTAGGGGGGACCGCTGGGCATTCTTGAATGAAATGTCCGGGCTCGCCGCAATAGAAACAGGCCCGTGTGCGTCGCCTTCGTTCTCGTTCTTCTAGGGAAACGGGTCCCCTAGAGGCCCCTACCTGCATCGGCTCAACGTCGGGGGGGGCGGCCCCTGAGACTTCCGTCCCAGGGGGAGGGAAGGAGATGGGCCGACTGGAGAAGGTGCGCACATCTTGTCGTCTCTCTCGTCGCCGTTCCGCGAGTCGTGCCTCTATTTGCAGGGCCAGCGTAGCGATTGCTGCCCACGTTTCGGGAAGGGCGGTATAGGAAAGCTGGTCCTTAATCTCCTCCGCCAATCCTTTTCGAAAATGGACTCGGAGGGCATCCTCGGACCAGCGCAGTTCTAGGGCTAGGTGTTGAAAGTGGGTTATATACTCGATAAGGGGCATGCGACCTTGACGGAGGTTCAGGATGGCCGTCTCTGCATCTCGTAAGCGGTGTGGGTGATCAAATAAAAACCGAAACTCCGTCAAAAACTGTTGGTAATTTGTTAATAGCGGGCTTTTGCTGGTCAATAAATTAGTGGCCCATTCTAGCGCTACTCCGCCCAAGTTTCCAATTACAAATGCCACCTTCAGGTCTTCTGTGGGATAGGTGGCGGCTTGGGTTGTAAAGGTTAGGTCGCATAAGGCCAGGAAGGCACGGCAAGACTTCCGGTCTCCTTGGAATTTTTCGATACGGGGCCCTCGCGGCTCTCTTGGGAATCCCAGGGCCGGAGGTATTGGAGGCCCCGCTCCCGGGGCTCCAATGGCAGCGGGGTCTGCAGCTGCGGCCACAGGAGGGGCCCCTACTGCCGGGGCCAAAAGCGGGGCCACCGGCTGCTGGGCAACTGCCGCAGCCAAATTGGTGTGCTGCTCCTGCAAGTCTTTTATCTGCAGGGCCAATGTTTGTACGGCAAGGACGAGTTTCTCTATCTCCTGGCCTACGTCCATGGTGCCAGGAGGGGGAGGGGCGCGTGGGTACGTGCCGGTGAATCTGTCAGAGGGGTACGGGAAGGTTGGGAAGGGAGGGGGTGCCCACACGCGCCACACTCTCTCAACTGGCTCTGATAGTACTCGAAGGGGGTCCCGGAGGCCCGTCAGGATAGTATGTGGGCCGTTCCTTGGGCTTGCGCACCTGGAACTTAGGCCCCTATCATCATTGGGCACAGAGCTTTTTACTATACCAAAGACTTTCACACCCACAGGGGAAGGAGGGAATAGTGAGGATTGGTGCAAAGGAACGGAGGCAAGGACCCAGGGGCTCAGGAGGCAGGGGAGCAAGGACTTACACACAGCCACAGGGAACGGGAGGAGACGGGGCCCAGGGGGGGACGGAAGCGCCAGGCCCGCAGGCCCCTTCACTCTGCTCACTCAAGCGTTCACAGGGAGGCGGGGTCTGGTTTCCAGTCAAACAGATACTTTGTATAAGGACACAGTCGCTGATACAACCCACAATGGAGGACAAGGAGGGGAGACAAGGGCAACAAGGAGGACACAGATGACAAAGAGGAAATTCAATCGCAATACTTAGCTTCAGGCAACAGGGAGGGGGCTAGTTCATCCAGGCTAGGCTCTGTTCACCGGCCCAGAGCTACTGAACCAGCCGGCTTAAATAGGAGCAGCCCCGCCCTCCGCACGCCCCCGCAAGCGTGCTGAGCGGCGCAGCGGTGGGCGGGGCCCTGCCAGGTCGGGCGTCGCCGTCGTTGGTGTCGGCGTCTCTGCACGCCGCGGAGGCGTGGCCTTTGGCAATGGCCTGTCGGGGGCGGGGTGTGCGGCGTCGGGTGTGGCTTCCGCCTGCGTCTGCGGCCCCGAACGCCGCACCGAGGTTTGAGATGCTGGGGAGCTGCCGGGGGCGGGGCCTGGGGCCGTGGAGGGCGGCCGCCTCGCCGAGAAGCGGCCGCGGCGGCTGACAACACAGTGTCTCCGCATGTACAGGTCTGTCAACACCATAGAGTCATGGGCAAAAATCCTAGAGTGTTTATGGAGCGACCGTTTCCTGCCCCTCTTTCTGCTCTCGCTGTCACTGGAGCTGGAAGTGGGGGATGCCCGCAAATGCATGAAATACACTCAGGGGCATGCATGTTTATTAGGCTGGACACACAAAACATGTGAGTGGTGACTGAGTTGGAGCTGCATGGACCAAACCCATACTGTAGTGGGCTATCATCTCATTTGTTAACACCCTGTATCCCTCATTTGGGGCCTTTTCTAAATACATTGTAGCCCACACATCAGTTTTAGAGGACTGAGTTCTGTGCATTTTTGACTCACAGACTTACAAGTGTATTGCTTTGTTACAATACTGTTATCTCAGTTACCTGAAAACAGTGCCTTCAAAGCTCTTGCATGATCTGTACAGCGTGCTAGCATATCTGTTCAGTATATTATTATAGGCCCTTTTTACATGGGCTGCGGTGCTGGGGGGTCAGTGTAAACTGCGGTCGGTGTGTGCTGGGTGGGCGGGAGGTTCTGACGGATGCACGCCGGTTCACACCAACCTCCCCCCACTGCCATCCACAGCGCCTCTTCTGTTTTTCTGGATGACTCTGTGATGAGCGTGGATTGGTATGTGTGGGAGTGTGCATGCACGCATGCATGCACAACGCACGCCCATCCCCCACACACAGCCGCACCGCAGTTCACACGGGCAGCAAACACCCATGGACACTTGGATGTTCATGGGTGTTTGCTGCCAGTGTAAAAAGGGCCACTGTGTGAACAGATATGATAGCACATCATACAGATGTTCCTCATACAAATGTTCCACAGAAGAACAAGTGTGGTCTAAGGATGGTGGGGTAATAGCAAAGCCAAAGCACTATGGGAAATCATGGGAAATTAATATGCCATGTTTTGACTGAAAAACTAGCATGCTATAGACAAGAGTACCAGAGTTCATAGTCCCTGAAAATATACCCTACCCGAATGGGAAATGAGTTAGTTTGGGTAATAATTAATAACCAACATCTGCTTATGCTCTGGTGAGCTATTTTAGTTATTTCAAGTGGGATTTTATTTTATTTTATTTCTGTTCAATTATTTTGGTATTTCAGTCATATAAGTATTTTGGGAGCTTCCAATCTAAAAAATGGAGACGGGAGAGACAGGGAGACATTCATGAAGCTGAGACTTTGCAGGCAGCTGGGCTTTAGCTTAGTTACAAGCGAGTGGGGGGCAAGCCTGAAGGATGGGACAGTATAAGGAGGAGCACAAAGGAACAATCTCTGCGGGTACTATAGACTTCCTCTTCCTGCCGTAAAATTCAGAGCTAGAGTGTTGTTTTATTGGTTCAGTAAAAGATAACATCTGAACCACTTTGTCTCTATGGTAAAATTATCAGTCTTTGCGAGTCCCTTCTGAGGAGGCTAAACAACTTAGGCCACTTTTATACGAGGCGTTTAGAAATGCCTCCAGAACCCTGCATTCAAGAAGAGTGAGGCTTTCAGAATGCACCACTTCAAAGCCCCGCATCTCCAGCCGCCACCGAGAACGAGTGGCACGTCACTTCTGGCAGCGCAAGGAGCGTGTAAACACTCCCCACGCGGGTTTCTTCTTGAATGCAGGGCTATGGAGGCTTTTCTAAGCACCTTGTTTAAAAGTGGCCTCAATGCCTTGTCTTGCCTTTATAGCCAGAATGATTAAGGCTGCTTTCTCACGTTACCTGGAACGGGGAGGGGGTGGGGACTTCTGTGAAGGCAATTGTGGTTCTATTCTCATGGGAATTAGAGAAGACCGTAAGAATGCACTATTCCGTTTTTCTCCCACGTACATGACTGGGTCCCCCGCTGTAGTCTTACAATCGCAGGTGTTTTCATGGAATAGCACTTTCCTACGTGCAATAATTCTCATGAGACTAGAGCCATGATTGCCCTCATGGAACTCCCTCCCCCTCCTGGGGAATGTGAGAAAGTGGCCTAAGTTCCCATCTGCTACAAGAGTCTCCAATATCCATCTTTAACAAATCTGCATAGCTATTGATTTTCTTTATAACATTTACATCCTAATTTTGATTCCGATTCTTCTTCTTTCATTGTGCTCAGTGTGTGACTAGGGTTAAAGGAAAACTAACCGTGTATGTCGTATATTGGAATGTACAGAAATTTGCTTTGTATACAACACCTAGTCCTTCTGTTCATTGCAACTGTTATATAAAATAAACCTTCTGTCACACCAAAGTCTGATGGCGTCTCTTAATTCTGTGGCAGGCCTAACCACCTTGCCACAGAGCTAAAGATAACCAGAACAGAAAGCTCAATAACAAACCATTCCTCATCCTGGTGCAGATGTATGTAAAATATGCTAACAAACTTTGCTTTCATTTTTGCCTTCAACTGGCTTGTCCAGGCTGTGGCAGAAATACACGCCCGCTGTGATAAATTTGCTAGAGCATTCCATATATCTATATTTGTGCAAAAAAATATTTACCTTAGCCTTTCATAATAAAATTGAAATACCAGCGTGCAACAATATAAATCCTCAAACACATTGAGGTGAGATTGATATTTAATGGTGTTAAATGAACCATTTAGCACTGAAGGCCTCTAACCTTCAGTGATTCACGCCTCGAATTAAATCCTGCATTTGAATACAATAATAAAAGGGAGAAAAACAATATTACCTGTTTAAAGAGAGTATGAAAATCCAATTAAGTTTTGAATTTTAATTTCCTTGCATGCATGGGTTTCTTGCTCTGTGAAAAGAATGGAAATGTAAATGGCATTTCTCTGTGTTATCTACATAATCCAGAGGCTAGAATATCCTGTCATGCTTATTTTGTCTAGCGATGATAAAACCAAACAGAGTTTTAACTGAATTTGCTGCGAACGGGCAAACAATCAAAAATGAACATCTTTATATTCTGATCTCTCTCATTAATTTATGTATAAATGCTGCTCTAAAAAGATTAGCTTCACCAGAAGAGGACGGATTTCACTTGGCATCTGACAGCAGGAAAAAAAGACAAGAACGCACCGAGTGCTCAGGGTGCAAGAATCGCAGAACGGCCATTTGGGTGAGAACGTATGAATTAAACAAGTGAAAGAAATAGAAATCGCAAAGATGTGGAGCCACATTCTTACCTGTTGAAAATACGCACATCCCCACTGATCTGTGGGGAAATTGTGCCCCAGTAGCGGTGCTTGATTTGTAAAAAATGAATTGCCGGCGTCCAAGCCCACCCCAAAAGCCCTGCCCCCTGCCATAGAGGCCACACCTCCCAGCCCAGAACTTATCAGAGCATGAAAGGATCCCTGTTCTCTACCTAGCAATCCCACCATTGGATTAACCTTTCTCTACTAGGGCTGATGTGGCAGCAGCTGTTACCGCGCCGCAATTCCATTCCGCCATTTCGGAATTGCCCACACCACACCGCAGCTTTTCTGCGGACATTCTACTAATTCCGCCAGCATTCTGCAAATTGCGGAATTGTGGAAAAATTGCGGAAACTGTCAGAAAACCACTGTTCCGCTATATTGTGGCGCTGACAGAATGGCGGAAGTAGCGAAAATGTCATGTTTCCACTATTTTGCAAAGCCTGTGGAAGTAGTGGAATGAAATTAGCGGAATTGCGGAAGTAGCGGAATGAAACTAGCGGAATGAAAGCCTCTTCCACGCCGTACCACTAATTGCGGAAACGCTGCTTCCGGCGGAAATAGCTACCACTGCGACATTCCGCTACAGCCCTATTCTCTACAGCTGAATAGAAAACAAGAGTCCTTGAAATTTAATTTGTACAATGGCCAGCTTAGGGGGTGGGGCAGAAGAGTCAGACCTTGGAAGGTTTGATTGAAGTGCTACTGCTGCTACGGGGGCTTCAGTAGGCTCACTTAATGTGGTGTGTTCCCTGCTCTAGACCACGCATGCACAAAATGGCTACTGCTCTCAACCAAAATGGCGGGGGTCAAATCGATGTTGCGGCCATTTGATTAAGGGCGATGGCCATTTTGGATGTTTTTAAATGAGATGCATCATCCACACATGGCCTCCACTGCCAAGGGGAACACCACTCATTTGAATCTGGGTGTGGGGAGGTGCGCTCCCATGATCCACACACCGGTCACCCATGACCACACATGGAGCACTCCTGAGAAATCCAGAGTGCCCCATGCCGGACAGGGTGGCCCTTCTGTGGGTGGGGCAGCCATGCAGGGAGCCACCCATGTGGAGCACTCCCCACACACTTCCCATGTGTGGATGCCCCACATCCATCCCACACAGTGACCACGGACCCCCATCATCCCCACCTCTCTAAAAACACCCTTTGCACATGCACAATCTGGAGCAAGGGAGCCTGCCAGAGCTTCTGCAACAGCAGCAGTACTTCAATTAAACTTTCCAAACCTAGTAAATACCACTCTGTGGGGACCCGGGGAGTGAGGGATCCGGGGTGGGGTGGGGCGGAGAGAATCCAAATCTGTACATCCACATCTGTAATTAATCGGAATCCAAAAATCGAACTGAATTCCCATCTCTACTTTTCATCTTCTTTTCTCTAGGCTAAACATAGCCTGGTTTGTCAGTCTTTCCTCATATGACCTGTATTCAGAGCAGAAATGACTAGCTCATTTGAAACTCGCAGGTAATACCTGTCATTTCAAGTGCTGTACTGGATGCCTGATGGGCTATGTATCAGGCACTTGATTATCTGAAAATACCAGGTATTACCGCCACTGAGTTACCAATTTACCGAATAGTAAAACAGTAAATTGGTAAAGAAATCAGGATGAGAATTCCTAACAGAATGTTAGGAATGATTCTTAAAGGGATAGAGATGTATTTATATATTTATTTTAGTAGATTTCTTAGCCGTCCTCTCCTACCACAGTAGCTCAGGGTGGCGTACAGCAAAACAAAAATGTATAACAACAATAACACCCAAATATAAACCATAAAATATAAAATCTATAAAACCGACTCAGCGGAGCCACAAAAGCCAACCCTCCCCCCTACAGCCCCCACCCATCACCGTCTCCCTCGCCAAAAGCCTGGCTGAAAAGTTAGGTCTTACACTGTCTTCAGAAAGAGGTGAGATCTGGGGCTAGGTCAACCTCTGTCAGGAGGGAGTTCCACAGCTGTGGCGCAGCGACTGAGAAACCCCCACCCCCATCATCACCACCTGGGAAACTCTGAGGAAGGCATCCCTGGCCGACAGCAGGGATGTATCCAGAGCCCAGGGAATGAGGCGATCCTGCAGATGAAACCAAAAATATCATAATGCCACTATGTACATCCATGGTGCGAATGCACCTTGAATATTGTGTCCAATTCTGGTCGGCCCATCTCAAAAAAGATATAGTAGAAATAGTAAAGGTACAGAGAAGGATAACAAAAATGATAAAGGGTATGGAATGGCTTCCCTATGAAGAGAGGCTGGATAGGTTGGGGCTCTTCAGCTTGGAGAAGAGACGTCTGAGAGTGGATATGACAGATCTTTATAAAACCATGTGTGGTGTGGAACAAGTTAATAGGGAACCGTTATTTTTACCTCTCAAATAAATAGTACTGGAACTAGGGGACACTATGAAACTAATGGGTAGCAGATTTAAAACAAATAAAAGAAAGTATTTTTTCACTCAGTGCAATCAAGGCCAGTAGTATAGCTGGGTTTAAGAAAGGGTTGGAAATGTTTCTGGAGGATAGGTCCAACAGAAGCAACTATTAGCCAGATAGGTTTGGAGAATGTAAGCTCTTACTGTCAGGCGCTGAAAGTGAACAAAAGGGAATGGATTACCCGATTGTGACCTGTTGGGTACTTCTTCCAAGTGACTGAGATTGGCCGCTATTGGAGACAAGTGCTGGGCTCTGGTTTAGTATGGTACTACTTATGTTCTTAAGTAAAAAATCAGTACCAGATGTAGGAAAGTTGGGATGAAAACCAATATTGTGGTACATCAGGTAGTACCCTATTTTACTGGGTTGGGTTGAGCATCACAATTTCAAGGGTTTTACCAGTTTTGCTGTACTCCTTTGAGCTCTATTTTTATTCTTATCACTGTTCAGGGGCAGACACATGGTTGGTAATAATAAATAAATAAATAAATAAATAATAATAATAATAATAAATTCTATACTTTTGATTACCCTTATTGGTTTCCTCTCAGGCTGAAATTTTATTCTCGGTTTCTCGTGTTTCTCGATGAGAATCACAATTCTCATCTCATTCTTGCAAATGAGAATGAGATGAGAATCAGCTGGATTCTCAGGGAGAAGCACAAGAAATCTCAAGAAACAAATTACCCCGTGCTGAAGGGGTGGGAAGAGGAAAGGAGGAGGAAGCCACATTGTGCTGAACTCACCTCTTCCCTTCAGCTTCCCCGCTCCCATCTCCAAAGGTGGTGGTGGGGAGTCCTTTGAAGATGGGAGGGGGGAGCTGAAGGGAAGAGGCGGGTTCAGTACAGCTTTTCAGTGTTCTGTTGGGTGCTCAGACTCCTGCTAGCCAATAGAATGCTGAAGATATATGTCCTCCATCCTGCTCTCCCCCATCCCATCTGGAATGGACTTGCAGATGGGAGAGGGGGGCGAGCTCAAGGGAAGAGGTGGGCTCAGCACATATTTTCAGCATTCTATTTGGGTGGTGACTCCTGCTAGGCAATAGAATGCTATCAGCTGAGTCTTCCCCCTCTCCCCAGCTCTCCCCCTTCCATTCCTGAAAATTTGCCATTGGGAAGCTTTCCCCACCAAGACAGCTGCCAGTTCCAGACAAGGGAAGAAAGCTGGGCAGGGAATAGTGTGGCTTCCTCCTTTCTCTCCCCTTTAATTTCTCTTGGCTGGGAGATCAGGCTGGGCACACTTGGGGGGGGGGGGGGGGGGGGGGTAGAACGAACAATATCACTAGAATCTGAATCAGGGTCAAGATGTCTATGAGATCTCAACCCGGATCCTTGATCCTCATGAGATTTTCATGAGAATAAAATCTATTCTCATTTCAGACCAAGCTCTGAATCCTTCCTAGTTTGTAAATAATAAATGAATATCCTTGGTGGATGTTGTTGTAACAGGGCTGTCATGCGTCCTTGAAGGATCAGGCCAAGAGCAGGGCTGATAACTCCTCATGGAGATGCCTACTTCCTGGAGCAGGTATTGAGGCGAGCCCTGGAAAGGGTCAATGATCTAACGAGCCTGGTAGAGTCGTCTGAGTGTTGACAGAAAGCCGCAAGCCATCTGGGCGCAATGGCTAAAAGTGGCAGAGCCTGGAGCTCAAAGGAGAGAGGACTACCTGGGAGAGGCACAGGCTGTGCACGTGCATCAGGGCTTGCTCCAGACAATCAATTTAGAAGCCTAGTCCAGATCCTGCTGCATGCAGGATTGTCCTTGGTGTGGCTGGCCAGAGAAATTAAGCCTGATGCCTAGAACATGCCAGGAATCTGGGAGGCTAGGGACTGGACTTGCTTCACAAAGGAGTAGGCTGCCCGCCCTGTTGAGGGGCTTGTCACAGCCAGCCAAAAGCTTTGTTATATTTGTGTTGGCCTTTTGGGGGACTCTACCAAAATAACTGAATCCAAACGCACACCTCCTCCCCTGCTCCACCCAGAGTCAAGAAAACCCCAACTAGAGCTGAAACTGGGTACCTCTACCTGGGGTAATTTCAGACGTTATGCAATCACGGTCAACCACGGACAATCTCCTGTGGTGGTGGATGGTCGCGTAACATGTGTTTGCTTGCCACCAGATGTTCACCATGGTGAACCACCGGTGGTGAGCAAATTAACCACACTTTCGAGGATGGTCCGGGCACCATCTCTGAAAGCGTGGTTAATTGAACCATATCCCGGAACCGGCAGCCAGTAACATCTGTTACCGCTGCCGATTCCAGGCCGTGGTCCAGACCCCGGGATGGAATCGGGCACAGTGGCCAGATTGGCCACTGCACCCACCCGTCTTCTGGAGGGCGGCCGGCCTGGGGAGCATGGGGGGTGGGGCTATGCGGCCACACGTTGCGCCGTGCAGCCTCACCCCCTCCCCTGATTCCCCACCAGAATCAGCCGGCTCATCTGTTGACAGGCCGTTCTGATTCCGGCGGAGAATCAAAAGGTTTTTCCGTGACGGGGCCAATAGGTGCTCTGTCATGTCTGAAATCACCCCTGGTCGGGGCCTGTAGCAGGTCCACACCTGGTGGCTCGCTAACAAACATGCATGTGCGACTCTGTCTCAGGTGGGCCATCGCGGGCCACACTGGGCAGCATCATGTATAATAACACCCTCTAAAACTGAAGCTCAAAAGGAGGGGGGGACTCTTCTCATTATGTATTTTAAAAAACACTCTCATTTTTAAAAATCATTCTAATGCAGTTGAGGAAGGTGACTATGATTTTTGGAACACTTGGGCTTGGGAGCACTGAAATTTTAAACCAGTCATATCTAGACTGTTGTCTGCTTTTGCTCTTGGGCAAACAAGACTGAGCCAGACAGATAGTATGAAAATGATAATTAAACTGCTTATTTGACTGAAAACAGCATAGTGATGCCTAAGAAAGTTAGCTTGTTTACTAGAAAAGCCAGTATTTGCCCACTAGTAAATTCAAGGTATCTTTTTGCTAAACTTAATCTTACCAGATTCATTCAGTCATTCTTTTTCTCTCTCTCTCCCTCTTTCTTTGGTATGACAGAATTGTTTATTCTGTTTAAATAGCATTATGGTTTAGTAGGGATGGGCGAACAGATCGTGGTTCGAGTTCGGCCGTTCGGTTCGGCTGCGTTCGTTTCGTCCGTTCGGTTTGCCCGTTTGGTTTGGTTCGTCGGTTCGAATGTTCGGCCATTCGGTGGTTCAGGTCTAACGTTGAGTTTGGATTCGGTATTCGGTTCGGTCGGGATAGGTTCGGTCTTTAGTTTGGTGCAATCAGGAACTGAAAATGACATTTAGTTTTTGAAATAAAAGGAGAAAACTAAAAAACATATTTCTGGCCATAACATTTTTGTTTCTTATTACTTTTTGCTGAAAATTAGGGAGATTGTACCCCCAATGGAGGGCACTAAGAGTACCAACATTCGGAACGATTAGATAAAGACACCGATTTCAGAAGCAATTGAATATTGTGGTTTTAAGAAAAGCTCCATACACATTCATGACTACAACTTCTTTATCTTGCATCCAATGTTCATGAAACTTGTGAATATTATATCCCTCCATATGCTTAATATTTCTGCCAATTTTAGGAAAGAGTGGATAAAGGGTCCCAAGGGTATAAGACATTAACATGAAAATATATTTCCAGCTGTTACATTTTGATATTCCATTCTGTTTACAGGATATTTAAGAGGAATGTATCAAATACCTTTCCTGACATTTCATCAAATGTACAGGAGATTTTGATAAAGGGACCCACGTCTGTTGGCCAATTTGCATCACAAACCGATCTTATACCACAGTGACATAAGAGAATCCCAGGCATAGGCTCTGTCTCTACATTTGTTGTACAGGCATATAAAATTGAGACCCTTTATAATATCTTTCTGATATTTGGCAGAAATGATCAGGAAAGTGAAATATATAGTCCTGCCAAATTTCATGTACACTGGTTGGACTACAAAGATGTTATAGTCAGACATACATTTATTTGTTAATTGCTTATACCACCAAGACCGTCTGTCCAATCCTTCTGAAATTTGGCAAAGATAGTTACTATGGGAAGGGGTATAAACTGAACAAATTTTACCTACATTAGATGTGAGACAAAGAAGTTAAAGCTAAGAATGTATATGTAGAATATTGCAAAATACAATAATTCAACTGCTTATAAAATCGGATTCCTATATTCAATTGTTTTGAAACTTGGTACACATAATTAGTTTTTTTGGAGGTAGAGACATCCTAAATTTCAGCTACATAGTTTAAAAAACAAGAAAGTTACAGCCAATAATGTGTTTTCCATTGAAACCAATGGAAATTCAATTCCGAACTCACCGAACACATCCGAACTGAACGTTCGAGTTCGAGTTCGGTTCGAACGTTCGGTTCGGTTGACTGAACTGTTTGAGTTCAGTTCAAACTCCGAACTTCCAAATTCGAGTTCAGTTCGAACGTTCGGTTCGGTCGACCGAACTATTTGAGTTCGGTCCAAACTCCGAACTTCCAAACCGCATTCACCCATCCCTATGGTTTAGGGAAAGGGCATTACTGAATTGTTCAACAATCAGACCACTTTTAGATGAGCGGCTCTACTGACTGGCTTGAAGGAAGCGTTTCCTGAAAAGCCACGCGGGGAGCGTTTAGACGCACCCGATGTAGCCGACCACCATAGGAATCACGGCTCTTTGAAGTCGTATTTGATTCAGCTCTAGTTCTCTTAATTCCCAAACTCCTAAACATTTACAAATCAAGAAAAGAAAGAGAAAGAGAGAAATGTATTTATTTATTTAGTTAGTTATATTTATTAGCCTCCCCCTCATGCTTACGGCATCCCAGGGCGGCTTACAAGCTGAGAGAGAGGGAGAAAGAAAGAAAGAAAGAAAGAAAGAAAGAAAGAAAGAAAGAAAATGAGGAAACAACCAGATTTTTCTTCTTTTCCTAATTCAAGGACATTGGATATAAACAATGTGACATTAGCTACTTACAAGCTTTCTGTGTGTGAGACCCAAAAACCTGTGAGTAGCTAATGTTCACAAGTAACAGCTTCCGTGAGTGGCCAGTAGCTACATATCAAGTTGCTGGAGGCAAGAGAAAGTTGGGTTGGAAGCTGCAGAACGGATCTCTTCTGCTCTTGCTTGGGGCTGGGGCTGTGAGGAACCAGTGAGAACTTCTCCCACGCTGTCTCCCTGGAGTCTCATACCAAGGTGGTAGCAGCTAGCGGTGTTGAGAAGGCACCCCATTGTTTTCAGTGTTTTTGTAAAGAAAATGTTCATTTTTGAGGGTAGGGTAGTTTTTTTAATTAAAAATATCATTTAATTTTTAAAAAAAGTAATCTCTGCACATGCACAAATAGCCACTGGGCACATGCACAGCCCTTTCCAAAATGGCTCTGGCAGGGTCTGTTACATTTTGGAAAAGGGCAGCCGGTCTGTGTGTATGCAGACTGACTGCGCTTTTCCAAAATGGCACCGTTGCTGCTGGCATCATTTTTGCATACGCAGTGATATATATATATTTTTTAAAATTCTAATTAAAAATATAAAAAATTAAGAATAATCACCATACGTGCATAAAATGGCCACTTGGGCCATTCTGCACATGCACACCCTTTCCCAAAATGGCACCGATACTACCAGCACCATGTAGGAAAAGGACAGACATGCCCTGAATACCGCTGCCATTTTTTGCATGCACTGTTTGTTTTTTATTTTATTTTTAAATAATAATTTTAAAACAAAAAAAGATGAAAGGAAACAAAAATTGTTCGCTTATTCATCCATTTTCATAAGCTTAGTTATGAACACGAATGGGGCTTCATTAATTTTTGTAACTACTAGAATACATTCCAGATGCACACCTCTAGTAGCAGCCAAAGCACTATGGCGAGTGAACCATGGCAGGGAGGATATCTGAGGTGGATATCTGAATTAACTGAAATGAATCTCTGCTCCACTGGATTCCATTCAAAGTGGTTGGATGCAATGGATAATATATTTGCATCCGATATTCATTTCACTTCTATGGGAATACAATAATGATTTGGGTAATAAAAAGATGTTTACAATAGCTGAGTTATTTGTATTGAACTATTGGACATTAAGGATGCACAACAACCAGGCCCGGACTTAGGGGCAGGCCCCCCCTAGCCTGGGCCTTAGGCGGTGTTTTCCAGGGGGGCTGCTGGTGCTGCCCTGCTCTGTTTTTTTTCTCCCTACATGTCTGGAGGCTGCTGCCTGCAGCTGAAGCCTGCTGCCTGGGTCCCCATCCCTCACCTGCCTTTGCCCGCTAGTAGTGCTGCATCAGCAGCAACAACACCACCAGCAGCGGGACACCAATGGGACTGGGAGATAAAGCCATTTGTTTACAAACAACTCCTCCCCATGTGATCAGAAGCCTGTTGCCTTGTAAAGAAGGTTATTCGAGATGGCGCCCAACATTCTCACAACTGGGTTGTACATGGCATGCTTACCATATTCAAATAATAGACCACATGATGGTCCTCTAGTATAAAAAGCACTCTCTCCCTCAGAATGACAGTTCCTTCCAACCCTTTCTAGGAATATAAGAAAAGAATTCCATGCGGGGCTAGAAGGGTGGGTGTTGTGAGAATGTTTGGCGCCATCTTGAAGAACCTTCTTTACAAGGCCCTTTGTTCTTCTTCGAGTCAAGGCCCTTTTTACACGCCTCTTCCGGGTGTGGTGTGGTGGTCCGTAGGCATGGGCGGGGCATGCACATGGCTGCACACGCATCCCCACTCATCCACACCCCTCATCTGCACCCATGGAGCAATCGCCATTTCCCCCTGTTGCTCCATGCATGGGGACGAGTGGGGTGTGTGTGGGGATGCATGTTAGGTGGAACCACTCTCTGTGGGCACACGTACCGCGTCGTTCACATGGGTTTCCCCCATCCATGAACATGCAGGTTGGCTTGGGGGCAGGGCTTGGCTTGGGGGCAGCTGCCTGAGAAGGGCCAAGGGGTGAAAAATGTCTGAGGCCATTTATAGACGCTCCCGCTCACAAGCGGGATCGTTCAGTTGCGGGATCGGGCACCCGTCTTCCTCTTTATGCCATGTCTGATGCTAAGAAGAGCATCAGACATGGTGTAGAGTATTTGTGCGCATGCGCACCCTTCTGCGCGTGCGCACTTGCCCAAAGAACCAGGAAGTGCGGCATAAAGCCGGCACAGCGGCAATCCACCTTTAAGGGGGCAGGATCGCCGGCCCGGCTTCACGCAGCATTGATCTGGCATTAAAGCGCGCCAATGGATTAAACGAGTGGCAACAATGGCGGCTGAAAAAGGGATCAGCCGCCATTTCCGCCTCATCTATAAACGCCCTAAGTCTGGCCCTGACAACAGCTAATTAGAGGTGAAATAAGCAGCAGAATAACCACATGGATTTTTCTTTTCAATTTGAGCAAGATGTGACTGACCCAAAATATATTTGTCAAAACAATTGAGCAACTGATTTTTTTGCCATTTCAGTTTATTTGGTTCATTAATTTAATCCATTTCCAGTTTTAGGTTTGTTTTCAATAGGAACAATGAAAATGAGTGGTGGGCAATGAATGGTAAAAAAACTTGAAATGGTCAAAATGAAAACACCAAACTGAACATACCAAAATTATGAAAATGGGTAATTGATCAAAGATCAGACAGGTGGTGTTCGTGACTTAGTTCATTCATTGTGGGTCAGATCATTCAGATTCAACATGCTTGCTCATTTTGGCAGGTACTCTTCACATCTTTACTCTGGATGTAGATAGGAAAAGCAACAGTCAACAAAATAGAAGTGCAATTATTTTAAACAAACGAAACAAACAAACAAACAAAAATCTCTTACAGCTGTATCTGTTATTAAGGGCCGGGCTTAGTTTCAATGGTTTGTAGGGATGGGCGAACAGTTCGCGGTTTGGGTTCAGCCATTTGGTTCGGCTGCATTTGGTTCGTCCGTTCGGTTCGTTCGTTCGGTTCGGATTTGTTCGGTTCGTTCGTTCGGTTCATTCGTTCGGTTCGGTCGCCAAGTTCGGGTTCGGATGTTCGGTTCGTTCGTCCGAACAGGCTGCTCGGTTAGGCCGTTCGGTTCGGCTGTTTGGCTGTTTGGTTCGGCCGTTCGGCCATTCGGGAAGTGTTGTTATGCTTTTCTTTTTTCTTTTATATGTTTTTTTTGGTTTTTTATTGGGTTTTCTTTTGTTCTTTATTTGGTTTTTTGGTTTTTATATGGGGTTTTCTTATTTTTTTTAATCTAATATATATATATCTGTCTACACTAAATCTAACTGCTATTAACTATTCTAAATGCTATGAAGTAAATGGATTATCTAATAAGTACACAGACCTACTCCTACAAACACTAAAACTAAATCACTAACGCTATCTCTATCACTAAGCTAACTCCTACAACTGTCTTCATCTATCTATCTATCTATCTATCTATCTATCTATCTATCTATCTATCTATCTATCTATCTATCTATCTATCTATCTCCCCCATCCCATATCCATATCCATATATATATATGTATACATATATATATATGTGGATATGGATATATATGGCTATATATACATCCAATATATATGGGATGGGGGGGAATCTTCACAAATAGAAGAGGAGTCTGTAGTGAAATACATACATTACATACTCAATGAGTCTGTACAGTGCATAACACAAGGTTTCAGTTTATGGTTTAAGTTTCATTTCATTACAAAAGTGAAATGAAACTTAAAGCAATCTAAAAATCCTACTCAACACCTGCTGTTCAGGAACAGTGACTAGCTCAGAAGGTGTTGGGAAGTGGGGAGGCAGATAATTAGTTTCGTTTCTTGCAAGCCTCTCCACCCCTGGTGCCTGGAAGTCTGCTCCTCAGTGACTGACACCTCCCTGTAATGTTTGACCTTCCAGTGAACCTTTTTTTGCCACCCAAACTCATCCGAACGCGATCCGAACTGACCGAACTGTCCGGCCATTTCGCCGTTCGATGTTCGGTTTGTTTGGTATGTTCAGGTTCGGGTTCGGGTTCGAGTTCGGTTGTCCGAACAGTTCGAGTTTGGGCCAAACTCCGAACTTCTGAACCGCGTTCGCCCATCCCTAATGGATTGATCATTGCGCTCGATATTCCCAATACCAGATCCAGGGAAGTTGGGGCGGCATACAGAACGATGGTAGAAATGTTTGATGATCATGCACTGACTCACTCATTAGAAAAAGGGAAATGTTACCATTATTTAGGTATTTATTTATTACATTTAATACCCCACCCCTCCTGCCTCAGGCACCTCAGGGCGGCTTACATTTCCAGTATAAAACAATATAAAACATCAACCCTATCTAAAAAAAACATTTTATGTCCCCCCAATTACAACCTTCCCCCCATCCTACCCATCCCCTCCACCTGGCGGAACAGCTACGTCTTACACTGCCACTGGAAAGTGAGCAAATCAGAGCAGAGACGGACCTCCACCAGAAATGAGTTCCATAGCAACTGAGTGGCCTCCGAGAATGCCCTCCTCATAGTGGTCACCTGACAAAAACATAGGACCTCCAGGAGGGCATCCCCAGACAACCACAGGGGCCAACCCGGGGCATGGGTGATGAGGTGATCCCTCAGGTAGGTAGGACCCAGACTGTTTAGGGCTTTATAGATCAACATCAGCACCTTGAATTCAGGGCCAGCCCGAGGCATGTGCCACCAGCGGCCAGGCACATGGCCCCACGGGGGGAGGGGCCCCGCACCGTTGCGGGCTAGAGACTGACAGACACCGCTGGTTTTTGTTTTTTTCCTCACCGGGCATCTCCAAGTCAGTCCTCATTGGGGGGGTCGGGCGTAAACTTCCTGGGAATTCCTGGCCAGTTATATGCTGCGGAGCTGAGCTGACACAGTCAAGTTGCAGGTAAGTAACCAGCTGCCCCTCATCCCCTGAAAATCCCCCCCCCCAATTCTAGCGAGTGCCAGCCAGCCTTTGGAGCCCCGCAGCAAGGGCTTGGCACATGGCCCCTGAAACCCTTGGGCTGGCCCTGCTTGAATTGAGCCCGGAAGACTATTGGCAGCCAGTGCAGTGCAGAAGTTTATAGAAGGAAGTCCATATATTACGGGCCATGTGGGTATGTATGTTATGCATAGATTGTTATTTCTAATTTACTCTGGGGTCCCATGTGCTGGGGACTCCATCTTGAATTGCCTCAGGTCCTCCATAGACCAGGGATTCCCATGTTTGGGACTTTGTGGGTCCATATTTTATGCCACTGCATCCCACGCTCATGTTGTCATGTCAAGTTATTCAAGGGTCCACCTGTGACCTCTTACATGGGAAATGTATTAACCACTTACTGTTGGGAGCTGAGAGTGAACAACAGGGAATGGGTTGCCCTTTGTGACCTGTTGGGTACTACTTCCAGGTGACCGAAATTGGCCACTGTCAGAGACAGGATGCTGAACTCGATGGACCATTGGTCTGACCCCATATTTATTTTATTTTTATTTTATCACATTTCTATGCTGCCCCTTCCTGCTCACACATCTCAGGGTGGCTAACAACATTAAATAAACCATTAAATAAAACAGTTAAAGCCATAAAACATTCAAAACCCTGGTAGAGCAAAACATCATCCCACCCCACCCAACACCCCATCCATCACCCGTTTCCCTCCCCAAAGGCCAGGCAGAACAGCCAGTTCTTACACTGTCTATGGAAAGAGGGGAAGTCTAAGGACAGGCAGACCTCCAATAGAGGGATTTCCATAGCCATGGTGCAGCCACCGAGAACGCCCTCCTCATGGTCAACACCCAGGAAACCCGGGGGATCTCAAGGAGGGCAACCCCAGCTGACCACAGAGACTAATCCAGGACCAGGAGGATGAGGTGCTCCTGCAGATAAGTGGGTCCCAGGCTGTTTAGGATTTAAAGGTCAAGACCAACACTTTGAATTGGGCCCAGAAGACTATTAGCAGCCAGTGCAGAGAACGAAGCACTGGTGTAATGTGATCACGAGGGCTCGTCCCCCTAAGACGATGAGCGGCTGCATTCTGCACCAGCTGCAGTCTCTGAGCCATCACCAAGGGTAGTCCCACATAGAGCGTGTTACAGTAATCCAATCTCAAGGTAATAAAAGCATGGATGATAGTGGCAAGTTCCGTGTCTGAGACATACTAAGCTGCACCAGATGCAATTGGCGAATTGCGCACTTCTCCACAGCTGCCACCTGGACATTTAGGTGGAGCTGCGGGTCTAGGAGCACCCCAGACTTCGGACCTCAGACACCATGGGGGGACTGACCCCATCTATGATGGGGGGAGCATCACCCACCCACCCCAGTTTTCCACACAACCATCACCTCCGTCTTGGAAGAATTCAGTTTCAGGTGGCTCACCCTCATCCAGTCCTCTACAGCTGACAAACACCGGGTGAGCACCAAGACTTCTGGGCCTGGCTCTGATGGAAAGGAGAGGTACAATTGGGTGTCATCAGCATATTAATGACCCCTTATGGCAAGCCCTATAACGACCTCCCCCCAAAAGCTGCATGTACACATTGAACAAGAGAGGGGATGAGATAGAACCTTGCGGGACTGCACACGTGAGGTCCTGGAGAGAAGATGAACAATCACCCAGCACCACATGTTGAGTTCTCCCAGCCAGGAAAGAGCAGCACCATTCAAGAACAGTGACGCCCACTACGGCTTGGTCCCACAACCGAGTCACCAGCAACTCATGATCAATGGTATCAAATGCAGCTGAAAGATCTAATAGGATCAACAGGGTCGAATGACCCTGGTCCAACTCACAGGAGAGGTTGTTGACCAAGGTCACAAGTGCAGTCTCAGTGCCATACCCTGGACAAAAGCCAGATTGCAAGGGATCTAGGAAACTGATCTGGTCCAGATGCTCCTAAAGTTTACAAGTCACTACCCACTCAATAACAGTCCCTAAAAAGGGAAGATTAGAGACTGGCCTATAGCTGACCAGGGCATCCATGTCAAAAGATGGTTTCTTGAGCAGAAGCTGCACCACCGCCTCCTTGAGGCAGCCTGGCATTCTGCCCTCCCTAAGGGAGACGTTGACTATTCTGGCCAGCAATGGCCCCAATATCACCCGGCTGGCCTTGACCAGCCAGGACAGACATTGGTCCAGTGAACAATGAGTGTCGCAAACAGCCCCAAGATTATTCTCCACATCAGAGGGCGACATGCACTGAAACTGATCCCATAAACAGAACAAGATGGGGTTTCGGATGCCTCTGGTTCACTTACTGTCAAAAGTGCTGCACCAAACCCATGATGGATTTGAGCAATTTTATCCGCAAGAAAGTCAGCAAACAAGTCACAGCGAGCATTAGATGACTCGGGATCCAGGCAGAGGGAGGCCAGACTGACTGGCCCCCTCACCACCCAGAATAGCTCAGTTGGACGTGACTTGGTGGACTATGGCGCTACTTATGTTCTTAAGGGCCCACTGAATAATGAACTAATGACCTGGTGAACTAATGAATTTGTTGAAATTTGAATAGGTGATAGGTTGGAATCCAGCTATTTGTTCAAGTGCACGTGTCTCTGAATTTGCATTCCAAATTTCAAATGACAAATGTGTCTCCACTCTATTTTGATGCAGCCAGTCTTGTGTACCATTATCACCAGAGGAAAAACCAGGCCCCCAGTGCCGCTGACAGATCCCATACAAACAGCGATGTCTCGCACTTATTCTCTGGCTCTGAAATCCTAATGGTTCTTCCCTTGGAAGGATTCTAATAGTTCATTGAAACTGCATTATAGCCTACAGCCCCCCTGCAGGTATTATGCATCCAATTATTGTCTCCAAATCACAAAAATGCAAAGCACTGTATGCTGTGTTGACTTAGCGCATTATAAATGGCTCCAGCTGAGCCTGGGATGGCTAGTATTAAATAAAGGATATTTGGAGCACAACACACAACACAGCTTTCATGATATTGCAGAGGATCAAAGGCATAGGCTGGATTGATGCCCATGGGGGTAATAGGCAGGTATACTGACAGGGAAGATATCCATCCTAGATAAGGGCAGGTGGCAATAATAAACCCCAGGGGCTGCAGGAGAGGAAAAACAGCTTTGAACTTCATTTGAGTATTCATGGGCTTCCCTGCTGGCAAATTCTGCACAAGGGCGTCGCTGACTGAACACATTTCCCAGGTGTTATGCCTACTCCCCTTGTCACTGAACAGCTGACACATAATCCTCCAACGGAGCGGGGATTTTTGGATGGACGCTTTCTGTTGTCAAGGTCTGAGTGGTGGAACTCAAGGAACTCTAGAACTTTTAGTTATTTAGTTAGTTGTTTGTTTGTTTATTTTTATGCCCTGCCTTTCTCCTAAGGCTCGGGCGGCTTACAAAATAAGAACTTATGAAATACATACAAATTAAAATACATAAAAATATAAACATTTCCCCCAAACCTTACCCCAAGTCCACCAAAGAATTCCCACTCAACCCCTATTCCCATCTGCCAAACACTTGGCCAGAAGGAAAGGTCTAACCCTGAGTCTGGAAGATACTCAGGCTTGGGCTTAGATGAACCTTCCAGGGTCTAACTTTGGTAAATTAGTATACGTTCCACAGACCTGATAGAAATTGGGGGTGAATGTGCTTAAGGATAAGACTGAAAGAAACCTTAGGCCCGGTTCTGATTCTGATGGAACTGGGCATTCCGCCTACTGTGGTTTAAAGCCCCAGTCCGACAGCTAGCTTCATGCAGGTATTACTGCCCCTTTGAATGCATTTGATGAAGTTACATTAAAAATCTTCAATGTCTCCCTTTTCTTCCTTTGTATCATAATCCCTTGTTTTCCGAAGACTGAAAAAAGACTGGCCTGTTCCCAAGGGAATATTATCAAGTGACTTCTGCCAACCAATTGCAAGCAAGCTAAGCGGCCCAAATTTAGAAGAGCAAATTTCCAATATGCACTGAGTTGCAGAGTAAATAAAAATAGCAAAACCGCTCTTCTGAGTAACGAATGAACGACAAATAGGTTTCTTATGAGGTGCAATATATTTACTGATATCATAGCAGTAGGAAAAGAGATGGGAATATATTGAATGAATTATTTGGTATATATTACTCTGAGCAAAGCATTCATTTCAATAGGAAAATGCATTGAAAAATTGGAAGTTGTTCTTTATGAAAGGTGACTGTATTATAGAAGCTGAGACAGCTGTGCTTGAAAGACAACTTAAGGATAGTGTTACATATCCTATCCTCTGCTGGTGTAAATCTGCATAGATCCAGTGGAAACCAATGGAGCTACATCCATTGACACCTGCAAAGGATCAAGTCAAATGAGCCCTTTTTTAATCACTTGGAGAAGTGTCATTCAGAGAATAGTGCATTTTCTAGAGGTGAAATAGGTACCTGCAAAAATAAGTATAACGCTGAAATTGCAGTACTTGAATTGTCTTTGGGGGTGGGCAGGTTCAAAACTAAACCGTACCTGATTAGTGCCAGATGAATTACCCAAATTATTTAATCACCATTGCAGAGTTACCAGTATTCCATTTTGTGTCTTTTTACCAATAACAAATTTACCATTTTTTGCCAATTCTCATTCATCTATTGATTAATGTCAGAAAGACACTAAAACAATATCACAGTAATTTGGATTGGGCGGGTAGAATGGAAAGTCAGTAGCCAAGCTCATAATGGTAATATCCCCCAGTATTTCAGGCAGTCAAGGACCCATCTCGGTATTTGGGCACTGATTGGACAATTGTAGCCTACCCAAAATTGTGGATATTACGTGTGGGAAGAAAATTTGCTACTCATTTTAGCTTTATGTGATTCTGAAATACATAAGTATTCATCAATGGGGCTGATCCCATGCCCCAAGGATCCCACGCGGGAACCGCAACCCCCCCCCCCATTGCTGACACATTGTGCTGTGCAGAAAACATGCACTTGAGCATGCATGTGGGGGTGTGAGTGTGAGATACATGGGGCATGGGATTGGTCCCACAGTTATGATGTTTATACTAGGGCTGAAATGGGATTTTGCCAAAAGGTGAAATCTAGTCAAAGTCCTGGATCCCAATACTGTCTCAGTTGAACCAAGAACCTCTCAGTACTCAGTTATGTCCTAATTGTTTCGTAACAATTAGTGTTTCATTTCTCAATTTACTGACTTTCTGTTTACTTTTTTGTCATTTACCAATTTGCTGTCCACTTTGATTCCTGAGAGATAATAATAATGCAATACCACATTTCTTGCACTCCGGTGTGGGTGTGCACGCCGTGATGCAGAGGTGGTGCATGGGGGATGGTTACATGGGCACAAACCCATCTCCACCTATCCCCCATGCAAGGAGCAACTGCCATTTTTGCTGGTTGCTCCATGTGTGGGGGATAGGTGGTGAGGGGTGTTACATGGGAGCATGCATGCACACCCGCACACTGATTGCGGTGTTTACATGGGACCCCGCCATGCATGCACACGCAGGCATCCATGTGTGCATTGCATGGGGGCATTTCACATAAAAAGGACCATAGACACTCAGAAAGAAAGATGGATATCATTTTACTTAATAATAATTTGTAGGGATGGAACACCAGGGCAAATACTCAATATCGGATTTATCGGTATCAGATCTCTCGGGTATTGGATTTACCGGTATCGGCATACCGGATTTTTAACATTGGCCGCTTTACCGGGTTTTTTTACATTGTGGCCATTTACTTCAATGGCCGCAATGTAAAAAAAACGGTAAAGCAGCCAATGTTAAAAATCCAGCATGCCGATACCTGTGATTATCGGATTGATCTGATATACCTGATTATTGGGTGTATCAGATTTATCCAATACTGATATTCCCCCCCCCTAATAATTTGAACCGTGTGGTATGTAGTCAAGGACAAGTTGCACAGTTAAATTTTGGCTCATAATTTTCAGGGCTGAGTGTAAAACTGAGGAGATTAAAGCTTGCGAAATTCTGTCTTTCCTAAGAAACCTCATTTCTTCTTCCCGAGGACCATGAAGTCAGGCTTAGAAAGCCAGGGCTGCCTTTATAAGCTGTGCTCAGAGAGGCGAAGCGGGAGCTGTTATCTACTAGCTTGCATGGCTGTCTAGCTAATGCTCCCATTTTCTAGGAGAAATTGCAACCATGCAGCCTTGTAGTTAAGAAGGGGTGCATGTGTGTGTGTGTAAATAATAATTGTATTTATAAAGTACAGGGTGCTTCACAAAAACAATTCTGTTAAATGCACCAAATTATACACCAAAACATAGTTCATTTAAAAAAATTAATAAGTTTTTAAAAGTAAAAAAGAAAAAGAAAAGCAGGGATTACCTAAAAGCACCGGGAGAATTAAAAAAGGCATCAGATACCTTTTGAAAGTGAAAAGGGAGGAGCTAAAGGAGCATGCTCTGCACAGAGGGACTCATCAGAACACGAGCCTGATAATCCACAGATAGGGATGGGCAAACAGAATGCGGTTCGGATATTCGGATGTTCGGTCGTTCGGTTTGAAACCTGAGTTCGGGTTCAATAGTTCAGTTCAGCCAAGTTTGGGTTGGCTGAACTTGGCCGAACAGTCAAAAATAGCACTATCGAAACCAAAACCAAAACCAAAACGGAAACTTAGCCGAAACCAAAACTTAATTTTTTCCCCCTGAAAAGACGTTTTTCTTGCCTCCGAACTCATCCGAACACAACCGAACTGTTCGGTCATTCGAGAGTTCAGTTCGGACGTTGGGTTCGGACGTCCGAACAGACCAAGTTCGGTCTGAACTCCAAACATCTGAACCGCGTTCGTCCATCCCTATCCACAGACTAAAGCTGCTATGGCAGGATCCCCAAAGTGCAGGTGGGATATAAGTGCAGGTGGCCACCAAGGAAAGGACTGAGGACAATCTACAAAGGGCAATTGCCTAATTCAAGCTCCCTCCTCATTTGAGGTCTTTAAATCAACACCAGATAGCTTCCTAAAAAGAGAGTCTATGGGGCAGAGGTTCCCAAACTGCAGGTTATAATGACCTGAAGTGGGGTTGCTGTTTAACCATCTGAAGACGAGGTCACTATCCCAGTTGATACTGGTTATACTTTCTCAGCATGTCTTTGTGGTTGAATTATACTGAAGTCTCAAATGGGATCACACAGGAAGAAATTGAGAACCATGGCTATAACTATTCAATTTGTCACCATGAACAAATTACACCGGTGCTTCTAAGTCTGCACTGGCTACCAATAGCTTTCCAGGTACAAATCAAGGTAGTGGATTTGACCTTTAAAGTCCTAAATGGCCTGGGCCCCATATATGTAGTAGGAGTAGTAGTTTTATTGTAATTGGTCAATTGGCCTTTACAAAAGGGCCCTATATATCTGAAAGACTGCCTCTCCTATCATGCACACCATAATCCTTGCCATCACCGAGCAATGCCTACATATGGGTACCACTCACCAATCGTGTTCATACAACAAAGGCATGCAGAGGGGCATTCTTTGTTGCTGCTCCAGTATTGTGGAACTTCCTCCCACTAGAGGTCTGTCAGACTCTGAGGAAGAGCATATTCTAGAGGAGATGTAAGAATTTTCTTTTTGGCAAAGTATTTGGCAGGCAGGGGGAGGGGTTGATGAGGAGGTTCTTTTTTAGGGTTAGAGGTGGCTTTTTAAAGGAATTATACTGTGAACTGCCCTGAGATTTAGGGAAAGGGTGAATTATCAAATTTGAAAGAAAGAAAGAAAGAAAGAAAGAAAGAAAGAAAGAAAGAAAGAAAGAGAAAACTTGGGCTTCATGCTGGGATCAGTGGGTGAAACTCCATATTCTCTGTTCTGCTGGAGGTCAAACTTGATTATAACCATGATCTCTTCTGGGAGCATTGAGTTTATGAATACGTTGGGGTTTGTGAATGTAAATGGGTGATTTCAGACGTGATGGGGCAGCATTTGCCCCGTCATGGAATCACCCTATTGATTCCCCACCGGGATCAATACCAGCACATCAACAGATGTGCCGATTGATCCCGGCGGGGAATCTGCAGAGGGGGCAGGGCTGCACGGCGCTACGTGCGGCAGCACAGTCCCATCCCCCAATGCTCCCCTAGCAGCCCACCCTCCCGGAGCCGGGTGGGCGCAGTGGCCAATGCGGCCACAACGCCCGTCCGTCCCCCGGGAGCATAGTCACCGATTCCGGGTCGTGGTCAGGGAACAGACGTGACGCTGACACGCTCAACCACGGTGAATTCCACCGTGGTTGAGCATGTTAATGTAATGTCTGTTGGGGGGGGGAAAGTGATTCCTGCCGGGTGTTCACCACCGGCGGGAATCACTTTGACCATGCTTTCGGAGATGGTCCCCGGACCATCCTCGAAAGCGTGGTTATTTTGATTCCCACCAATGGTTCACTGTGGTGAACATCTAGCGGGATTCAAACAGACGTTACGGGACCACTCGCCACCACTGTCAATTGACTGTGGTTGAGCGTGGTTTCGTAACGTCTGAAAATACTGAATGAGTATGAGAAGAAATGCCACGTCTTGTGAATATTTAGCAAGATGTTAGGTATGAGTTTCTAATGTGAATGTTTCCAAGCCATTAAGCTCACTAAATAAGGAACCCAAAATGGGGTGTATGGCTATTGTTCTATGATCAGAGTCAGCCTGAAAGGAGGCAGAAGAAAGGGGGAAATAGCTGCCAAATCCAAGATTTAGTTTGAAGGATGTAATTGAAAATGTTGTGATTAATCTGAGAATCTATGCATAAGAGACAATCCATGATTCCACAGCAATTGCTGAGAAGTAACAAGGTATAGACATGGATGTCCCTTGATGATGACAAATAGGTAAAATCCTATGCACTTCAGTGAAGGTACTAAAAAAATGAGAAAAATTGTTAGCTTTTATGAAGACTTGAGTTCTTGTCCATTAACTTAATAGAATCATAGAGTTGAAAGGAAATCCCAAATGTTACGTAGTCCAGACCTTTTCTATTAACCAGGATGCAAACTATCTGTACAAGCTGTCTAACATTTCTTCTTCATCTTCATCTTCATTGTTATTGTTATTGTTATGTATTTTATTTAGTAGGGGTGGGAATTCCGGTTCTCCCGAGAACTGATATTGCTGGTATTTGGGTGTACCGGCTTAATCCAATAAATCCAATATTTACCTGTACCGGCATACTGGATTTTTAACATTGGCCGCTTTAATGGATTTTTTACATTGCGGCCATTGAGATCAAAGTCAAAGTCTTTATTATGGGTTTAGCTTTCGCTGTACCCTTAAATACTTACTTACTTGCGCATACTAATACAATAAAATACCACATAGTTATACATGTCAATACATAGACTGATTGATTAAAAATACAATACCATAAAAATGAATCGCTACCTCAGCAGAATGCCAAATGTAGAATACCAACAAATACACACAGTATATGAAGGTAAAAAGAAAGAATCACAGCCTATATAAAGAAAGCAGCTATAAATAAATATAGAAGACAATAACTAAAAACATAATTAATAAAGAATTAGTCAGACCTCCTCTTAAAGTTTAAAAACAGATACAATAGAAAAAAATCTTAAATCTAATAGTCACTGTACAAGTAAAGGAAGTAGCTTATTCACAAACCAATAAAAGGACACCGGTGTCAAAATTGACCAGTCTAACAACAAAGCATATAACAAAGCCAAACTCCTCTTGGTTGGTCAATAGTTGATAAATCCAGGGGTCAGGGCTTCAGATTATGAATTTCAGTCCTTCGCTTTACAGACAAGCTGATGAATGTGGCTGTAGCCAAGATGTCCTCTCAGTCCTCCAAAGTCAACAAATAAATAAAACGTTCTTTCAAATTTAACTCAGGACATTTCCTTAATATAGGGGCCAAACAAGTTGACCGTAATGAAAGATAAAAAGGACAATACAACAAAAAATGTTGTATTTCTGTCTATCACAGAGACAGCATCTCATACTATAGGGTATCTGCTTGTATCTGCCTTCAATAACCGCTGTTTGTAAAAGGTGAAACCATAGTAATGTAAACCACCTGCGGAGTTTGCAATTTGAGAGAATATCCAAGTAGATTTCAAATTTAAACTGCTGTTTAATCTCAGCAAATCTTGGAACAACTTTCCAGCCAGCCACACTAGCCAGGTCCTCTTGCTGAGCTATATCTCTGACCCTAGTGAGCAATTCGGCCTGGACAATAGCCAGGTTCTTTCCTAAAAAATAATTGAAAGAAAACCCCCAAGTCCTAATCAACATACCCAGATACAGCAGCCATGGATATGTCCTCGGACTGGATTCGACCAGCTCCTCCCACAGACATTGGAGTGCTAGGTTCGATTCTGGACTAGTCAATAATCGAAGCCAATACCAAATAAACATAGATTTAGCATACGTTGCTATAGAATGGATACCCAATTCAGCCCACAGAACAGCCCCCGGGGATTGAAGTCAATAGCTGCAATAATAGCCACAATGTAAAAAATCCGGTAATGCGGCCAATGTTAAAAATCCAGTATGCCAATACTGGTAAATCTGGTACCAGGGAGATCCGATACCAGTAAATCAAGTATCCGATATTCTCTCCGGTGTCCCACCCCTATTATTTAGTATTACCAATGTACACGGCACTGAGCAATGTACCCAGCAGGCCCGGCCCTGAGGGACTTACAACCCAGGAGAAACAAGGGAGGGGAGCTAAAGGAGAGGAGAACCTAGAGAGACAGAGAGATATTATTCACAGAGTTGAGATGTTGCAGTTGCACATGCTTAGCTTAGTGACAGGGTAGAAGGGGAACCTGAATGACAGGACAGTAGAGGAAGCATCAGTGAGCAGTCTGAGGGGAGGAGGAACTAGGGAAAGCCTGATGGAAGAAAAAGTTTTTAAGGAGGGATTTGAAGGTTGGGAGGTAAAAAGCAGAACAAATGTATTTGATTTGATTTTATTCATTTATTTCAATTAGGGATGGGCGAACAAAATGCAGTTTGGATGTTCGGTCGTTCAGTTCGAAACCCGAGTTCGGGTTCAATGGTTCGGTTCAGCCGAGTTTGTGTTGGCCGAACTTGGCCGAACAGTCAAAAATAGCACTATCAAAACTGAAACCAAAACGGAAACGAAACCGAAACTTGGAGGGCGGTGGCAGAGGAGGAGCACAGCTCCCAGGTAGGAATGTACGTAGAAGTGCAGAAACTTGCAATGGGAGCAATGCCAAGAATTGCCTTGAAGGCCCCAGGGTGGAAAAGTGTGGCCGCCACTCCCTGGGGTTGGCGAGTGGCACGGAACAGATGTGCCTGTGGTGTCCAGAGATCCGTCCCACCACCCTGACAACTTAGGTAGGGCAAGGGGAACACAACAAACGTGCGGGTAGCTTGCTCCACCTCTCAGTCCTGTCATGACGTGAAGCCATGGCGACCAGCCATGGTGAATGGTCATGGCGGCTTCCACCCTGTAGCAGGGATAGGTGGAGCCAAACAGACAAGCTGGCTTCATTAGACCATGTGGGCAGTCCCTGGCCTGGGATGTTCACCCAGGATTTTCTAAAGGATGCATCCTGGGCCAGCTTCGTATCTGCCCCAGGGTAATCGTGGCCCAACATCTGGCAGCGGGGAAACATGAGCAGATGAGTCCTGGCCCGGGCCCAGGTAATCCATAGCGGGCCAACACAGGCAACCATCTTGTCTGTTTTCACCCAAGGAGCTTGTGTTGAATGGGAAAGGGGAGATGGAGGAAAGACACAGAGAAGGGGCTGAACATGATCAATGCAGCAGATAATTTTAATTAATATTTTTTAAAATTAGTATAATATGATGATAATATTTAAATATATTGGGTGCAATCCTGCTGCCGGCTCACATCGGCAGCAGGCACAGTGGTGATCTGGGTGGCAGTTGCTCAGGTGCGCATGCACCCCGTACATGCAGCAAGCAGTGCAGGGTAATGGTGCAACGACGCTGCTGAGACCCCCGGACCCACAAACCCCACAGTCCGAGGGATGAAGCAGGCATGGCTCCTGCTCCATTCCCCAGGCTGCAGGGTGTGTGGGATCAGGGAGTTGCATGGGACAGGGCGTACCCATGACCTCCAGTTCTATCCTCAGTGATGAAAGAGAACGACTGGGAACCATTTTCCTTATTTAATTTAATTAATTAATTTATTTATCCCACCACTTCCTGCCTCTAGCAGCTCACATCATTAATATAATAAGCAACAATAAAACCATAAAACAATTTAAAATAAGCAATTCAATAAATATTATAAAACATTCCAGAGTGTGCCAGACTGAACACAACAATCCACCCCGCCCCAAACCACCCTTCACGCACTCCCCGCCCCCCACCAAATGCCTGGCAGAAGAGTCGGTTTTACACTGACGGCGGAACACAAGGATGCTCAGGCTGAGGCAAACTACCGTTGGGGCAAGTTCCACAGTTCAGGAGCAGCCACCAAGAATGCCCACCTGCCAGTCCCCAATCATTTAAAGCGGGGCACAACCAGGAGGATGCCCCCCAATGACAGCAAATGCCCAGGAAGTAAGGCAGTCCTTCAGAAAACTGGGGCCCAGTTTAGGGCTTTACAGGTCAAAATCAACACCTTGAATCTGGCCTGGAAGAAGACAGGCAACCAGTGCGGAGCCCAGAGCACTGGTGTTATGTGCCCCTGGTGACCCATCCCAGTGAGCAGATATGCCACCATGTTCTGCACCAGCTGCAGCTTAGGGGTGTGCACTTTGTTTTTGTTATTATAATAATGAAAACAAATTTTTTCATTTTTATTTCAATAACGAAAACACAAACAAAAATAACAAAATCAATAATGAATTTCATTTTTGTTATTTCCTGGCAGTTATTTTTGGAGGGAAAATGTGGAGGAGGAAGAGGGAGCAGACATCTCAGAGCCATTTGAGAGGGAAACAGTGTTGAACTATTGAAGTGGGCCTGGAATGGGAGGGGTGAGCAGACAGCAAGGATCTGATGTATGTAATTGCTGGCCAATGAGCAGTGCAAGTAGGTCCCAGGCAGTTGATGGCACCCTGTGATTGCTCAATGCCTCCTGCCTCCCAGAACCAATCAGGGGGTTCTGGAGAGGTTAGTGCAACCATTTATATTGGTAGGGCCAGGCTGTTTGATTCTTTTCTGTGTTAGCTCTTGCTGTGTCAGGTTGTGTTTGCAGAACTCTGGTGATCTAAAAATCTTCCCCAGTCCTCAGTGTACATTATCACCTATACATGTCATATACCTCACCTTTCCTTATACCCTTTATATTTTAACTTTTCCCTCTCCCTGTCTGTCTCCCCCTGTACATATATATATAGAGAGAGATAGGTATAGAGAGATAGATTAGATATATTATAGATATAGATTAGGTTAGGGCTGAAACAAAGTCTTCAGAATTTGGTGAATATTAAGGGATTTGGTTTGGAAAGTCCAAATTCCGAAGTTTCGAGGACCAAGACCGTTATTCGGGAAACTTCAGAAACCGCTGCATGCGTGGGGGGCTGATGGACAGTTGACCTTCCCTTCTTCTGGAAATGAAATGTAGTGCGATATTTGGTAGGAGGGGAGTATGGGAGGGGACAGTTGAGTGCTGGTAAACCAGATGGCAAGTTTTGATTGACTGGCCAAACCAGATGGCAAGTTTTTGATTGACTGGCAGGGCAAAATAAAAGTGGCTGCAGTCATTTTTTCTATTCTCTTTGGTGAATTTAGCTGTGTGCTACAGTGCTGCTGGATCTGTAAGTAATCAGCTGGGGGAAAGGGGTGCCTGTCCTGTCCTGGTATGGTTTGACCTGTCCTGTCCATGGGGCCAATGCTGGAGGATGGGGATTACCTTTACCTTTACCATGCCATTAATTTTTTGTAAAAAAATAATGGGGTGCCACATTGCTTCTAGTTCTGCCTGCTGCTTGGTTGCCAATTGGCATCATGAAGCCAGAGGGATCTCTCTGCCTGGCTCCACTTCCACTTGCCTGTTCTGTTCAAGTTGCCAGTGCCACGGTACCAATGCCATGCCAAGAGGGTGCCGCTGTGTGTGTGTGTGAATGTCTGGTTTTTTAATTTTGTGACCTGAGCGTGCTGGCTTTTGGTGGGATTTATTTTTCCATGCAGTTGCAGACTGTTTTGCAGGGTTGTTATATTCTTCTTGAACTAATGTCCCTTGCTAGCCTGCATTTTTGTGCACTGCTTGGTTGGCATAATGATTAAAGTGGGTGCACTCACTGCTGATGGTGGGTCATGCTGTGGGTAGGGGTGTGCACTTTGTTTTCATTATATTGATAATGATAACATTCTAATTCTCGTTATCGTTATTGCAACAATGATAACAAAGATAAATAATAACGAAATAACAATAGCGACATTATTGATTTCATTATTGCCTAGCAGGTGTTTTTTAGAGGAAAGGTGGAGAGGGGAGGAGGGAGCAGACATCTCAGAGCCAGAAACAGTGCTGAACTCTTGAACGGGGCCTGTGATGGGAGGGGAAGGACCTGATGGATGTAATCGCTGGCCAATGAGCAGTGCAAGCAGGTCCCAGACAGTTGAATGGAATCCTGTGATTGTTCAATGCCTCCTGCATCCCAGAACCAATCATAGGGGCTCTGGGGAGGGCACTGAAACATTTTATGTTGCAGGACCAAACTGTTTAACACTTGCTCTGTATTAACTATTGCTGTGTCAGGTTGCTTTTACAGAACTCTGGTGCTTGCACTAAAATCTTCCCCTGCCCTCCATTTTATACTTTACCTTTCCTTATACCCTTTATTTTAACTTTCCCCTTCCCCTGTCTGTCTTCCCCTGTCCTGAGAGAGAGAGAGAGAGAGAGAGAGAGAGAGAGAGAGAGAGAGAGAGAGAGAGAGAGACTAGGCTTTTAATTATATATATTACCATTATACGATAGGAATAGGATAAATAGATGCTTAGATAGAACACATAGCAGACAGAGGTTTATTGATATAGATACTTAGATAGGAATATATTACATATAGTATGGTTATTAGGGGTATTTTCAGACGTTACGAGACCACGCTCAACCACAGTCAATACCCTGTGGTGGGGAATGGCCTCGTAACATCTGCTGGGGAACCGGAAGTTCCCCCCCAGATGTTAGCCACAGTCAATCGCAGCGGGGAATCTCATTCACCACGCAATCGGTGGGACCAGCGGGGCCAGCGCTGATCGCGTGGTGAACGTGATTCCCCGCCACGATGAAGGGGCCCATCTCATCTGGACGGCAACCACGGCCCGGAATCCCCGGCGGGATTCCGGGCCGTGGTCAATTCGGGCGGGCGCTGCGGCTGCATTGGCCACGGCGCCCGCCCGTCTCCCCAGAGGGTGGGCGGCGGTGGAGCATGGGGGGGCGGGGCCACGCAGCGGCACGTTGCACTACGCGGCCCCGCCCCTCCTCGATTCCCCGCCAGGATCAGCTGGCACGTCTGTTGGACATGACAGGCTGATTCCAGCAGGGAATCAGAAGGGTGATTCTGGGGCGGGGCGAATGCCGCCCCATCTCGTCTGAAATCACGCTAGGTGTAGGTTTAGGTTAGGCATACATATTAGTAATTTTTCATATTGTCATTGTGCACTTATTACTTCTGCATTATAATGAGAAAGGGAGGAAGTAGTTCAGCTTCTGAGAAGTCTGGGGCAGGTGTCTGCTGGCACTTTTGCCACTGGTGGCAGCCCACAATGGAAACAATATCAAAAACAAAGCCGTCGTTATCGCTCAAAATTGATACCCTTACCAATAATGACATGGATAACAAATAACAAAATTTTGTTAATGATAACGAAAATGACAGTTTTTAACAATGAAAAACAAAAACAAAAACAATAAACGACATGGGTCTCTGGTGCACACCCCTAGCTGTGGGTACACTACTATGGTTGTTTTGGATTTCTGCAAGCAGTTGCACTTTTGTGGGGTTGTGTTCTGGAGCAATTGTCCCACTCTTGCTAGCCTGCTTTTCTGGGTAGTATTTTTCTGGATAGTGCTTTGGCTGTGGCTTCAAGAACTTTGCAACAACTTTCCAAATTTTCCAAAGTTTTCCGAGGTCCGGAATTCTGAGTCCGAATTCCCAAACTTCGGAAATAATACTGAAGGGCCGCTGAGTGCTCAGGCCGATTATTCAGAACTTCAGCATTTGGTCCAAGTATTTGGAAGTACTGTTCGGCACAGCCCTAGATTAGATATATACATCATAGTGTTTTCCTTTTTCCTTCCACTGTCTGTCTCCTCCAGTCCATATTATATATAGATTTTAGTTGTATATAGAGAGCGAGATTAGCGATTATATAGATATTACTAGATACTAGGTTGCTTTATTATATATATTAAGCACACACCACACAGCAAATTGAAATTCTGTTTCTGCTGACGAAAATGGAAACAAAAACAAAAATTTTGTCTCAAAATTGAAATTGAGAAATTCAATATCAAAATAAAAAATGACTCTGATAACAAAAATGAAATTTCATTAATAACAAAAATGAAAATGACAGTTTATAATAATGAAAAAGAAAAATGACATGGGTCCCTGATGCACACCCCTAGCTTCCGAAGCATCACCATGGGCAGCCCCACATAGAGCGCATTATAGTAATCTACCCTCAAGGTGACAAATGCATAGCAACCTTTTGCATATTTGGAAACTATAATCATGCCTCCCACCCCATCAGTCTCCTTTTGGGGAGGCTAAACATTCCCAGTTCTTTCAATAGCTCCTCCGATGTCTTTCCCTCCATCGCCTTTATCACCTTTGTTGCTAATCTACCCCTTCTAGGTCCATCTGCGCTGTGGCAGTCTGCCCAGGTGTCTCTTTCTACACCATTAGTACCTTACTTCTTTCCCTGCTGCACAATAAATGCATGAGTTCTTGTCTAGCTTCTGTGTGTACAATGCTGGCATTGTAAGTTGTTTAATTATTCAGAGTACAGGAGTGGGGCATTGTTTGCTTGTTTGTTCTGAGATTCCAAGCTTAAAAGAGCTACCTGTGTATGTATCTGTAACTCACATGCATTTCCTAATAGGCTGTGCTTCTGGGGGAGGTATTTTGGAGAACAAAGGAAGGAGGGTAACTGTTTAATTTACCTTGTGGGATAGTTCATCTTTTAACAAGAGACATTTGGAAAACCGTGAGATGCTATGCCAACATCTCAGTCACTTTCAGAAATGAAATTAAGCCTTTCTCAGTAGGAAAATAAAAGGCAGCACTGCTTGCATTTCCATTGAGCAGCAATCCTGCAGCTAATTTTGTCGTAATTGATACACTGCTAAATTGCTTATTATGAATGTCAGGCCATTAAATATGAGGGCCTGAGGCCAGGATTCAACTAGTAATTTGCCACTGACTTAACAGAGAGGCCAGCAAACAATAGCCAAAGGACGCACCAGTCATAGGACAATGACACAGGTCATTGATCAGTTTTAATTGGTGAAGCTCTTCAGTGCATCTTTGCACATTTATGCCAGATGACATTCTTGCTTTTTAACATTTTAAATTAGTTGTTGTTGTTGTTGTTAGCAAGCATTTATATAGTGCAAGCAATGTACCTAGTGCTTTACAAAGTAATGGAATAGACATGATCCCACAGTCTGAGAGACCATGGGGGTGGGGAGATGAAGGAAGGGGAACAGAGGGAGAGACAATGGGTGGAACATTCACAAAGATGCGAGGTCCCAGGTGCACATGTTTGGCTTAGTTACATCGAGAATGATGGCTGGCTGGTCCACGTGGTGAGGATATGATTACAGAGACCTCAGGTAACAGATTGTACTGGATGGTAGCTATCAGCAGCAGTTAGGAGAGAGGAGTGAGGAGTCAGGGAGGGCAGAGGGGGAGAGCTGGGTTTTGAAGAGGGATTTGAAGGTACGAAGGGAGGGGGCGAGGTGGATGTGGGAAGGGAGGGAGTTCCAGGCATGGGGGGCAACTAGGGAGTAGGGATGAAGGCAGTTAGGGGAGATGGGGAGGTGTGGGAGGGCAAGAGAGGGGACAGAGGAGGAGCGGAGTTCACGGACTGGAGTACGGAGGGAAATTAGTGCAGAGAGGTAGCGGGGTAGTAAGGTTGTGAAGAGCTTTATAGGTGAAGACTAGGAGTTTGTGCAGGAGTCATTCAGAAGTCGTTCAGGAAGGGGAAGCCAGTGAAGACAGGAGGGGCTGCATGTGGTTGAAGCGACGGGCGAGGTGGATGGCCCTGGCAGCAGAGTTTTGAATGGGGATAAGGGGAGAAAGGTGAGAGCAGGGGAGGCCAGTGAGAAGGAGGTTACAGTAATCGAGGCGAAAATGACCAGGGCATGAACAGGTTTTTGGCAGAGGAGACAGAGAGAAAAGGGCGAATCTTAACAATGTTATGGAGGGAGAAGCGACAGGATTTGGCAACAGAGTTGATGTAGGGTTTAAAAGAGAGGGGTGAGCCAAAGATGAAGCCTAAGCTAGGGGCTTGGGGGACAGGAAGAATGGTGACCCCATCGATAATGATCACAGGGAGGAGGGAGAGGAAGGATGGGGCGGGGGGGGGAGATAAGGAGTTCAGTTTTAGCCATGTTGAGTTTGAGTTGACATTGAGACATCCAGGTAGAGATATCAGAGAGACAGCTGGTGAGGCGAGCTTGAACAAATGGAGAGAGAGAGAGGGAGTAGAGAGATAGAGCTGAGTGTCATCAGCGTAGACGTGATATTGGAAGCCATGGGAGGCAATGAGTTTGCCTAGGGACAGGGTGTAGAGATAGAGAAGAGGAGAGGGCCACAAGGACAGAGCCTTGGGGAACACCAACCGAGAGGGGAAAGGAGGAAGAGGTAAAGTTGGCAAGAGACACATTGAAGAAGTAGTCAGAGGTAGGAGGATAACCACTCGAGTATGGAGCCACGGAAGCCAAGGGAGTGAAGTGAGTCCAGCAAAAGTGAGCGATCAACAGTATCAAAGGCAGCAGAAAGGCCAAGGAGGACAAGAATGGAGTAGAGGCGATTAGATTTAGCCACAAGAAGATCATTGGTGATCTTAGCGAGAACAGACCCAGTAGAGTGAAGGGGGCAGAAGCCAGATTGGAGGGGGTCAAGGGAGGAGTTGACAGAGAGGAATTTGAGGCAGTGCAAGTAGACAACACGTTCAAGAAGCTTGGAAGCAAAAGGAAGGACTGAGACAGGATGATAACTAGAAGGGTCAGAGTGGTCAAGAGTGGACTTTTTGAGGGTAGGGGAGACAGTGGCATGCTTGAAGGCGGAGGGGAAGGAGTAAGTAGAGAGGGAGAGGTTGATAATGTGCAGGAGGGAAGGGGCGACAGTGGAATCAATGGGGGGCAGGAGGCAGGAGGGGATGGAGTCAAGGGGGAAGTGGAAGGGTTGGAGGAGGAAAGCAGGGAGGAGATTTCCTCAAAGGAGGCGTGAGGGAGGGAGGACAGGAGAGAAGGAGGGGGAGGAGGGAGAGGGGAGAGAGTAGGAAGAGAAGAGTAGTGGAAAGCGAAGTCGAGGTGGATCTTGTCTATCTTGGAAGTAGGGGCGGGCCCGGTACCAGTACCGGTACACCGGATTTTACCGGTTACCGGTTTCACAAAAACCGGATTCCCGGATTGAATCCGGTATACCGGTACCGGATTTATTGCATTGGTTTCAATGGGGCGCTGTGTCCCCATTGAAACCAATGCAATCAATTAAAATTAATTCCCTCCCCCTCCCAGGCTGCGCGGGTGGAAGGGGGGACACCCCCCACCCACCCTGCCCAGCCTGGCTTTTTGTTGTAAAAGATAGATGCAACAGAGTGAGACCCCGAGGCGAGCCCCCCCCCCCGCACCAGCGGCCGCGGCGTCCCCGCAGCCGCAGGTAAGTATGACCCGATCCCTGGGGGGGGGGGGGGTGTTTAACACCCCCACCCCCCCCAGGGATCACCCCTACAGCGCGCTTGCCGCTTACCTTGGGGAGCTCCGGCGGCGGCGGGCGGCCCGGCGGCTTCAGCGCCGGCTGTGGCTGCCGGCTTCAGGACGTTCTAGGCCTTCCGGTGAAACCCGGAAGTGCACCGGAAGGCCTACAGCGTCCTGACGCCGGCAGCCACAGCCGGCGCTGAAGCCGCCGGGCCGCCCGCCGCCGCCGGAGCTCCCCAAGGTAAGCGGCAAGCGCGCTGTAGGGGTGATCCCTGGGGGGGGTGGGGGTGTTAAACACCCCCACCCCCCCCAGGGATCGGGTCATACTTACCTGCGGCTGCGGGGACGCCGCGGCCGCTGGTGCTGGGGGGGGGGCTCGCCTCGGGGTCTCACTCTGTTGCTGTTCTATCTTTTACAACAAAAAGCCAGGCTGGGCAGGGTGGGTGGGGGGTGTCCCCCCTTCCACCCGCGCAGCCTGGACTCGGGGAGGGTTTTTTTTTTTTAAAACTGTTTGGCTGGGGCTTTAATTTTTTTTACATTGCAGCCATTTAAAAATGGCTGCAATGTAAAAAAACTGGAACACTGAAATCCGGTACCGGGCCGGAATACCGGGGCCGAATCCGATAATGCCGGTACGCCCGATACCGGCATTATCGGATACCGGATTGTACCGGTTTCCCACCCCTACTTGGAAGTGAAGAAGGAAGAGAGATCCTGAACAGAAAGGGAAGATGGAGGAGGACAGGGGGGGCTTGAGGAGGGAGTCAAAAGTGGAGAACAGGACTCAATGCAGGAGGCGTAGTAATGCTGTCTAGTGAGGGAGATAGCAGACTCAGAAAAAAGAACATACTCAGGGAAAAAGTCATCTCAAGAATAAATACTCTAGGGAAAAATCACTGCAGATCAATAAGTGGCCTGGTGGCCACCCAAATGGAGTCTTTGTACAGTGCACATGTGGTGGGTACAATTTCTGAGTGCAGTGCAACATGCACACATTATGTGCAATCCATGCACATGGTACATATGCACAGCGCGCACATGAAGCCTGGATCAATCCCTTTGGAAATACAGCAATTAAATGGGAATTCTGTTAAACTTTCAGAAAATTGGCCCTTTCTTAAGTACTCTGTTTACTATTCCAAGAGAGTTCAGAAATTATGGGGAAAATTTTTGGAGTACACTCAATATTTTTAAAAGAGACAGAATGTTTTTTGTGGCTGAGATCCCTCTCTCTTTGTAGACTGCCACCATGATCGTATATTTCTCCAATACTGTGCGTGTGATATGGGATGGTTCATAGCCTTGGCAAAGTCCTCTACAATACAGGGTTCTTTCAGAAGATAAGAGACCAATAGATGTTCCATAGCCTGTATTTCACTAAAGTCACAATTAACTAAATCCTAAGATAGTCCCACTTTCTCATGTTGTCCTTTGACCTGACAACTCTTGGTTGAAGATGATTTTAAACCCCTCCTGGTCCACCATTGTTGCTCTGCTATTGCTTGAAGAAGTTCAGCAATGTCATATACATTTTTAAATTCTCTCCAAAACCTATATTTATGCCTACCAGATTTCCCATCAAACTGACAAGCTGTTTTGCAACTGTAATTAAGCTTGTATCTTTATTTTGTTTTTAAAAATTAAGAAAAGAGTGTTGGCTGATTGTTCGTGAGATCACTCAGGTTGTGTGCTCTGAGCACTTGACTGATTGTTTGTGATCACTCAGGCCATGTGCTCTCTGGGGTTGACTATTGTTTAGCATGCTCAGGGAGTATGAGGGAGGGGTTGTGACTCAGAACCTCTTGCTTTGATTACGGAGTGGAGCTAACTTCTGCTGGCTCAGAGACCCAAGTCTCTAGGTGTTCAGAAGGCAAGAAGCCACCGAGCGATGCAGGAACTTGAAACTTGGGGTCCTGTGAATAGGGCAAGAAAATAGGGGCGCTTGCCTGGGAGTTAGTAATGGGAGGAAGCCTGCAAGGGAGACTCTGTTGACGGGAGTTTGGGCAAGACCTCAGTCAATCCATTGGGTGTTTTTAAAACAAGGTGGGGTGAGGTCCATGATTGGTGTAGGCAGTGGTGGCTGGTAGGTTTCAAGGCTTGGTGGGGTGCACGGTGGGGCCAGAAGTGGGAGGGGTCAGGTCAATGGTAGGTGGAGCCAACAGTAGGCAGAGCCTAGCCAATGGTATGTGGAGCCTAGTCAATGGTAGGCGGCGCCATCAGTGCACATGCAAACACAGAGCAAGCAAAGCAACCATCTTAATCCAACAATATTATGTGAAGACCACAAAAGTATCAGCGTGGAGTTCCACTTGTCCTCTGCCCCCAAAACATGCTACACAGTTCTGTTGCAATATAAAAGGCAGCTACTGCAACCAGAAAGGGAACATTCATGCAAAGACTAGCCATTAGCAGGGGCATAGCTAGGGTGCAATGGGTCCTCTGGCCAAAAAGTCAAGATGCCCGTCCCTCTCCGGCAGGTCTAGGGGCGCCGCCCAACTCAGCGGGCCTGGTTGAGCTGCTATCAAACACAGAAGACACCCAAAATGCAGCCAGCTTATTAAGCGCATTATGCCATGAAAAGAAACATATATATATAACCAGTTCAGTTGTGTCCCCATAATCAATTCATGCTGCCCCCACCCCATAAACAGTTCATTTGCACCTTGTGAGTGGCGATGCATGAGCAGCTGTGTGCACGCCCTGGCCACACACTGGCACGCCAATGGACCACACACACCCCCAACCTGGTGGAGCCATGTAAAAATGGCCTGTGATGAGCCACTCGAAGAACAGAAGGTTTCTGCCTTGTAAAGAAGGTTCTTTGAGATGGCTCACAACATTCACCCTTCGAGCCCTGCATGGAATTTTCTTGTATTCCTAGAAAGGGTTGGAACTTAAGGAACTGTCATTCTGAGGGGGAGAGTGCTTTTTATACTAGAGGAGCTTGAGATGATCACATGGTCTATTATTTGAATATGGTGAGCATGCCATGCACAGCCCAGTTGAAGAATGTTGGGAGCCATCTCGAAGAACCTTCTTTACAAGGCAACAACCTTCTGAGCAGTCACTGGAAAGACGTTTTTCCTGCCCCCGAACTCATCCGAACACGACCGAACTGTTCGCCTGTTCAAGAGTTCGGTTTGGACGTTCGGTTCGGATGTTTGAACAGACTGAGTTCAGTCTGAACTCCGAACATCTGAACCGCGTTCGCCCATCCCTGTTGTATGTGTGGACCCTGTGCAAAGAGCTCCTAGCTCTCAGAGAACATGTACGGTCTCTGGAGGCTAGAGTGACAGAACTGGAGGAGCTGAGGCAGACAGAGAGGTATATAAAGGAGTCCTTCAGGGACATAGTAGAGCAGTCCCACCTCAATTCTGGAGGCCCCTGTGCTGCCTTGGAGGAGCCAGGCCTCCAGGATGGAGATCATCAGACTGGAATGGTCAGAAGTGATCCCATAGCTGGGACTTGCCTTCCAAGCAATGTGTTATCCTCTCACATTGAGGATACATCTCCAAGTGTGTGTACCGGGGGGAGGAGGGAAATAGGATGGCTGTGGTAGTTGGCGATTAATTATTGGAAATGTAGATAGCTGGGTTGCTGGTGACCGTAATTGTCGCATAGTAAATTGTCTGCCTAGTGGGAAGATTGCAGACCTCATGCGTCACCTAGGCAGAATTTTAGAAAGGGCTGGGGAGGAGCCAGCTATCATGGTACATTTGGGTACCAATGAAGTAGGAAGATGTAGGAGGGAAGTTCTGAAGGCTAAATTTTGGCACTCAGGGAGGATAAGGCCATAGCAGAGAAGACAAATTAATTCTTTGTTTTGGGCTTCACGGCAGAGGATGTTGGGGATATACCCACACCGGAATTATTCTTTGTAGGTGCTGAATTGGAAGAGCCAAGTGTCACAAATCAATGTGACTCTGGAAGAGGTTCTACAGCAAACTGACAAACTAAATAGTAACAAATCAGCTGGACCAGATGGTTTACACCCCAGAGTTCTGAGGGATCTCAAATATGAAGTTGCAGACCTACTACTGGTAGTTTGTAACTTATCTCTAAAATCTGCCCCTGTACCCAAGGGCTGGAGGGTAGCAAATGTAAAACTGATATTTAAAAAGGGCTCCAGAGGCAATCCTGGAAACTACAGACTGGTGGGTCTGACATCTGTGCCAGACAATTCATTAAAACTGAATTATGGGGCATATTGATAAACATGGCTTAATGGGGAAGAGTCAAAATTGTTTTAGTAAAGGGAAATCGTGCCTCACTAATCTATTGGAATTTTTTGAGGGTGTAAACAAGTATGTGGATAAAGGGGAGCTGGTCGATATAGTGTATCTGGATTTTCAGAAAGTGTTTGATAAGGTCCTTCATGAGAGACTCTTGAGGAAATTAAAAAATCATGGGATATGAAGCAGTGTCCTATTATGGATTGATAACTGGTTAAAGGATAGGAAACAAAGAGTAGGAATAAATTGTCATTTGCCTTAAAAACTAGGGCAAAAGTGAGACTGGAATCTCCCCATGACGAGAATCTTGCTGGACTCGAGAAGTAGCGGGGAAGGGGGGAAAGCTTGCACAATCTCGCCCCCCTTGAGATCTTGCAAGATATCACTGAGGGTGGGGTGGGAGGAAATGGGCCTCGGTGGGGTGCCAGAAGTGAGCAGGGGGCAAAGTCTTGCCTCCTAGCCACCCACAGCCCCCAATCAGCTCCCATGCCTGCCTGGGAAGGGAAATTCTGGGTGGAGACCTGGGGCCCAGGAGGGGGTGGTGGATCTAAAGGGGTCCTAGTGTCCAGGGGTCAGGGGTGGGGTGCTTACCCTCTGGACGGGAACCCGTGAAGCATAGCCTTTTCCCGGGCTTCTAAGTTTGAAAATTTTTAAAAAGCAAACCAGGCATACTCAGAAAGGCCTCAATTGTTCCTCCTGGGCATGCTCAGCCCTTTTCAAAGATGGCACAAGCAGTGTCAGCACACTGCGGGTGCCATTTTGGATGTGGGCATCTTGTTCTGAGCATGACCAGAATGTCTTGGATGTAGACAACCCATTCTGAGCATGCCCAGAAACTTCAGTTTCTCTGAAGGGTTTAGCAGGTATTTCTTCAGACCCTGTGACAGTCAACCACCTTTCCTGACCCTGACTTTCTGTCTACTTAGGAAATACCTAGTCTGACTGCTCCCAGAGACTTTTTTTCCTTTTGTTTCTTCTTTTTTCTCATCACTAATAGTTGTGACTCTTTCTCTGTTAGGCTCTCAACCCAGCTTTGTTTATTAAAAGTTGTCACATGTCCTAGATAGAGCTGAAAGTAGTATCTGCCAAAAGGATACTTTTTTTCTGGTTACTAGAGCTGCAACTGGGCACCCTAAGATTTGGGCACCCCTAACAAAACTGGGATGCCTGAACTGACTTGGCCTGATTCGGGCACCATTGGGTGAAAACAGACATGCACGTAACTCCATTTTAACACCACTTTCACATTTCTTATGCATGTTTTAGGGCTGCCTTGATGCTTTATGCAGCCCTGAAACATGCATAAGAAATGTTAAAGTGGAGTTAAGGTGCATGTCTTTTTTCATCCATTGTTCGGGTTCTAGGCGAGTCCTGCCACTTTCAACGGCCACTTCCCCTCTCCACCCAGCGCCTCTCACCTGAGAGGCACAGGGACCAGGGGAGGAGTGGCATCTGGCCTTTGAAAGTGACAGATCCTGGTTCAGGCCTCTGAAAGTGACACGCCCCAGCTGGGACTGCTGCAGAGCCAGGCACCACAGCACTCTTGGGCGGCACTTACCAGTTTTAAATGCAGCATCCCAGCCACAGCACCTATTAGAGCATGGGGGGGGGGGGGGGGGAGAGCCACAGCCCACCTTCCAATGCTCCCGGCTGGGGCTTATCAGTTTCTATGGCCAATGTCGTATTTTGGGGCATTGGGCACCCGATTGGTCCTCGGGGAGCCCGTCGGGTGCCTGAAAATGTGGGTATTAGCTGCAGATACTAATTTTAGTCCCTGTTGCAGCTCTACCTGCCACCGTTGTTTACTTATTGGTGCTCAGTGGGTTACCCAAAGCCCTGATTTACCGACTTCCAGTCCTGGAATACCGACTTCTGCTACAAATTTTTCAAGTTACCGTACTGATTTTTGCTAATTACCTAGACCAAGTTATTGGTAAATAGTAAATAATTAATGGTGGAAACCAATTTTCTGGGTAATCGGGTATCTGGGTACTTAAAATTGTGAGTACTACTCATGGGTAATAAATCTGGTGCCTATTTCAGCTTTAGGCCTAGACTACAATGCCCAGCAGCTGTGCACTTCCCACTAGTATCTCCAGAGAAGTCATGCATTCCTTAAAGGTCCAGCTCAATTCTCATTGAGAGAGGCTTGCTCCATTGTAGTGATATGAGTGAATTCATTCAGTACCGGTTAATAAAGCCAAAATGAATATCTGTGGTGAAAAATACCAAATTTGTCTGCTTCAGATGAGGTCTGATGAAGCAGGTATGGAACACTATTTGCATTTGCTGTGTTCAGATGTTAATTAAAAAAAAAAAAAAACTAAACAATTTCCATCTTTGTTTTTTTCCTTGCATTTTAATCGTTTTGTTTCAGATTTTTGGTCGAAAAATAGAATATCTGAAACAAAATGGCCAGAAAATTGCAGAAAAACAGGGGTGTTAGTTTATGTGTGAATGAATATCCATTTTGTGTGCAATTTTTTATTCAGCTATTCACAGTGCTATCCGAGAATGCAAATTATATTTGTGAATACAGAATCTTCTATTTGTTTCAACTCCACTGGCTTATCTGATGGAAGAAAACAGGTTTTTCTCCACATTCTGATGTCTGGCCTTAAAGAAATATAAAAATCATTAATCAGCTATTGATATGCAATATGTATATTTCTTGGCCGACACTCAGACACAAAAACTATACATTATTGCATAAGTAACAGGCTGACATTGAGATCAGAATGAAGGAAATGTAAAAGCAATTACATTTCCAGGTATTATGCTAATACAATTATTGAAACTGCTAGTCAAAACCAGTTGATAAAATAGATAATTAAAAGAGATTGGCCTGAAAGCCAATTTTAAAATATGCTGTAACGTGTCCGCTATCTGAAATAATTGCTCTCCCATGTCCCAGCCTCCATTAGAAGCAAATTCCAGCTTGTGGGGAGGGGGGGAATTATACATTCAGCACATGGTGATTTACATACAAAAAACATATTCTCTTCAGTGCTGACAATGATGGGAGGCAGAGAATTTGAAAGGAGGAAATGGGAAAGGATTAGCCCTGCATTCTAAAATGGAGTGTGTTCTGTCATTTTAATAAATCACACTCAAGAGCTGTTGAAATTGAAAATATGACAGAGAATTAAACCCGCGTTGGCTCCTCAGGTCAGCCATAATCATTGGCTGAACTTTTGCAGAAAATATTTCACTAAACCAAGGATGAGGAATAATCTGTAGTTACAGCAATAAGTGGGAGTGTTATCTTTATTGTTATTTGCACAGCCCTGTACTTCAAGTGACATCAGGGCGTGGACGTGTAGCAGAGTGTGGTGCTCTGTGTAAGGCTGCTTTTAGACAAGCCTCATGCAGCTCATTTCTTGTGCACTTCAGAGTCCGTAAGAAAAGAAACTCAAGTGGCGGTGGGGATTGTAGGAGGGTTAGATGTTCCCCCGCCACTACTGGAAGTTGGGCAGTCACCATTTGAAACAGCGGCCACAAACTAGAACTTTATTGGAGATGCTGACTTGTAAACTCCACATAATCGAGGGTTTACAAGCATCTCCAATGAAGCCCTAGTTTGCAACGGCTGCTGTTTCAAATTATGGCTGCCTAGTGGTGGGGGAACATCTAAACACCCCTGCTCAAGTTTCTTCTCTTGCAGACTCTGAAGTCCACAAGAAATGAGGCTCATCTAAAAGCAGCCTAAGTCTTGCTAGATCCAGCCCCAAATTACTCATATTAGGTAAAGTTTCTCACTCAGTAATTCTTTATCCACAGATTCCTCTTCTCATGGTCCACGCAGTATAAGCACTCTGATCAGTTCCCAGTTGGTAGGAGAAGAGCCCTTTCACTACCCCTGGCTCACAGGAGACTGACTTGATGTCAGAGCTTACTGGTGTTATAGTTTCAGAAGGGGTGTGGCCAAAGAAGGCAGCAAACTATTAAAGGAGCAGAGGCCTTGAAGGAAATCCTTATGCAGCCTGACTTCCTGGGAAGGTGTGTGTGTGTGTGAGAGAGAGGTGTTGCTCCTTACAATACTTATCCCCCAGGGTGAACTCCTGCCAGGGTCTCATGATCCTATGATGGACCAGACACTCCCTGCCATCAAGAGCCAGTATGTTAATACATTTTGATGTGGGGGTGGGGAATGAAATATTATTGACCTCCAAATATGCAATAGCTATTACAACTGCAGTAATTTTTGCCCATGAGGCAGACCAATGAAGAAAATGGATATTGAAGGGTATTGTTTGATATTTTTGCATAACTGTATAAGGTATGTTTTTAAGGTCTTGATATCACCTTTTGGCAGTTTATTTTTTGTTGTATTTTTGTCCTATTTATTAATTATATTATATTTTATATATTATATATTATATTCAGTGGGGCCAATTCCATCCCCTGCAGAGCACTGCGTGAAGCATTCATGGATGCATGCACAAACTGTGCGCACCCCCGGCACGGGGACTATGGCGCCTGCGCAAACTGCATGGTTGTGCACATTTGCATGAGTGCAGCTGTATCGGCAGGGTATGGGATGGGCCCCATTGTATGCTTATATGGCTTTGCCAAATTGTGTATGTTGTATGACTTTATGGATCTGTTTTTCATGTGAAAGTTGTATGTCATATGCAGCCTAAATAAAACGAGGATCCTAATGGTATTTTAATACACATGTCATAAAGTAGCGGGCAGAAGGGAGGCAGCCTACCAGAAGAGAATCAGATGGGAACTGCAGATTTGGAGATTATGATATTGATTGGACATGATTATTTAAAGTGTGTGGTATCTCATTCCTTGGACATGATTATTTAAAGTGTGTGGTATCTCATTCCTTACCACCCTTTACTTTCCCCTTAATGACATACCCATCCACCTACCTCAATCCACACAATTACTACTATGCCTAAGAAACTCTGCACATGCCTGAGTGACTGTAGCTGCTTCTGGATCAAACATAGCAGTTATGAGTCCACCAGCCGCCGTTCTCCCCTCTTCACCTTGGCTGGATGGTGGCAGGTGCAGGCTCCCAGTTGGATACGGGAAGTGTGGGATGGGGGTCTTACTCAGGGCTTGAACACACCCTGGGCTGTCACTGAGCTGTTACAGTAGCCTGCATGCAAGGAAAGTCACACCCACATTCCAAGTGGACGTGGCTTTCTTCTGTATCTGGGGCTCCCGTTCCAGTCTATGAGGGCTTTGCCGCTTTCCCGTGCACAGAGGCAGTCATGAAGAAGCTTGTGGATCGGGGCCAATATCACCTCTTCCTGTTGCTCATCCAATGCGTGACCCATGTGCACTCCCACTATGGGTTGTGCTGGGAGGTTTGCACACAGCGCACTGCAAGAGGCCTCCTCGCTCTCTCCCAGATCAGAAAAAGCCAAAGTGAAGACCCTGGCTCAGCTGAGCAGTGGTCAGAGAGGAGCAGCGGGAGCAGAGTCTGGGACTCAGAGGAGCAACTGAGCAGTGAGCCAGCCTGGGGAGCCACGAGTGTGGGCAGGAGCTGGGATCAACTTCCTGTGACTTTCCAGGGTGTTCTGAAAAGACCAGTAATCCTGCATTTTTGGGCATTCAGGCACACGATGGGGCTGCATAAACCCATCAGGTGCCCGCTGGGGGTGCCCCAAAATACAGGCATTCTCCTGGGGTAGCAAATGTGCTACCTGCTGCAGCTCTAGTCTGGACCTGCTCCTTGGAGAATTCAGGTATCACTCTTTCAGGATAGGGGTGGTTATGATGGTGGTGGCAGCAGTAGGTTTCAATGAGCAGGACTATGGGGTGCTGGAGGTGGAGAGTTTATAAGCGTTATGTCCATCCTGCAGCCCCATAAGGGCCAGGAAGGAAATGTTACAACACAGTAGTTTGCATAATAATTGTTAACATTTTTTGTTTCTGTTTTCATTAAGGGACAGGTGTCAAGTCTTGTCGAGCACATATTTGGATTGTAGGGCACAGCATAGTCTTCTGGGTCCACCTGGAGGCACATCAGTGGTGTTGCTCCCTGAACCTGGGCCTAGAAGAGTGGGCCGACATTACATGGTTCAGTTTTAGGTGAATGAGCTGGGCCCAACTGGTTCTGTGACTGAGACCAAGGCTAGTAGAATTAGTTCCCGACTTTATTGTTATTTAGCTAGGTGAGAACAACCTGCCAGGGAGGTCAGGTCTGGAATTAATTTCCATAGTTTTATCCACTTTGTGGGATTTTCAAAGATTAGCTCTGTGGGTACAATGTAGAACCCAGGCCTGTACGGGCCACTAGCAATTGTCATTAGAAATCTAGGATTTCACGGGGGGCGGAGCATGAGTGCTACTTAGCAGCTGTGGTGAAGTGACGCTCCCTTCCAGATTCCTGACAAACCCGCTTGAAAAGTATTTTATCGACAGAGCAGCAGTGAGAATTATATAGATAAATGCTTAGTGAGGCCAGCAGGAAAAGAAAAAAGGATAAGCAAACCACGATTGAGCGATTTTGCCAGCAAAGAACAAGAGCAGGCCTAAAGACTGCGGCGTCAGCGGAGCTCCCCAAAATGGCCGACACAACATCTCAGACGGAACAGGGGGAAGAGGAGAATGTGAGTACAGGCGGGGAGCTTGCGGCACTAATTTTGGAGCTCAGAAAAGATCTAGCTGCTGCAGCCCAAGCACGGGAGAAATTAGCAGGCAAGATCAATAAGCTGCGGACAGTCACAGACCTCAATATTAAAAAACTTGAGGGCCTCTCAAAACGGATGGACACGGATGAGGCCAGGATCACAAATATGGAGGATCACTCATTAGAGAATGAGGATCAGATCATGAAAATGAAGGAATCCCTGGACTATCTTTTAGATAAAACTGAAGATTTGGAAAACCATTCGAGGAGATCCAATCTCAGATTCACAGGCCTGCAAGAGGGTCTGGAGCAAGGGGGTCCAAAGGAATTGATAACAGAGGTGCTGACTGCAGGCTTTCCAGAAGAACCATCCCTGCACTCTGCTAAAATAGAGAGAGTGCATAGAACCGCCAGACAGAGACCTAAGGAGGGAGAGAACCCCCGCACAATCATTGTAAAATTCCAAGAATACCAGGACAAAGAAAAAATATTAAGGATGGCAAGAAACAAACCGAAGATGGAATACCGCAACAATTCGATCAGGATTTTCCCAGACTATTCGGCAGCAATGGTGGCAAAAAGGAGGAAATGGGGGACATTCTTTACAATATTGCACGAAAGAAAATTGCAGCCGCAATTGCAATTCCCTGCACGCATGTCCATATTCTGGAGGGGAAGGCGTAAATTTTTTCAAGATCCAGCAGATCTCGAGATCTTCTTAAAGAGTGATTGTCTGAGCCAAGTGGAAGATTAATTGACAAAGGGGGCAGAGGAAGGCGTTGTGGGTAAAAGTATTGAACTTTATTCTAACTGTTTGATTTAGAATGTTATTCTTGGGTTCAAAGCAGGGCAAAACTTGAGAATATCAAGAGATGGCTCTGGTCAAGGTTTTGCTGCCAATCTTCAAATAAGCGGGAGGAGAAAAAATTAAAACAAAACTAGGAATCCCTGTGTTGGGACCTAGAGCAGAGCCTGAGAGCTCAAACATCACAAAGGGGAAGGGGGAAGGGAGGGAAGCGGTTCGGGGTAACCCACAGAGCAGGTCTCCTTCAAAATGAGCAATGTGGAAGGATGGGGAGTGGGGAGGAGGATCGTTCGGGGTTCGAGTTAAAGTTAGGTTAAGGGTTAACGGTTAATCTAAGGCTCAATGCAGGAGGGGACAGATACAGAACCAGGAGGGTCAAGTTAGCTACTGGAAAAGGGTGCCTAAAAACGGGGAGGGTCGGTTAATGAGGGAAAGAATTTAAAGTTCCCTCGCAGGGGACTTTCTCACTCAAAGAAAAGTGGAGAAGGAGGGGATTAGCATTAACCATAGTTCAGGAAAAAACCATTTGAAAACCCAAGATGGCCAGTACTATTAGGACACTTACCTTAAATGTAAGGGGACTTAACTCTCCAGTAAAGCGTAGAAGGGTGAAGGATTTTCTGCGGGAGACTTGGTGTGATGGGTTGGTTTTTTTTGCAAGAAACCCATTTACTATTGAAAGACCTGTATAGATTCAAAAACAATAACTTAATTGAAATGTTTGCATCATGTGCCACAAAGAAAAAAGCGGGAGTAATAATTGGAGTGTTGGCGCCCAATGTTTTTAATCTGCATAAGATGGTCAAGGACAGAGAGGGTAGATTTCTATTGGTAAGAGGAACTCTAAATGGAGAAGACACTATGATGGTAAATCTATATGCCCCCAACGAAGGTACCCTCCAGTACTTTCAGCTATTTATCCCCAAAATTCTGAAACATGCAGGGGAGAAATTAATCATCCAGGGAGACTTAAACACCCCACTTACATGCAGGGACCTTTCAAGTTCCAAGAAGTTAAAGAATTGGTAAATAATAGGGATAAATTCATTATTAAAGGATAGTGGCCTGATAGACATCTGGAGGTTCCAGAATCTGCAAGCAAGGGAATATACCTTCTTCTCCATCCTTCACAAAGTCTTCTCCAGAATCGATTGTATTTTAGTTCCACAAAGAGAAGTTGGGTTATGCCGAAAAGTAGCTGTTTTTCATCAAGCACTCTCAGTCCATCACGGGTTGGCAGCAGAGTTTGATTGGACACCAGGGGGAACACGGGAAGGAGGAATTCATTGGCAAATGGATAAGATGCTATGTAATAGTAAGTTCTTTAATGAACAACTGAAAAAGGTTATCAGAGACTATTTTGAGTTAAATAGAGGGTCAATGAGCTCCTCCAGAACATAATGGGAAGCCGCAAAAGCGGTGATCCGAGGGAACATCATAGCTCTCAGTGTCATGATTAGGAAAAAGAAGGGGAAAGTCTTGAAGGGACTCTATGAGCAATTAAAGGTGGCAGAAGCCAAGCTAAAACAGAACCCCTCCTTGAAGTTATATAAAGAACTAGTAAAAGTGTGAGAAGTTATCAACACAGAAAAAATTAACAAAACTACCAAGAAACTGAAATTGATTAGATGCTGATACTATGATCACAACAATAAATCGGGGAAGGCTCTAGCTAGGCTAACAAAAAGGGCTACTCAGAAACATCACATCAAAGAAATCCAAAAGGCAGATGGCTCTAGATCAATAGACCCAGGGGAAATTAATGAAGAATTAAAAAAAATTTATGCATCATTATATACTACCACCAATCCACAACAAGATGCAATTGATAAATTCCTACAAAAGTATAGACTTCCAAAACTCAATGCAACTCAGAGGAGCTTTCTAAACACGTTAATTACCATTGAGGAAGTCATAACAGTAATCAAAGACATGCCAAAGAATAAAGCAGCAGGTCCCGATGGGTTCCCCATCGAATTCTATCAAGGCTTCGCCGGGGATCTAGCTGTGCCATTAACAGAAGCCTTCAATCATATTTTAAGGGAGGAAGCTATGCCTTCAACCTTCTATGAGGCGAGGATAGTGGTTATTCCAAAATTAGGTCACCCTTTAGATCAGTGTGGAAGTTATAGGCCCATCTCCTTACTTAATAATGACTACAAAATATTTGCCAAGTGCCTAGCCAATAGACTGGCGGCAATAATTTGTGAACTGATCTATCAGGATCAAGTGGGTTTTATCCCGGGACGTCTAGGCACCGACAACATCGGCAAAGTGGTCAATATAATGCACCATCTAAGTAAATCAAGAACTCCAGCAGTAATAGTCTGAGCAGATGTGGACAAGGCTTTTGCTATGGCGGAGCCGTAGTTTCTTTTTCAGTTAATCAGGGCAATGGGCTTTGAAGACAGTTATCTCAGCTGGATAAGGACCATATATAGGGATCCAAAATCCAGTGTGTATATTAACAACTGCTCCTCGACTCCTTTTAAACTGTCCAGAGGAACGAGGCAGGGCTGCCCCTTGTCTCCCTTGTTATTTGACCTTGCTTTAGAGGGTCTGACTTGTGCAGTCAGGCAAGAGAATAAAATCAAGGGGGTAATGATTGGTAGTGTACAGACAAAAATAGCGCTTTTCGCAGTTGATATGATTCTTTTCGTTAGTGACCCACAGTGAGTTCTGCGGGAGACTTGCCAGCTTTGATCAACCTGATAGACTCCTTCAGTAGAGTCTCGGGATACAAAATTAACTATGAAAAATCCCACGCGCTTATTTATGGCACAGACCAGGAACAAATCCACACCGTAATAGCTAAACTACCATTTAAGTAGCAAGAAGTAAGCATTAAGTATTTGGGGGTAAACTTGTCTAAGAATTTAAAAGACATATAAGATTAATTTCCCAGAAGTGCTTCAAAAACTTAAAGTTCAAGTAAAGGCTTGGAGAGACTTGGCTTGTAGCTGGATGGGCAAAATTAACCTGTTTAAAATTATTGTTCTCCCGAAAATTTTATACTTAATGATGGCACTACCAATTTACTTACCTGATTCTTTCTTTGTCCAAGTGGATAGGCTAGTAGCAGATGTAGGGTGGTCGAGCAAAAACCCTAGAATAAAGAAAGAAATATTGATGAGATCTAAGGAAACGGGGGGTTAAACTTCCCAGACCTTAGGCTATATCACAAAGCAGCATCACTGAGCGCGTTAAAAGCCTGGTATCATAACTCGGAGCAACAGAAGTGGGCGCAGATGGAAGCAACTAGTTTAAAAATAGGGAACTTCAGGAACCACTTGATGGATACAGGTTCAATAGAGGGGTCTATATGGAAGGAACATCCGTTTGCATGGGTGGTGTGGAAAAACTGGAGGTTAATCCTGAAAAAAATCAATGGATCTATAGAAGCCTCACCATATTCTCCCATAGATCTTAGAATATTAACACCACACAAGTCGGCAGTTAACATTAGAGCTAATCTGCATCACAAGCAGATTCTTAGAGCGGAACATTTGTTTAATGAGGGAACCTTTGTTTCATGGGAGGCTCTGGAAGAAAAAACACAAACGTGAATTGAACCCTTGCAGTATTTTAAACTGAGGAGTGCTTTCACTCAGCCAGGATGCATTAGTGAATACAGGAGAGAACCACACATAATTGAAAAAAAAATATTTGAAAGAGCGAGCAATAGGGGTAGGCTGAGTAGGATATATAGAGAACGAAAGAAACTGTGGTATAGGAAGGAGCTGGGTTATATAGGTAGATGGGAGAAGGACTTAGGTAAGAAATTCGAGGACTCTCAAGTGAATGAGATAATCTCTCACATTCATCTTTGTGCCTCCTCGCTGGAAGCCAGAAAAACAAGCTTACACTACGATACTACATGACCCCGGCTCAATTTAAATATGTGGAGACAGGGGGAGCGGGCAAATGCTGGTGGGGATGTGGGGAAGAGGGAACGTATTTGCATTGTTGGTGGGCTTGCCATAAAGTGCAGAGCCTGTGGAGAGTGGTTTGGGGCTATATGGAAGAGATGGCGGGGTTTCTGATGCCCTTCACCCCAGAGTGTGCTCTTCTGGGTTTGTAGCCAAAAAAATCAATAATGAGAAAAGTGAGAGATTCTTGCACCATTTTTACCTTGGCTGCAATAAATGTAATCGCCAGGAACTGGAAATCAGAGACTCCCCTCTCTGAAGGGGAATGACTGAGCCGGGTGTGGTATGTTTTTTCCATGGAAAGACTATTGGCGAAACTGCACAACCAGATGGAGAAACTACAGATTCGATGGCTTCCCTGCCTACGTGTAATACAGGAAAAAACAGTTTACTCCGGATGAAAGATCATACCTTTTTGACTTTTATATTTGATGTATGTCTGTCAAGATTGTGACGTGTACAAGATAGGGACAGTAAAGAGGATTGACCTTTGGTTTGTGTTAACTCCCACGCAAGTTTGAAGCTGGGAGAAAAATACCCCAGGTGTTGTCTGGGAGAGTATTTTGTTTGTAACATTTATATACAGTGATTGTAACACAAATGATTACATCAATTTAATAATAATTTTTGTACTCTCCAACTCATTACATTGGTGACATAACAGTAGGCTGAGTTTCTAGTCCTACATGACTCTTTTTTTTCTGCAGATGTTCCCAGTAAAAATCTTCAAGCCATCTAATCATTTCTGAGGAACCTTGGGAGCACTGCTCGGCGGTTACTGTGACCAGAACTCTGCTTGTGCTACCTCCTCTAATGTGTCCCTTTCTGCTATTAAAACTGTCATAGCTACTTGAATTTAAAATGCAGACAGCCTGAGAAAAAGCTTTCCGGGAAGGGGCAATCTCAGAGGCGTGCTACCGATGGGGGAAAGCACTTTAATATCATGTAGCAATGCCAAGCTCTCATGGTACTCCCACTTGCAGAAATGAGAGGCAGACACAATTTGTTGGAATTTAACTAGGCAGCCCAGCGCCCTTTATGAACAATCACAGGTATCCAGTCAAACAAAAAGGATCCAGTGCAAATATGGCAGCGCTCTTAGTGAACTTACCTAGGGCGCCAAGAAAGTCCCTCCCCCCTCCCCCCCAGTCAAGGACAGAGAGAAAAGAGGGAGAAGGTGAAACTCCCGCAATGGCCAAATGGATACAGTTGCCCATAGACTGCCACCTGCCCCTAACAGGCAAGGAGGGAGGAGGAAACAGCTCCACTCTTATCCAGGCCACTCAGTCTAAATAAAAGTGACTGCCCTCCTCCAGGGGTGAATTGCTAAGGGACAGCTTGCATCTGCAGGGCACCTCTTCACTTCATCTCAACAGGACGAGTACTACTAATGCTGTCCTGACCATCACGTTAAGAATTATGCACTGGGCCTATCACCAAGGGGGGGGGCACTGGTTTAGCCAGCTGACCACCCCCCACCCCCAATTGTATATCTATTAGACTAGACAGATTTCTGAATAAGAGCCTGAAAAGTACATCAATGGGCATTTTGGAATACAAGTTGGGAACCATACTTCGTAACACATTTTGGGTATGCTGATTCAAAAAATGTTGGTTCCCACGCTGAAATTTGAGTTGGTGACCTTCTCATTTAAAAAAAACAAAAACAAAAACCAACCTCCCCCCCAACAAAACTGCCACCATTTTTTTTTCTTTCAGTTTTTGTATATGCCACACACATATACTGTCCATACATTTTTTGTTTCTAAAGTTTAATTTTTTAATTACTTGGTCATCTAAATGTAACTGCAAAAGATATCAAATTACACATGGCTGTAGCAATTATATAATCATATATATTACAGTTGAATATAGCAAAGAAAATTTGAAATTAAAAATATGTAACATACAATTGGAATATACTTTTAAAACTCACAAGTACTAGTAGTATCAACTAAAGCAAGGAATTACATACTAATTCCTTTGACAGTCATTAAGAAACATTACTGTGGCAGTCATTTTGAGTCAGATGATATTCATGCATGTGTTCTGCTCATCAATGTGTCCATTGCACAGGCACATTGATGTACACCGTAATCCATATTTGTGGCATTTGCATCTCAGAGTTATGCACTGAATTTGACTGAGCAAGATATTATTTCCAAACATGTGGACGGAATGGATCTCAGAGACATCAGAACAGGCTGAAGACCTGATTCTCAACACTTCCAACCCATGTTTATTGGTGCAGGCCCAGGGAGCTCTGGAATGGCACAATGGGCATTACTTGGGACAGCATTATGCCCCAATCCTGGGTAAGTACTCTAGGGTTCCTTTGGTCATGGTCCTGATATCTTGGTGCAGATCTGGACTCCAAACCTCCCCTCACAGCCAGCCTTTCACCACCAAGATGTGCAGGGATCTCAAAGCTGTGTTTACAAGAGTCCCAAAGCCCCCTCTGGGCATATATATAAAAAACACCCACCTAGGAACTCAGTCCTGCTTTGCTCTCACCCAAGCCTTCCTGGGCTGGAAGCATATCCCTGGCTCCTACCGCAGGGATCTGCTTCTCTCAGCCGCTCTGAACTCCAATCCTGCTGCTTGGTTGGCAGAGCTCTGTCCTAGAGCTCCTCTCATTTTGCCAGCCTCCTCCAACTGGGCCTTCAGTCTTTTTTTCCTATAAGACAGTTGTGTGTCCTGTTCCTATTGACTCTTTGCAATCCTTAGCTTCCACCCCCCCCCCCCCCCACCTGTGCTACCTTGGCACCATCACCGAGCACGAGTCTCCTTCCGATAAAAGCACCTTCCATTCTAACACTGAAGCCGAGCTACTTTTAAAAGGCCAGTTCCTTACTTGCTGCTACATATGCACTAGTACAATAATATGGTAATGGTAATATAGGGTGATTTCAGACATTACGAGATCACAGTCAACCACGCTCAATTCCGCGTTTTTTTCCTCACTGAGAACTCGGTAAAGCTATCTCAGTGCTTGATTCATCCAGGGTTCATCAGGATTTTGATAGGGTTTCTTGCTTTTGTGAGGTTTCATTTTAGCCCTACTATTTACTGTTAATTTCAGATCTTCTCTAGACCTGCTGGGTGCAATCTTGTGGCCCTCGCAAACTGCACCTACACAAGGCACAGTGAAAGACCGCAGGCACTCAGGTGTGTAAGTGCCCCGCCACTGCAGCAAGTCATGTGGGGCAACAGCGTAACCCATCCGATGCGACCCCCTGAGCCCACACACCCCGGGGGATGGAGCGGGAGCCATGCTTGCTTCATCTCCTGGGCTGCAAGGTGTGTGGACTTGGGGATTGCAGCAGCATGGGTTGCGCCGTTGCCCCATGCTGCTTGCTGTGCATGTGTGGCACATGCACACATGAGCACTGGAGGAGGAGGAGGAGGAGGAGGAGGAGGAGACAGCAACACTGGGTCTAATCCCAAGCCTCATGGATCCCACGGGTGTGCATGCACACCTTTTCCATGGGGCACAATGTGCCCGCAATTGAGATCTGCGTGGTTTGTGTGCAGCTACGCGCATGCGCGGCTGCATACAAAATCCGTGGGGCTTGGAATCAGCCCCACTAACCTCAGTGGGGAAAGGATTAGATAGCATGTTAGAAACTGATTCGCCACAGTGGCACATCAGTTATAGGCTTTCATGACTGCATTGACCTTTCACTGTTGTGCACACTGTATACCAAAGACGGACCTTGGAAATCCTTACTAAGAGACTCAGCTCCTCTGAAGTAAGTATATTCAGCCTCACACACAAATGGCTTCTTTTGTATTTGAAATGCCTGGGACATGGGGAATTTTACAACATTCTGTCCTTTAAAAAATACAGTTCGTGCAAGCTATGTATTGAGTGATGTATTAAATCTACTCTCTGATTAACCTGTCAGGCTCTATTATTGAACTGCTGGAAACAGGATGCCTACCTCACAATGGGATTTATTTTACGTTGAGTGAGGAGAAGGTCAAAGGGGGAGATGCTTCCTGATGACTCTGTGCGTAGGTTAAAAACTTGCTTTGATTGCAAAGTTCTGAAGAAGAAGAAGAAGAAGAAGAAGAAGAAACCTAATATGGGAGCTCCCAGGTGGTTAAAAGAAAAAGTGCTTGAAATATGAAATGTTACACCCGTGTTCTGAAGAGAGAGGCCCTGGTTAATTATTCAATGCAACCAAAGCTTCATAAAAAATGTACCCAAGATTTATTTCACAGGCAGAATGATGTTCAGCGATGTAAGATTTATCTAAGCTTAAAGGAAATCTCAAAGTTATGTCTCCCATAGCCCATTTTGTTAATGATTGATAGTCCAGTGGGATCTCTCCCCCACCCTGCTATAGAAAACAAACCTTAGATTTTTATGTTACTGACCATAAAATGATTCAGATTCAGGTAAAATTTCAAACATCAGGAAGAATTAACAATCAAGGGTGCAGGTAAAAATAGATAATTAAAAATAGAGGTGGAATGAATATCTGAAGCACATACCAAATTTGGTATATTTGGATCAGTTTTGACAAAGTCATCTTAATCAGTCTTCGGCTCCCTTAACATTGGCAATTTTTAATCTTTGTTTTGGTGTTTGAACTTCCTGGATGTGCATCGTTTTGATTCATGGACTTTCTGCCTCCAAACAAGAGGGTTGGAGTAGATGACCTTCAGTATTCCATCCAGCTCTGTGATTTCTATGATTGGTATTACAGTTACCTTGGTATTTCAATAGCTGGTATTTGGTTCATTTCAGTGGTCCAATTTGGCAGAGTTTTTGAATGTTTGCATAGGAACATGGGTCAATTGGACCAAACATATCAGAAAGAAAGAAAGAAAGAACCATAAAATGATTCAGATCCACTTTGCCAAACAGTACTTCAGAAGTGAACAAAATACTCAATAATGACGTTCTGAAATACTGAAGTAGCTGAAATACCAAAGCTGTAGTTTTCACAATGATAATGAAGACAGATTTGGATAATTCAAGTAGAAAGGGGCAGATGGCAAAACATATTTTTAACCTGGATTTACCTCAGCATGCTACATCCATGGTTTTCTGTACTTTGAAAGGCTGTTTCCTGTTTGCGGACATCTTCAAAGTGAATGCTTGCATGTGAGGTATTTCTCAGACATGGCAAGCATTTTCCACAGCTGACGCTCTTTCTCTTGCTGATTGTTCCTGATTTTCAAGACATCTGTATCCTATTCAAACACTGGAGTTATTTACTGTACATTCCTGAGTCAGTCACCGGACTCATAACACAACGTATCTAGGATTAGGAAGGCAAAATGCCACACCATGCCACCTTACAGCAGTGAAAACTATGCTTCCTCCTCCACCTCTCTGTTGCTGAGGTAACAGTGCTGCTGAGAGGTCTCCCTGTTATGCCCCTTACCTCTTTTCTCTGGCCAACCTTTCTAAATGGCTGTCAGCTTCAGTGAGTCCTTTGGCATGTGGGTCCTTTAAAGTCCTTCAGTGACTGATATTTGTTAGGAACACGGGAGTCAATAGCTCTAGTAACCTTGTAGAATATTGCATGTATGGTGTCACAAAGCCTTATTTGAGTACACACACACGCACACACACACACACACACACACAAAGTAAACCCATTGGGGTCGATCCCATGCCCCACATGCACCGCCACCGCATGCATCCCATGCATGCATATGTGTGCAAATTATGCATATCGCCATAGAGATTACATTGTGCCGTGTGGATCCCGCTTGGGATTGTGGCCAGTGAGCCCGATCCCAAACTGTGCAGATTGTGTGTGGAGCCAAGAATGCGTGGAGCCACACACAAGCCGCGCACATCCCTATTGTGGGCACATTGAGTCCCGCAGATCCTGTGTGCATGAGTGCGCATGTGCAGGATGCGCAGGGTTCAGGATCGGGCTCATTTAATTTGTAATCTCCAAACTGAAAATGGTGGTTCAGGTAACAAGCACTATCTGCAACAATCAATATCTGTTTATACTCCATTGAGCATCTGTTTCAGCTAATTTGTTTGGGGTTTTAAAAAAAAATAATCCAGGGGGTTCTGGTTTGGTTATTTCAGTATACCAGTCATTTCAATATTTCATTTTCATAATTAGTTATTTTCTCACATGTGCAATTCCAAAAACTGATGCAACCAAAATATCAAAATGATGCCAAAATCCTGAAAACGTGAGAAAAAAATTTATTATTTATTATTTATTACAAAATTTTATAACCAGCACCCTCCTGCCAAAAAGGCAGCTCGGGCGGTGTATGGAATTAAATGGAATACCTAGAAAATTGGATATGTGGATAACCATTTTGGCCATGGATATTGCTCGGGTCCTTGAAGAGCTTACCCAAAAATGTGAATAATGCCCCCTCATTTCAATTGTACTACATAGTGTTACCTCAACGACTTAGAGTCTTTCTAGAATTGTGCTGACCAACACTACTACAGTATTTGGTCACAAATAATATCTCCACTTGCTTGAAGTCCATGGCAGTTGTCATTTTCTTTTATTACCCCTGTGAAATTACCTCAGCATCATTTTTCTTATGACTTCTCACCCAGGAGAGGGAGAGTTCTGGTGTTAGAATTCTGTGAGAACCTATTGTTAGGATAAAAAGAAATACATGACAATGGCACAAAATGTTCTTATTCAACTGACAAGTTTGAAATTATAATGAGGAAGAGTGAGGGGGTAGGGAGTCCAATATCCTATTAGCATATATTCAACCTTCTAAAAATGTGTGCAAAGTAACATGAAAAACTGTGCAAGACTGGTTGACTTGCTAGAGGACCTGGCAGACATTGGATATTTTCAGACGTTACAGTACCACACTCAACCACGGTGAATCCCCCGTGGTGGTGGATGGTCCCGTAACGTGTGCTTGTGCATCACCAGATGTTCACCACGGTGAACCACCAGCAGTGAGCAAAATAACCACGCTTTTGAGGATGGTCCGGGCACCATCTCCGAAAGCATGGTCAAAGTAATTCCCACCAGGGGTGAACACCTGACGGGAATCACTTTTTGCCCCAACAGACGTGACATTACCACGCTCAACCATGGCAGGATTCACCGTGGTTGAGCATGGTAACATCTCGTCTGGCCCCTGACCACTGCCCGGAATCAGCAGCCATGCACGCCGCCAATTCCGGGCCGTGGTCAATACCCCGGGGGCGGGCGGATGCTGCGGCCGCATTGGACACTGCATCCGCCCATCTCCCGGAGGGCGGTCGGCCTCAGGAGCATGGGGGGGCAGGGCTGTGCGGCTGCACATTGCGCCACGCAACCCCGCCCCCTCCCCAATTCCCTGGCGGAATCTGCCGGCTCATCTGTTGACGGACCGGTCAGATTCCGCCGGGGAATCAATAGGGTGATTCCGTGATGGGGCCAATAGGGTCCCCGTCACGTCTGAAATCACCCATTGAGGAAGCTTTTCAGGAAACATGGACAGATAGAACTTTTGGGGTGTTAGATGTAATGTTAAATGTATGCAAATCTATCATGTTTTGCACATTATCCTGGGCGTGTAGCTGGCTAAACAGCAGCTACGCTACAGTTGAAACAGGGAGTGCATTTACTACCCACAAGTACCTGGTTAGGCATGGGGGCATCTGATGGATACCAGCCCACAGGGGACCTGCATAACTGGGCAAGTACCTAGTGGGTAGCCAAGGCAGTACTCATTCCCCACTTATCTGGGTCCTGAAAGTGGGGAGGAGGGACAAGTAGCAATGATAAGATGATGATCACAGTGGTGAAGCAGTGGTGGTGATGTGGAGGTCAGAGGAGTCCTGTGGCATTATGGCACAGTCTGGGGCCTAGCTCAGCTGGCCGGTACATGTACACGCTGCCTGGATTCATGTATGTATGCTCTGTCCCAGGTAGCATGAGAATGCGCCAAGCAGCTGGACTTGCCCCAGCCTGTGCTGGGAAGCCCTAGATCCCACTACTACCACCACTACCATCACCTCGCCAGTCACTGCTGTTCTATGTGTACATGTGTGCACACACTCCAAGACCCTGGTAAGCCCACATGGTACCCAAATGTGTATTGTTCTGTACTGTGTGAACGAATACTTCATTTCAGCTTTATGTTCTGCAACACTCCTCTCCTACCAGCTGTTTCTTGGATGATATCCCTTGGTGAAATGCCCCTAGATGCAGGAGAGAGAAGTCGGCTCCAGGCTGGCTAAGGGCTGGCAGCCAAGTATAGAAATTGGGTCTGTGTGGGGAAAGGTTTCATTCCAAAGATAATCTAACTGTGAAAGCACTTCTCTCTTCAATCAGTCCCTTCTCTCATCTGTCTGAGGTTGTTTTTTTCTACCCAGCTGGGCTCTGTTCTTGACTGGTTCTCCTCCTACCTCTCTGACCGCTCCTTTAAAGTCTCGCTCCCCGAATCAAACTCCTCCTTCCTCCCCCTTTCGGTTGGGGTTCCCCAAGGCTCTGTCCTTGGCCCTCTCCTCTTCTCTATTTACACCCTGTCCCTTGGCAAAATTATTGCATCCCAAGGATTCCAATATCATCTCTAAAAAGATGACACACAACTCTATCTTTCTACCCCCTCTCTCTCCTCTTCAGTCCACTCACGCCTCGTCAACTGCTTCTCTGATATCTCCGCCTGGATGTCCCAACGTCAACTCAAGCTCAATGTGGCCAAGACCGAACTCCTCATTTTTCCTCCATCCCCTTCCTCTCCTTCTAACCTGCCCATCTGCATCGATGGAGTCACCATCCATCCTGTTCTCCAAGCCCATAGCTTGGGCTTCATCTTTGACATGCACCTCTCTTTTAAACCTTACATTGACTCTGTTACCAAATTCTGCCGATTCACCCTCCATAACATTGCTCGGATCCACCCTTTCTCTCTACCTCCTCGGCCAAAACCCTTGTTCATTCCATGGTTATCTCTCGCCTCTATTACTGCAACCTCCTCCTTGCTGGCCTCCCTCTCTCTCACCTGTCCCCCCTTATTGCAATCCCAAACTCTGCTGCCAAGGTCATTCACTCTGCCCATCGCTTCGACCATGTGCAGCCTCTCCTCTTCTCTCTTCACTGGTTCCCCCTTCCTGAACGTATCCTGTTTAAACTTCTGGTGTTCACGTTCAAAACACTCCACAACCAAGCTCCCCCTTACCTCTCAGACCTATTCTCCCTATGCACTCCTGCACACGCTCTCCTGCACTCCTGCACACCTCTGTCCCCTCCCTCACTCTCCCTCATTTCTCCTGCTCACCTAACTGCCTTCGACCCTTCTCCCTCACTGCCTCCCATGCCTGGAACTCCCTCCCTACCCACATCCACCTTGCCCCCTCCCTCCGCTCCTTGAAATCCCTTATCAAGACCTGCTTTTTCCTCGCTGCCTTTCCCAATGCCTGCTAGTCATTCCCCATATACTTGCTGTCTGCCATCCTCTGCAGACTGCTACAACCAACGTGATTGTAACCAAGCTAAGCACACGCACCTGAGACTTCGCATCCGCTTGAATGTTTGTTCGTCTTCTCCCCTGTCTTTCCCACTGTCCCTTCTCCCTGTCTCCCCCTCCTTGTCTTTTAGATTGTGAGCCACAGGCAGGGTCTATTTCTATGTTCTGTACAGCACCAGGTACATGACCGGTGCTATATAAATGTTTATAATAAAATAATACTAATAATAATACTACTAATAATAATAATGTATATGCTCCCAGGAAACATCATGGAGACATGTAGAAACTAGAGTGGCCCTGCACAAAAATCTGTCTCTGGTTCCCCTGATGAGTGACCAATGGGGCCAATCCCAAGTCCCACAGACTGGCACAAAGAGCATACATGGCATGTGCACCCCCAGCATGAGGACAGTACATGTGCAGCCCATGCAGCTGTACCTGCTTACACGTGGTAGTGTACGTGGGACTTGGGATTGGCCCCACCAACTGGAGTAGCATGGAGCACATATCTAGACATAATAGTTAGACTTATTTTATTAAAATGCATGTACGACAAGATATTGTGCAAAACAAATAATTACAAAAGCATGATACAAAAAACTTCTAAAACAATTAAAAAGAATGATTTTAAAATACTCAGTATAATGATAGTACAGCAATGAGGAAATGGATTTCAGGCAACAGGCAAGTGTAAAATAGGTAGGTTGGCCCTAACCTGTTTAGATTTAAAGGCAAACATGGCAAGATTTTTAATAACCCTTGAAGCTTTTCTTTGGAGAAGTCAAATTAGTTGCTCCCTTTTATTTAAAAGAGACTTTGTCCAACAGGGGATAAATCAGAATTTCTCTTAGTGCCTGATAAAGCGGGTACTCCATAGAATAATGCAGAGTGTCCTCATTTAGACATAATAGTGGATGCTTTGCACGTGCAAGATTTGAAGGCAGAAAAATCGGTGGCCATTTTCACACTGGCCGTGGTGGGTGGGGGGATGGGTGTGCGGTGGCGAGTGTGCAATGCATGTCCACCCACAGAGCAACCGCCGTCCTGACCAATTGCTCCATGGGTGTGCGGTGGGTGGAGTATGGGTGTGCGCATACACTCCACCCACCATCCGCGTGTTCCCATGGATACCACCCCCAACCCCACCACCCAACTGCCCACCACGGCATTCACACAGGCACCCCCTCACACACACGTCTGCAAAAGGGGGGTGTCTGCATGAAAACGGCCTGTAGCAAATGCATAATAGGATGTGTGTTTGCATACACTGATGTAATGTCCAAATTGATGTTTGCCCCTCAAGGTAAGTAACTAGCATTACAACTGGTAACATCCTCAGATGCCACATTTAGCAGTAGTAATATCAGAGGGAAAACCGTGAAAGAACGATGTGAAAATCTATCACATGGCAATTTGTGACATATGATCACATGATAAAAGACTGAGGTGATGATGGTAGGGAGGAGCAGCTGATAGGAGAAGACCCTTGCCTCTCTCTGGCCCCTGCTTGATGATGGGGTACAGGTGGAGATGTTGGGCCAGGTAAAAAGCTTGAGTGTCATTTCTGACCACTCTTTGTCCTTGAAAACTCAGGTGCCAAACGTGATTTGGAAGCGCTTTTTCCAGCTACTCAATTTGTATATGCTATGCTTTTATTTATCCCAGGCCAGCCTTTCCACAGTGACTTCTGTCCTGGTGACTAGAACTAAAATAAATATTAATTTAAGTACCCTGGGTAATACCCACATTTTTGAGCACTACATTGGGTAGCTGATGGGTTATCTGGGTACCAATTGGGTTCCCAGAAACAAACAAAAAATCGGGTACTTCAGTACTGATTTTTCAGTTTACCAATTCCCAATGATATAATTGGTATGTCAAAGTGGAAAACCGAAAAGTCACTACGAAAATTAAAAGAAAGTTACCAGAAGTATTTTTCTGGAACCAGAAGTCTGGGACAGAAACGCATAAATAAGTGTTTTAAAAAGAAAAACTGGGAGGAAAAGAAGTAAAAAAGTTGAAAGCAGAAGTAGTTTTCTGGGACCCGAAGTTGCCAAAAAATTGTTGGATCTTGATGGAAACATGATAAATCAATGTCGGGAGTTGGTATAATGACAACAATGTTGAAAAATCAGTAGCAGAAGTTGACATTCTGAAACCAGAAGTCAACATTTCAGGACAATGGTTATCATAATCAGATACCGCTTGGTACCTGATCATTACCAGGTTGATTCAGGCACTGGAAATTTGACGGGTTAGGTTACCCGTTTTTGCGGGTACTCTTTCAGCTCTTCTGGTGACCGTGATGCTTGATTGTCCTCTTCTCTGGACTTCCAGTGATGCTTCTCCATTGCTCGCAGATAGTTCATAATGCAGCAGCATGACTGCTTACTGATTTGAGAAGCACTGGTCATATTTACCCACCCTGCATCCTTTGCCTTGGCTATGTGTAGACCTCTGGATTGAATTTAAGATTGTGCTGCCGGTTAGGTCTCTGAACAGAATAGGCCCTGACTATATTCAAGACTTGCTCCTGGAGCCTCATGTTAATGGATGTCTGCACTCAGAAACCAGCCTCTGTTTGGGGATCCCACCACCATTTTTAAGTCATGAGGTGATCAGACCTTTGCTGTGAAGGGCTCCTCAGGGTAGAAGTCACTCCCTCCAGATGTTTATCTCAGTTTCTCCCTCCTAATCTTTAAAAAGTACCTGAAAATGTATCTATAGTCCAGGTGCTTCTCGAATCTACTGCTCATCCCACTCTAGGTATTCTGTTCTCCCTCTTTAACTTTTCAATTGTTTTATATTGTTTTATAGGACTTTGTTTTATGCTTGCAAAGTGCTGTGAGCACCATTTGGTGGGTGGGATTCTATATAATAATAATAGATTCTAAATACTACTACTACTACTACTACTACTAATAATAATAATAATAATAATAATAATAATAAATAAAAGGCCGTAGTGGATAGTACTTCCAAGTACTCGGGCTGAATACCGAAGTTCCGAATAATCAGCCCAAGTAGTCGGTGGCCCTTAGGCACTGTTTCTGAAGTTTCAGAATTCGGACTCAGAATTCCGGACCTTGGAAAACTTTAGAAAATGTCTGAAACTTCAGAAAGTTGTTGCAAAGTTCTTGAACCCACAGCCAAAGCACTACCCTGAAAAACACTACCCAGAAAAGCAGGCTCGCAAGAGTGGGACAATTGCTCCAGAAGACAACCCCATGAAAGTGCAATGGCTTGCAGAAATAAAAAAAATAACAACAGTAGTGTACCCACAGCATGACCCACCATCAGCAGTGAGTGCACCCACTTTAATCATTATGTCAACCAAGCAGTGCACAAAAATGCAGGATAGCAAGGGACATTAGCTCAAGAAGACTATAGCAACCCTTCAAAACAGTCTGCAACTGCATGGAGAAATAAATCTCACTAAAAGCCAGCAAGCCCAGGCCCCAGCAATCACAAAATTAAGAAAACAGATGTTTATCTCCCTGCCCAAGGGCACTCTCTTGGCATGATATTGGTACTGTGGCACTGGTAACTTGAACAGACCAGGCAAAGGGAAGTGGAGTCAGGCAGGGAGATCCCTCTGGCCTTATGGTGCCACATGCCAACGAATCAGCAGGCAGAACTAGAAGCAATGTGACACCCCATTATTTTTTTTTAAAAACTGCATGGCATGGTAAAGGTAAATGTAACTCCCATTCCCCAGTATTGGCCGTATGGACAGGACAGGTCAAACCATACCAGGACAGGAGAGGACAGGACAGGCAGCCCTCACCCCAGCTGATTACCTACAGATGCAGCAGCACTGTAACACACAGCCAAATTCACCAAAGAGAATGGACAAAATGGCTTCAGCGACTTTTATTTTTCACTGCCACCCAATCAAAAGTTTGCCTTCTGGTTTGGCCAGCCAATCAAAACTTGCCATCTGGCTTACCATCACTCAACTGTTCCCTTCCATACCCCCCTCTTACCCAATATGGCACTAAGTTTCATTTCCAGAAGAAGGGAAGCTCAACTGTCCACCAGTCCCACCATGCATGTAGCCATTTTTGAAGTTTTCTGAATAATGGCCTTGGTACTTGGAACTTCAGAATTTGGACTTTCTGAACCGAATACTGTAATATTTGCCAAATTCTGAAGTTTTCCAAAGACTTTCTTTCAGCTGTAATAATAATAAAAATAATGATAGTATAATAATTATTATTATAATAACAACTAAATAAATAGATTTATTCCATGCTGACCCTGTTCTTCCTTCAAAGGCTCAGAGCAGCTTGCAAAAATATAAAAAAAATATAAACACTGAAAAACTGAGGTTAGGGGAAGGGAACAGAGATGAAGACATGCACACAAGGAAGGGGGACAGATCAATGGCCCAGATCCATGATGTGGGCCCTCCTTTTCCTCCATGCATTCCTAAAGCAGTGCACCTCCTCCCCCAGCTTCTATGAAACCTTTGGGGCCTGGGCTAATTTTCAAAGTGGACCCTGGAAGGAAAAAGGTCCTACACCCCTGAAATAAAAGGTCCTTTAAATGACATAAAAGGATCACTAAGAGGAGGTGTGTGTGTGTGTGTGTGTGTGTGTGTGTGTGTGTGTGTGTGTGTGTGTGAGAGAGAGAGAGAGAGAGAGAGAGAGAGAAAGAGAGAGAGAGAAAAGTGGTTGAACATGTGGAATGGTTCTGACATGGGGACATTTCAGTTTCCAATGTTCAGTTTCCAACAATCCAATGTTCCAACATTCCAATGTCCAATGTTCAGTTTCTATTGTGCATAAATATTTATCTTAGAAACTTGCTGATCCCAAATATTCATTTTAACAGTTGCCTGGCAGAAGGCACTAGGAGACTATTTATGTGAATGGTTAGCTCTTCCATTCATAGTGTCAAAGCAATATTCTCTTTTTAGAGAATGAAGACAATTACATTGGGTATTAGAGGTGTAGCTAATTAATGACCCAATGACCAATATTAGGATATTCTGCACAAAGTCACCCTGTTGTGAACAGCCACCAGGAACGTAGCAAGGCAAGATGGTTAGTGAATGATTTGCAGACAGCAATCAAAAGAAATCAAAACAAAAAGAGAAATGAATATCTCTGTGGGAGAAAAGAATATGAGAACTTTTCTAAAATGGTAGCTAAGAAACAAGATAGTAGATTGCCTGAATTTTCATTTTTTGCATAATTGTATATTGATTCATTCATCCATATTGGGTTCTAGTTCGTGACATAATGGAGTATGATTGATGTAACTTGAGATCATGTGAGCCACTGTTACCCATACAGGAGGGGTATCTATCTCTAGCAATATGGGAAGAACCGACTTTTCTCAGAAATGTATTTTAAGGATCAGCAGCTTCAGAGAAAGAGAGAGTTTACAGAATATTTTAAAGGCTTATTACAAGGAATAAAATGCATGTCTTGGGGTAAACCACCTTGGAAAGCACCAAGGGCACAGGCAAAAATACCTTTGAGAGGAGATGGGCAGGAGAGATTCCTTGCCCTGCTTGCGCCTTTCTGACATGACCGCGCCCCTTTTCTTAAAATCATGGACTTCATGATCAGAAGTGCTTCAGGTACTAAAATGAGAACCTACAAGTGATACCTGCATTTTGGGGCACCCAACAGGCTACCTGAGGGGATGGGGTGAAACAAAATTTCAACCCCTGCAATAATCTTACCATGAATGGAGGTCAAGAATCTTACAAGAATCAGCGTTCTTGCTGCCGATCTTGCAGAGATTTTCAAGTGCTACAAAAATGCCTCCTGTGCATGCACAAAATGGCCACCAGGGGCCGTGCATGCACAGAATGGCCACAGTGGCCATTTTGCACGTGTGCAGATCGTTTGGGGGCTCTCAAGAATCTTGTGAGATTTTGGAGGAACCTCAAGACGTGCTCTGCGTCTGTAAAAAATGGCCACCAGGGGGGCACGCATGTGCAGAATGCCTGCAGTGGGCATTTTCTGTATGCACAGAGTGCTCGGGGGATTTTCGAGACTCTTACGAGATTCTCGAAAACCCTAGGGAGATTCTCACGTTTCAGCTCTACAGAGGACCAGTCTGGTGCCCGATGCCCTGATATGTGACCATTATCCAGGGAAACTGAGAAGCCCCAGCTGGGAGCACTGCAGAGCCCAGCTCTGCAGCACTCCAACCAGGAGGTGTCGATTTCAAAGGTGGGCTGGAGCTTCCCCCCATACAGTGGTCTGTAGACACTGTGGCCAGGAAGCCCCTTTGGAACCTGATAAAGGTTGGCCAAGAGTGTTGTGAATCCTGGCTCTACACTGGTCCCAGCTGTGGCCTGTCACATTCAAAGGCCATCTGGTGCTCCCCCACAGCACCTTTCAGGTGAGAGGCATTGAGGGGAAGCAGCCTTTGAAACTTACAGGTCCTGGTTGGGACCACTGTGGAGCCAGGGCCTGTCACTTTCAAAGGCTGGCCAGCGCTTCCCCTTACAACCAGCATACATGAAACTCGGATACAGTTTGACAGGCTTACAATTTGGAGGTGGGGAAGGAAGAGAAAGGAATGTGAAGAAAGTGCCTCAAATCAAATCAATGTGATTTGAATTTATATTACTTAGTCCTTCTACACCTGCAGTACACAGATCAGCTGCTTCCATCTCCCTGAGTGATTAGCAGACTGTATAGTTTTGGGGTAGGGATGAAATGAGATTTCACCAAAACAAGAAATCCCATTGAAATCCTGGTTCCCGACACGGGGTATTTTTACACACACGTTAAAGTTCTGGATTTTTTAGTCTTATGGGTTTACAAGTCCACAAGTAAGTACTGGATGCATTTTTCACACACACACACACACACACACACACACACACACACACACACACACACACACTGACCTGAGGCATTTCCTGGATGCATTCTTCACACACACACTGCCCTGAGGCAGCTTAAGTAGCTGCTGCTGAAGACATGAGGGGCTGCCATGGAAACCAAATGACCACAGCTGCCTGGAGCAAAGCAGTTTACCACAAAAGTTCTGGGAGAAGTTCAAAGAGCCAGATGTTTAAGATCTGTGTGAGTGATTTAGACACACAGAGAGTTCAGGATGTAACAGCAAACATGCAGGAGAAAGGTGTGTGTAAGGGTGTGCATGTTGTTTTCATTATTACAATAACAATAATGAAAATTGTCATTTTCATTATTGTTATTGCAATAACGAAAATGACAAATAATAATAACAAAAACAGAAACAAAAATGACATTTTGTTTTTGAAATAAAGTGATAAAACTGAAAAAGATATTTCCGGCTAAACTTTTTTTGATTCTTATTATATTCTGCTGAAACTTGGGGAGATTGTACCCTCAAAAGAGGGCACTATGTGTACCAATTCTCAAAATGATTGGATAAAGGAAACCAATTATAGAAGCAATTGAATGTTGTGATTTTAAGAAAAACTCTATACACATTCATGACTAAAACTTCTTTATCTTCCATCCACTTTGCATGGAACCTGTGATTATGTCGCTCCATGAGGTTAGGAATTCTGCCAATTTTCAGAAAGATTGGATAAAAGCTCCCAAGAGTATGAGACATTAACTTGAAAATACGTTTTCAGCTGTAACATTTTTATATTCCATTCTGTTTACAAGAGATTTGGCAGGGATATATCTCATATGTTTCCTGTCATCTCTGCCAAATAACAGGGCAATTTGATAAAGGGACCCAATTTTATGAGCAATTGAACCTGTCCCCTTGAAGTTCATTATTCAGATAAATAGCAGCACATGCAGTGGCAGTTAGAGTCAGGCACCTGCCATGACAGGAGGAACGAGGCTGTAGGTGGGAGGGTGTGAAGCAACCCAAAAGATTGACAGGCACATTCACTGGCCAATTACTGCATGCTTCCAGCTTTACAGGACCAATCGGTAGTGACTTTGAGGCGGGCATAGGGGGCGGCCCTCAGGTGGACATAGAAGGGACATAACTGGGACTTTGGGGATAGCATCCCAGAAATCAGGAGACATAGTTTAAACATCCAGACTGGCCAATTATCATCATAATCACATCCTGCAGCACTATGACAGAGGACATAAGAGAATCTCTCTTGGCTCTTTCCTAAACAGATGCTTCTGACTTCCCAGTAACAAGTGGGGGAGAGATGTTGGGATGGTCACAGCACAGAATGAGGATATTCAGTTGACATTTCTGTTGGCCAATTTGCACCACAGGGTATTTTCAGATGTTACGAGATCACAGTCAACCACAGTCAATTCCCTGTGGTGGTTGTGACCGCATAACATCTGATGGGGGGAATGGATGTTCCCCCCCAGATGTTCACCACAGTCAATCATGGTGGGGAATCACATTCACCACGTGATCAGCTGAACTGGCAGGGCCGGCGGTGATCGCATGGTGAAGGAAATTTCCCGCCGCGATGAACCGAGCTGTCACGTCTGGACGGCGGCCACGGCCCGGAATCCCCACAGAGATTCCGGCCCATGGTCAATTCGGGCGGGCACTGCAGCCGCATTGGCTGCGGCGCCTGCCCATCTCCCCAGACGGCGGGCGGCAGGGGAGCGTGGGGGGGCGGGGCCGTGCGGCCGCACATTGTGCCGCGTGGCCCTGCCCCCTCCCCGATTCCCCGCCGGAAGCCCCCAGCATGTTTGTTGGGCCGTGACATGGTGGCCCTGGTGGGGGATCAACAGATTGGTTCCGTGACAGGGTCAATTGGCCCCGTCACATCTGAAAATACCCAGAAACTGATCTTATACCACAGTGACACATAAGCAAATCCCTGGCATAGACTCATTTCCTGCATATGCTGTGCAGGCATATAAAACTGTGACCCTTTATTACATCTTTCTGATATTTAGCAGAAATGATCATGAAAGTGTGGTATAGATTCCTGACAAATTTTATATATACTGGTTGGATTACAAAGATGTTACAGTCCGACATATATTTATACATTAATTGCTTATACCACCAGGACCCTTTATCCAATCCTTCTTAAAGTTGGTAGAAATAGTAAAAATGATAAGGGGTATAAACTTGAACAGTTTCATCTACATTAAATTTTAAGAAAAGAAGTTACAGCTAAAAATGTATATGAAGGTTTTTTGCAAAATAATATAATTCACCTGCTTATATAATTGGATTCCTTTATTCAATATTTCTGGGATTTTGAACATGTAATGCCTTCCATTGGAGGTATTATCATGCCAAGTGTAAGCCAAATATAATGAAAAACAAAATGTTACAGCCAAAAATGTGTTTTCTATTAAAACTAATGGAAAATGAAAACAAAAGCAAAATGAAAACGAAAATTTGATATTTATGAAAATAAAAACAACAGATTTAAATAACAAAAAAGAAAAATGAAAAACAAAAACAAAAATGAAAATGGCATTGGCCCCTAGTGCACACCTTTATTACCCACTGTCTCGATCAAATCAAGAACCTCTTGGTACTCAATAATGGGCATTTTTTACACACACCTTAAAGTTCCAGATTTTTCATTCTTCTGGGTTTAGAAGTCCAGAAGTAAGTTCCGGTCCAGATGCATTTTTCACACACACACTGCCCTGATGCAGTTCCTGGATGCATTCTTCACACAAACACTGCCCTGAAGCATCCTAAAGTAGCCACAGCTGCCATGGAAACTAAATAACCACAGCTGCCTGGAGCAAATCAGTTTATCAGGAGAAGCTTATACATACACAAGTTCTGGGAGAAGTTCTTCGCAGAAGTTCAAAGAGTTGGATGTTTAAGATCTGGGTGTTAACATGTTTAGACACGCAGAAAGTTCAGGATGTAACAGCAAACATGCAGGAGAAATGTGTGTGTAAAAACACCTAATGTCTTGAACGACATTTCATTTCTAGATATACTGACTTTCTACTTACTGAGATCCCATTTACCAATTTGCCATCCATTTCAAATTCTGAGAGATAATACCGACACAATACCCCATTTTTTGCACTCCATTTCCTCTTGCACTTCCTTGTCATTCATTGGCTGGTACGCAGATTCCTTTACTAACCTTCAATCCAGCTGCAGATTGGCCAAAGCCAAGGGAACAACACAGAAGAAAAATTCTAATTGGAGGGACTAGAATGGAGGTTGAAGTGCACTTGGGGGAGGTTAAGGGGTGGGTTATTAATACCATGATTGACTGAGAAATGCAAAAACAACAATCCCAGAAATAAAACTACCCTTGACAAGGCGGTAAGTGGTAGAGCAATGGTACGCAGTACACAGTAAATGGTAAGCAGAAAGGCCCCAATCGTAAAAACAGTTGTTCATTAGTAAGTCTCATTGTAATCAATGGGATTTACTCCTGCGCAAGTATGTTTAGGATTGATCCCAATGTGTCAGTAACTTGGGACGGTATCTTACAGTATTGTGAGAATTGAGAAATCTCATCAGTACTGGGAAATTGTTGGGAAATTGATCCCAGTTCCTGATATGGCAAAATTACTCATGACTAAAGAATTAGGGATGGGCGAACAGAACGGGGTTCGGAAATTCGGTTCAGTTCAGTTTGAAATTCGAGTTCAGAAATTCGGTTCGGTTCAGTTTGGTTAGAAATTCAAGTTCGGTTCCAAAGTTCTGTTCGGTCGACCGAACAGACAGAGTTCGGTCGAATTCCGAACTTCCGAACCAAGTTCGGCCATTCAAAACCAGGTTTTTTGGTGTGTGTTGCCACTAGGGATGGGCGAACAGAACGGAGTTCAGAAATTCGGTTCGGTTCAGTTTGGTTTGAAATTCGAGCTCGGTTTGGAAGTTCGGTTCGGTCAACCCAACAGATCAAGTTCGATCCGAACTACGAACTTCCGAACCGCGTTCACCCATCCCTATAAAGAATTTTGCTGCTAGTTTCAGCACTATTGGGGGGCAATTGAAGAATGGTAAATCCTGCATTGCTGCAGGAGGCTGGGCTGGATGACCCCTTGAGGGATATTCTGTCTCCACACCTGTACGATTTGATGGACTCAGCAATTAGGGAATAGGGACTAGAGCTGCAACTGGGCACCTGAAGATTTGGGCCCCCCTGATGAATCTGAAATGCCCGAATAAACTGGGACTGCTGCAGAGCCAGGCTCCACAGTGCTCTTGGAGTTTTGACACTTGTTAGGCCATTTTCACATGGGTGCCCCCTCCCACCGCACATATGCGTGGGTGGGGGCGCCTGTGCGAATGCCACTGCAGGTGCAGAGGGGACGCCTGTGGGAACACTGTAGGTGCTGGGTGGGGTGTGTGCACTCCTGCGCTCCACCCATCATTCATGCACGGAGTAGGGATGGGCGAAAAGATCGCGGTTCAGGTTCGTCCGTTTGGTTCGGCAGTTCGGCTAGTTTGCCGAGTTCGGGTTCGGCTGTTCAGTTTGGCCGTTCTGTTCGGCCATTCAGTTAGGCTGTTCAGCTGTTCGATTCGGCCGTTCGGTCGTTCGGTCAATGTTGTTATGGGTGTTTTTTTGTTTTTGATATGTTTTTTTGGTTTTTTATTGGGTTTTATATGGTTTTCTTTTGTTTTTTATTTGGTTTTTTTTGTTTTTATATGGGGCTTTTTTATTTATTTTTTTAATCTAATATTATATATATATATCTACACTAAATCTAACTGCTATTAACTATTCTAAATGCTATGAACTAAATGGATTATCTAATAAGTACACAGACCTACTCCTACAAACACTAAAACTAAATCACTAAC
>QEPC01010859.1:2744881-2756779 GCA_003113815.1 Sphenodon punctatus
GAGGCAGATAATTAGTTTCGTTTCTTGCAAGCCTCTCCACCCCTGGTGCCTGGAAGTCTGCTCCTCAGTGACTGACACCTCCCTGTCATGTTTGACCTTCCAGTGAACCTTTTTTTGCCACCCGAACTCACCCGAACATGATCCGAACTGACCAAACTGTTTGGCCATTTCGCCGTTCGGTGTTTGGTTTGTTCGGTATGTTCGTGTTTGGGTTTGTGTTCGAGTTCAGTCGTCCGAACAGGCCAAATTCGGGCCGAACTCCAAACTTCCGAACCGCGTTCGCTCATCCCTAGCATGGAGCAACGTGCCCCAGTGCCCGATGTTCTGCATGTGGAGATGGGTAGAGGTGGGTGGACGTGGATGGGGGTTCATGGGAATGCACCGCCGCACCGCCACCCACCACCCACCAGAGCCTGTGTGAAAAGGGCCTTAGTTTCAAAAATGGTTTTCTGGCCCCAGCACCTCTCAAAGCGCTGTGTGTGGGAAGGCCTGACTCATCTTTGAAGAGGGAAGTTCTCGCCTTTCTCCGCAGCACTCCAGCCATGGCTTGTCAGTTTCTCGGGGTAATGCTCACGTTTTTGCGTATCAGGCTCCCGACCGGTCCTCAGGTAGCCCACCCAGTGCCCAATGGGGTGCCCGAAAATGCAGGCATTGCCAGTGAGTTCTAATTTTAGTACTTGATGTAGCTCAAATAGAGACCTTCTGTTTGAGAGACCACCTCTCCTATAATGTTCCACCACGATCCTCGCGGTAAACTGGAGGCGCCCTCTTGTAAGTTCCACCTGCCAATTGTGTTCATACAATAAGGGCGTGCGGTGGGGTATTCTCAGTTGCTGCCCCAGAGCTGTGGAACTCCCTTCTCATGAACATCCATCGGAGTCTGAGCCTAAGCGTATTCAGAGTTGGTGCAAGACTTCTTTCTGGCAGAGCATTCTGCAGGCAGGGTAAGGGGTTGGGTGAGGGTTTTTTAGGGTTGGAGGTGGGTTTTTAAAGGGATTTTTAATGTATTTTTAGTTGTTTTTAGAGCTGAAACAGGAACTTTAAAAGTTCTTGTAAACCCGGAGAGATCTTGTGAGATCTTGCTATAGTTTGTGAGAATCTTGGAAGATTCTCAAAAATAATGCAGCAGCCATTTTGCACATGTGAAGAGTATGTGTGGCCCCCTAGTGGTCATTTGTGCATGCGCAGAGCATTTCTTGAGGGTTCTCGAGAATCTTGGGAGATTCTCAAAACTGTAAAAGTGCTCTGCACATGTGCAAAATGGCCACTGGGGCCTGCGCATGCACAAAACGGCCATGGCGACCGTTTCGCACATGCACAGTGCCGTTTTTCAGCCATGCATGTTTTGCGCAAGAACCTCCCTGACTCTCAACCCATTCTCGCAAATCTCACCCAGAAATTTGCAAGAAAATAAACTGTGAGTTTAAGCTCTATTATTTTTCTGCAAGCTGCCCTGAGCCTCAGGGGAAGGGTGGGGCATCAAATTCAAATAAATCAATTACAAATAAATATTCCAGAAGAAGTAATTATTTGAATACTTATCTCAAAAGTGGGCAGACTGTGGCTCGAGAGCCACATGTGGATCTTTGGCCCGATTGTAGCAAATGGAGGCATCCCTTAGGATTAGGAACCTTTATTCACCCCTGACATATATCCTTTGAAAGTGAAGCATCTTACCTGAACTGGGGATCCATGAAATATCTAAGTGTTCTATCTAAGCTTTCTCCCATAAGAGATAACAAACTAGGAGTGCGATCCATCTCCCATTGAAGCCATTGACTTCAATGGGAGCTGGATTGCACTCTAGACATGTTGAAGTAGCTTGTCTCTGCTCTGCTGGTGCATAGCTCTTCTGAAGATAATCTGTCTGGCCAAGGGAAGCTGATCTTCAAAAGTATCTGAAAAAATATGCAAATATGCCAGAGGAAATAGAAAGGGGATGTCAGGCAGATGGGGGGTATGTTCTAGCCTATTTCTAACAGAATGTTGAGGAAATAATCACCATTAAATACACTATACACTACTCTCAGTTAAATATGCTTTATTATTAATAGATGCCATATGTTTTTTGTAACCTGCTAACAGAAGGTCTCTTGAAAATGTACTGTTGCACCACCAAATCTCTCCCCCCACCATCTACATTTTGGCATGTGCATACATATTTACATGCACAAAATACTGACTCAACTGACTTTTAAAAGAAAAAATATGAAACCCTTATTTCTTTTTCCTTTCATATTAAAGCAGCAGGCTCGTTTTAGCAACTGCAGCTGTCACCGGGACGCATTGATTCTACCCAACCTAATGGTTCAGGTGCATGAGAATTAAACAGACAGTAAGGCTGTTTTGCTCATTCTAACGATAATAAATAAAGATGTTGGACTTTATAAGACACAATAGAAATGTATAACTGCCTACTAAACCTGCTGTTTTCCCAATATTGTATTTCAACTAGAGCTCGCGCGAGCAGCTAAAATGCTACTCGTAAGAAATTTTGTGATAGCGAGAAAGGGGATTGATTTTACAGCTGTATCTCAACACCAATTCGATTTCTTGATACTCGAATACTGCGAAATACCATCTCAGTTTACCTGCGTACCATGTACCATCTACCGTTAATGTACCACTTACCTATTACGGCATTACGGAGGGTAGCGTTTTACTTTCGGGTTTTTGTCTGTTAGTTGTTTAATATTTACCACATTCCTTCCAGAGAGGTAAAACAGGGGTAATTTTTTAGGAACTCCCAGCCCTGTGCTTTTTTTCATCCCCATCAACAACTCTCTCTCCAATCTCGGGAGATAATTGTGGGACCCTCATAGAGGATGCGGGTGGATTGTCTTCCACGAGTATAGAGGGTCCCGGTGAGCGTAGACCTTCACAGGGCAAAGAGGTACTTATGGTGGATTGTGCACCCTCTTCTAGACTCAGCTCCACCGTGACCCCAAGGGGTGCAGCTGTGGTGATGTATGCTGGTGAGGGGCAAGGGGGGGAATAGTAGATTTTGGTCCACTCCTCAGTTGGCTTCTACTTTGCCCCAGCCAAATCCTTGTTGTCCTTTCATACTGGATCATTCCATAGTCAGTTGTCTTGGTGATTTAGACCCCTTTGGATCTTTTTCCAAATTTCCCCCTCCCATTTGTCCGTGACTGGAATCTGGGTGTCCTGCTAATATCACTTTTGTTAGTTGGAATATCTTGGGTTGGAATTCTAGACAGATGGATGTGGACTTTAGACCCTTTTTGGACAAATATGATATCTTATTACTTCAAGAAACCTGGTCCCTTGCTGAAGTAACGTGCCAGGGCTTTGAGGTTTTTTTCCCTGAAGGCAACCCCCTCTTTATTGCAAGGGAGACCAAGTGGAGGTCTTGCTTTTCTTGCATCAGTCTCTCTCAATATTAAAGTGAAATTAAATAGTTTTTATAAGTCTAATTTTGCTATTTGTTATTGTTTGTTCCCTTTGGACTTAGAGTTACTGGTAGCTAATGTGTATGTCCCGCCTCTTGTTTCTCCTTATTACCCCCAGGACATTTGGCTAATTGTCACAAAACAGGTTCATTTGGCTGTTGAAATGTATCCTGCAGTTTCAATGATCCTGGGAGGAGATTTTAATACAAGGTTAGGGATCTCGACTGAGCAGCAGAAATCTCCTAATTTGGATGATTCTCTAGTGTCCCTTTTTTCCCATTCAACATTGTCTCGATAAGATGGTCAGTACAGGTGCCACCCGAATGAGTAAAATGCTTAAATCTTTAGATCTAGTAATTCTTAATGGGTGAGTAATGGGGGATTTGGAGGGGAACTACACCTATCATTCCCTGCAGGGATCAAGCACAATTGACTATTTTTTGGTATCTGAGAGCTTTTTCTTAAATGTGATAGCCTTGGTAGTTTCCCCTAGATTCGAAACGGCTCACTTTCCATTACTATTATTTTTGAGTGATCCTTGTTCCAGGAGTCAGGAGTTTGTCGATATGGTTTCAACTTCTCCCCAAGCAAAGGGGGGAATATTTACTATTTGAGCTAACTGGTCAGAGGATTTAAAGTCTATCTTCACTGAATTTATGAAACAGGCGGAAACTATGGAATTGTATCAGGGAATTGTGTCCCAGGGTTCTGGGGAACTGTCCTTGTATGATAAATTGATTTCCCTATGGCTCCCCTTATTGGTGATTGAATGTGTAGTTCACCCACAAACAAAAAAAAAGTTCTCAGTATGGTTTGACAAGGAGTGTCAAGCCATGAGGGCTCACCTTCATCGGATTGTAAGGAAACTAAAGAGTAATCCTTCTTGAGCTCTCAGAGAAACCCTTCTAACTTCTAGGAAGTTGTATAATAAGCTGCTGTTTGGGAAAAAACTAGAGTACGAAAAGGAACAATGGCATTGTCTGTTAACTGCCGCTAACCAGGGGAATTCAAAACAGTTTTGGGATCTTATCTATTTGGCCAAAGCAGGAGGGCAAAAACCAAGGACTTCTTTTCCATCCCCTGAAGTTTGGGAGTCCTTCTATGAGGGCTTGTTCTTTAAACCCCATCCTACAAGCCATACGTGTAGTAATTCCATCAAAAGACAGATTTCAGTTTTGGCATCCTGTCCTCCCGGAAGACATGTTGCTGCTTATTCATCAGCTTAAGTCAGGGAAGGCTCCGGGCGAAGAGTCTATTTCACCTGAATTGCTGAAGAATGCTCCTGAGTGGTGGGCACATTGGTTGGCTCCCCTTTTCTCGTATATCAATGAGACTGTGGAAATCTCGAGCTCCTGGCTAAATAGCATTGTTGTGCCTATTTATTAAAAAGGTGACCCCTTTGCAGCCAGGGAACTATCACCCGATTAGTTTACTAAGTATTATCGGGAAACTTTTGTTAGGTAAGCTACAGGCTTGGCTGGATGAAAACAACATCTTCGAACTCGAGCAAGCTGGCTTCCAAAAGGGTAGATCCAGTTGACCATGCTCTAGTTCTCTCTCTGTTGCTGAGAAAATATACTGCCCGCCAGCGGAAACTGTACCTTTGTTTTATTGACCTAAAAATGGCCTTTGACTCTGTTATCAGAGAGCGTCTCTGGGCCAAATTAAGTTCTTTAGGTCTGGACCCTAGAGTGTTATTCCAATATATTTTTATTAATTAACTTCGTCATTTTTACACCATGTTACAGTGGTTCAAAAGTGCTTTCTTTGCATTTGGACCTGTGTTACAGCTTTGGTCCGTGACTCTATTAAATTGGTGTAACTTTCTCTTATTTCTTAATATTACAATTTTCAAAAACCCTAATGTTTCATACTTTATACATTATTATAACATTTTTTATTTTTTTTAATCTACCCTTTCACTCCCCCTCCCCCCCCCCGAGTCCAGGCTGCGCGGGTGGAAGGGGGGACCCCCCTATTTGTGCTGGACATAAAATTTTACAAATACCGGTCAAACAATATTGTCTTGTCATTCTAGGAGCTCTCAAGGAAAGTGCAGGTAACCTATGGAGTCAGGCAGGGCTACATACTGGCACCTGCTCTCTTTAATATCTTCCTAAATGACGTGATATCATTCTTGAAAACTGTAGATACTCACTCCCCGTCAATTGGTGATCGGAAAATTCCATCTCTTCTTTACGCAGACGATACTGTGCTAATTTCCCAATCCCTGGTGGGGCTACGTTGAGCAATGCAATGTTTTGCAGATTATTGCAGTAAAAAGCTCTTACAATAAACTACACAAAGACAAAGGTAATGATAGCGGGTCACAGTGGGTCTAGGAAATTGCATCGCTGGGAGATAGGGAGAAATCTGATTGAGCAAGTGAACTCCTTTGAATATCTTGGAATTATTTTCTCTGGCTCTCTCAGGGTGTCTTCAGACGTTACGAGATCACGGTGAACCACGGTGAATACCCACCTGTGGTCACCGTGTCTCGAACATCGGTTTGCGGCGCGCCAGATGTTGGCCACGGTGAATCCCCACATGGGGTCCGTTTGAACCACGCTTCCCGGGCTAGCCGGGGGAAGGTCCCGGGAAGCGTGGTCAAATGGACCCCGGGCCGTGACCAACGAAAAGTCACATCTGGCCACGCGCCACAGCCCGGGATCCCCGGTGGGATCCCGGGCCATGGCACATTCGGCCGGATGCGGCGGCCGCATTGGCCCCGGCGCCCACCCGTCTCCTCGGAGGGCGGGTGGCGGGGTGCGTGGAGGGGGCGGGGCCGTGCGGCCGCACGTTGCGCCGCGCGGCCCCGGCCCCTCCCACTTTCCCCGCCGGGATCCCCCCGGCACGTCTGTTGTGCCATTACGGGGTGACCCCGGCGGGGAACGAAGCTGGTGGTTCCGGTACGGGGCCAAAGGGCCCCGTATCGTCTGAAATCACCCTCAGTTGGCATTGCCATTTGGAGGCTGTTAAGTGTCAGGCCAAGCAAACCACAGCCGCAATTACCAATTATCATTATGGTTGGGGGGGTAGGTTGGTTTCTCCTGCTCGCCACCTTTTGGGGGCTAAGGTGAATGCTCAAGTTTTTTATGCTTTCCCTGTGTGTGGCTGTTCTTGCCTTGGGAAACTTGAGGCTATTCAAAACAGTTTTCTATGCAAAATTTTGGGAGTTCCAAAGGGAACCCCCCAGGTGCTGTTGCACCTGGAAACCTTGCGTTCCCCTCTAAAATCTTTTGCTCTCCATCTTTTGTTAACATACTGGCTGGAAACTATGGTCTTTCCCTCTCAAGATAGGTCACTCTTGAGCCTTGAAAGAACTAGCGGCTTACTCGCCTCATGGTCCTTAGTGGTGGAATTAGAAATTAATAAACTTGAATTTTCAGTTGACTCGAACAAGCATCTGCGGCTGAAGACTTCTATCCTCCTCCTGAAAAGGGGGATTTCAGACCAACAGTTACAAGTTGAGAACGCTTCTCTGGCAGCCCAGAGTGTAGCCCCCAACTATGTACCACCTAATCCTCTCAGTACAGGGTCCTGTTATTTATTTGTTTGGACTGACTCTAGGAGCAGACAAGCCTTCACAAGGCTTTGTTGCAATGTTTTTCCCTCTGCTTTAGTGGAGGGTCACTTTACAGGGGTTCCTAGGCAGGCGAGATTGTGTGCTTTGTGCGACTTACAGGAAATAGATTCCATTGGCCACATTCTGTTCCATTGTCCACTCCTTTCTGGTTTGAGGAAAAAATATTTGGGCAAAGTCAGAGAGTTCCTGGTTGATGGAGGCTATGACTATACACTCCAGAGGTCTCTGAGTCCATTTGACTCCCAGCTGACTAGGACTGTGGCAGCTTTTAGCAATGCTGCTATGTGCTTAAGGCGGGATATGTCTGTAATATAGAATTGATTCTTTTTTGAATATTTGGGGGATTCTGTTTTTTCTCACTGTTTTATCAACTTTGGGTGATTTCAGACGTGAGGCGGTTAAATCCACAACAGTGAATCCCACCCCGTGTGAATGGCTTCACTGCGGGCCGGGGTGAGATGCATGGCCCCAACAGATGTGACAGGGGTGACACCACCGCCCAGGGCCAACCATAGAGAACACGGGCTGGGGGAACCCAACAGACATGACGTGGTAGCTAGAACCGGGGTGGGAGTCCCACAAGGGGTTGCACGGATGCAAAAATGGGTGCCAGAGGGCAAACGAAGCCAAAGACGTGGAGGGCCCTGCCCAGGGAAGGGAAACATGAAGGGAGGGGGTGGAGGGAGCAGCGCTCGCAAACAGTGGCTGCAACACAGAAGGCACGCGCACTTCAAAATGAGAAGCGCACACAGACACGAAGCAGCACACCCACACAACAAAGGGGAGCCGAGCAGAGGGGCAGAGGGAGGCACAGCAGGGCCAATAAGAGGGGCAGGGGGGCAGGGAACCCCCAGCCGGTCGGATGCACGGGAGGATGAGGGGTGGCGAGGGGCCAGCACAGCCAGCCCACCAGGAGGGGGAGGGGGCAGGAGCCCAGTGGCCAAGGGGAAGGGGGACCCAGAAGCCCAAGGACACAGGAGGCAACACAAGGCACAGTGAAGCACAAAGGGTGTTTATTGAGTACACAAGCAGCACCGGCCCGGCGCAGTGACAGACAGTGCGGGAGCATGCGCGGCCAGGGCACGGGGGACGGGGCAGCAGGTCCCAGGCGAGAGGGCAACAGGCAGGCGGGCGGAACCAGGTCACAGGGGGTCAAGCCATCCCAAAGAGGCAGCAGGCGTTGGTGCGAGCACCCAGGATACAGGCAGAAGGAAGGTGCTGAGGAGGCAGCCGGCTGTCAGATGGGCCCGGAGCACCCGACACCCGGCTGCAGGGTCTCCCATCGGGGGCGAGGGCAGCAACGACAGCAGGTGCACATAGCAGCGCCATTGCCACGGCCCCCAGCAGAAGCCGCGCCTGGCCATGTTCCCGTTCACATATTTCCAACATACAAAACCTCTGGGCCACATCAAAATAGCTACATGCTATTAACAATACCTGATCACACAAGCACGTTCGTATTTAGTAAAAATAGCATGTGAGGAGCCACTGGAAGACGAACAGAAGGTTGCTACCTTGTAAATAAGGTTCTTTGAGATGGCTCCGAACATTCTCACATATACCCACCATTCCAGTCTCACATAGAATTTTTTCCTTCTATTTCTAGAAAGGGTTGGAAGGAACTGTAAATCTGAAGGGGAGCACACTTTTTATACTAGAGGAGCTCGAGACCATCATGTGGCTATTATTTGAACGGGGCGAGCATGCACAATGCAGTCATGAGAATGTTGGGAGTCATCTCGAAGAACCTTCATTACAAGGCAACAACCTTCTGATCCGCACATGGGGAGGAGCTGTTTGTAAGCAAACAGCCTTATCTCCCAATCCAATTGCTGCTGCTGCTGCTGTTGTGGAGGGAGACCATGGGGCGCGCAGCCCGGCTCACTATGCCCATTGACTGGTGGGTATGGGTCACGGAACGGGCACAGGGGTGGTGGGCCAGGGCATGGGCCCAATGGGACGCCACCGCCTGGAGAGCACACTTTCAGATGGACAGGCATGTCCTCCTGTGACTCTCTGAGCTGTTAATGCCCTGGCTGGAGAGATGGGACAACCCCATGTGGGCCCCCATTCCCATGGTCCAGCGGGTGGCCATTGGGGTCTGGGCCCTTGCAACACTCAACCCCTGCCACTCCATCTTGCAGCACTTCGGCGTTGGGGTGAGCACCTTCACCAGGATCCTGAGGGACATCTGCGAGGCGGTGGAGGGCGTGCTCCTGGACCGAGCGATCCAGCTGGTGAACCAGGAGGTTGTCATGGCTGGATTCATGGCTTGGGGATTCCCCAACTGCATGGGCACCGTGGACGGCACCCACATAGAGATCCTCCACCCATCCACTGGAGAGGCCTTGGAATATGTCAACCAACACGGGTATCACTCCCTGCAGCTGCCGGCGGTCGTAGACCAATGGGGTTGATTCATAAACATTTACACGGGCCACTCTGGTTGCAACCATGATGCCCGGATCATGACCATCTCTCCCTTCTATGCCCGGATGTACCACAGGGACTTTGCGGACATGGGGATGACCCAGATTGAGGGGGTGCTAATGCCCCCCTGCATCCTGGGGGACCTGGCCTATCCACTCACCCGCTGGCTGATGAAGGCATACCCGGTCGCTAGGACCCCTGTGGAAGCGCTCTACAATACCCGCCTGTGCACGAGCAGGACCGTGGTTGAGAGAGCCTTCAGGGCCCTCAAGCAGTGCTGGAGGAGCCTTGCGGGCCAGCTGGACTACATGGTTGAGACCTCTTCCCTCGTGATTGGAACCTGCTGTGTGCTGCACAACATGTGAGAAACTGATGGGGCTGCCCTCAACTACCCCATGCCCCGGCGCACTCCCTGCCCCATGCCTCTCTATGTGAACGCGGAGAACCCGTGGGAGTACAAATACACAAAGCACATCTGTGCTGCCCTGGTGAGGCGGATCAGACAGGAGGCCGAGAGCTGAGGCCGCACACTCCCTCCCCACCACCCCGGGGACCCCAGAAGCACCCTGGCTGCACCCCTACACACCTTTGCGCCCCCGGCCCCGGGCCCATGAACCGAAACACAGAGGCGACTTTGGTGCCCATGCATTTATTGTAGCTCTCTTCTACATGTGCTCCCACTACCTTCCCCATGCCCCACCTCCCAGTGCCCCCCCTCAGGCTGCCCTCCCCCTTCCCCCCTTTCCCCACATCTCCGGGGTCTCCCTCTTGGCCATCCAATGGGCACCATGGAGATCTAGGAGCTCCCCTCCTCCCCGCTGTCCGTGTCCCCAGCAGTGTCCTGGGAGGCCTCAATGTCCTGAGGGTCAGGCAGTGGTGGGAGGGCGGGCGGCCCTGGGGCCATTGGGGCACCCCTGGGTGGCTGCTCCCTCCAGAGACCCACAGGGACCAGTAGGCGGAAGCGTGGGCCCAGCGACTGTGCCGGCAGCTGGGGTGGTGGCAGGGGTGGTGGGGGCACCGAGGGGCCTGGAATCAGGGCTGGGGCAGGCAGGTGGCCTGGGTGGTGGCTGCCATCACATAAGCACTCATGGTACCTGCGTGTAGGAGCAGCGAGGTGCCAATGTCATGGGACCGGTCCATCTTGGCTGAATGCTCCTTTACCATCCAGTCTATGGCCTGTTCCAGCTGTCTGAACGCCTCCACCTGCCTGCTGTGCTTCCAGCGCTCCCGCCTCCGTTCAAGGTGCACCTCCACCTGCAGCCTCCGGTTCCTGGCCTCTACCTGCTGCACGACCCTTTCGGTGGCCACCTCCATGCAATCGATGGCCGCGATCATTCGCTCACCCTGCTTGGTGGTGGAGTGGATTATGTCCTCCGCCTGCTCCTCCCTGCAGCACCATACCCATGCTCCCTCATCTGCTGGGCCAGGGGCACAGGGCTTCCCTGCTGGGACCCGGCAGGTCGCCCTGTTAGGGTGCATAGTAGGGGATGGTTAGTCGCCCCAGCCACCCACCCAATCATCCCATGCCATGGATGGGGGGCACCGCCCCACCCTCAGGAGTGCAGCGAGTGCCCTCACCAAGCCTCCCCCTGCACCTGCCCCCACCCCAGGGTCTGGTCCCCCCACCATGCCTCCCCGGGCCTCCGCCCCCCCATGTTGTGTTGCCTCACGTGGGCCCTCTGGCTGCTCCTGGGGCTGCTCACCTTCATCTCCCTCACTAGGCTGTTGTGGGTGCTGGGGTGTGCCATGACCTGTGCGGGAATGGGGAGGGGTGGGTGAGGGTCGGACGACCATGTCCTCCGGCGACCCCTGGTTCCATGGTCCGAGGTGTTGGGGGGATTGCTGAGGGTGGCGCCGTGGCCTCTGTGCCCCCTTCCCCCCATCCCTGTCCCTTCTCACCTGCTTGCTCACTCTCGATGTCGGTCTCAGAGCCCTCCGAAGCCGGCCCCTCAGTGTTGCTGAGGTCCCCCTGCGTCCACTGGCTGAGGTTGACCAGTGTGCCAGCCTCAGATCCTCCCGTTACGGACATCATCTGGGGGCTATCTTGGCTGGTGCGTGAGGGGGGCCTGCTGGTCCCCGAGGTCCCAGGGCGTTCCTCTTGGGCAGCAGGGCTCCTGGAGCTGGTGCCTTCAATGGGGCCAGCAAGGGGAGGGGGTACCTCGCCTCATTTCCTGCCCTGGAACACGGCTCTCCCCACGTGGCGCAGGGTGACTATGGAGCCCTTCATGTGTATTATTATTATTATTATTATTATTAACAAACATTTATATAGCACCAGCAATGTACCTGGCACTTTACAAAGTAATAAAATAGACACGGTCCCTGCCCCTAGGGCTTACAATCTGAGATACAAGAGCTGGGGGAGAGACTTAGGAAGGGGAACAGAGGGAGAGACAAGGGGTCTAACATTCATGAAGATGCGAGGTCTCAAGTGCACGTACTTGGCTTGGTTACAATGAGAATGACAGCAGG
>QEPC01010859.1:2760371-2806908 GCA_003113815.1 Sphenodon punctatus
AGATCTAGTTTCGGTTTCTTTGGGATTTTTTCATTGATTTTTTTCCCCCCCCTTTTTTTTTCTCATTGACTTCTCCCATTGAAGTCAATGAGAACAAACAGGAAAAAAAAATACAATGTAAAAAACCCAAAACATCAGAACTGAAAGTAAACTGCAATTTTGGTTTTACAGAATCCACGGGGTTCGTGATCGGGCTCACTGTCTGCCTGGACGTTTGTTCCCTTTTCTGACCCCACCACAAGCCTGATCTGCGAGGACCATGATAGTGGATCCTTGAGTCCTATCATTTCCAGTATGGATACTCATTTGGTTTGGGTCTGACTGGTCTTAAAACATTCGTTTTAATACAAACCTTCTCTAATAAGAAAACCATCAAGTTGTTAGTTGCATATCGTTTTCAAAACCAGCAGGAGTTCCAGAGTTTGAGAGAAGTAAATTATGCTCATTTATTCAGTCACTGCAAAATATCCCACGAAGAGTGTAATAGCTTAAAGGCTTACTAATCAACTTTCCTTCATCATTAAATAATTACGCTTGGTGTATCTGAAATACAGTCATGTCACATCTCATCTATAGAATAGCTAGCAAATGTGAGTCATTACTGGGGCTGGGTGAACCATTCATAATTAAAAGTGAACCCAGCAAATGTTGCCTGGTTGAGGATTACAAGAATCTTTCAGGAAATGCGGTGAGAGTTTCCAACAAACTTGGTCTGAATTAGGTAAAACCTCAGGAAAGCTCAGTGACTGAGCTTTAGCCAAAAAGGGTTGTTATGATCGCTTAGTTTGGCATCTTGAATAACAAAGTTATTAGAGAGATGGGGTGAAAGGAATTTGCCATTTTGTATTTGCAAAGATTCTTTGAATAGTCATTCAAACAAATGAATATCCAAATGAATAGATACGATATTCACATATTCATTAACAGCAGCAGCTATGGTATGTACGTAGGGCCATGCTTGGGTACTTGAGGCATAACCTTGTCCCAGTTGAGGAGCTAGAATTCAATACTGTCTATTCTGCTTGGGGTTGGGTAGGGCTGAACTGAGATTTTGCCAAAATGAGAAATTTCATTAAAATCCCAGGACCCAATACCATCCTTGTCAAATCGAGAAGTTCTTAGTACTCAACAATGTCTCCTCTCAGGTACCAACATTTCATTTCTCAATTTACCAACTTTCTGCTTACCGGGATTCCATTTGCTGCTTTGCCATTTACCGCTTTGTCGTCCATTTCAAATCTAAAGAGGTAATACCGACACAATTCCGCATTTCTTGCACTCCATTTCCCCCTGTACTTCTTTGTCACTCATTGGCTGGTACACAAATTCCTTTACTAATCTACTATCCAGTTGCAAATAGATCAAGGCAAAGGGAACACCATAGAACAACAATTCTGATTGGAGGCACTGGAGTGGAGGTTAGGGGGCACTGGGGAAAGGGACTATTCACACAGTGATTGGTTCAGAAATGTGGATACAACAAACCAGGAAGTAAAACAGTACCCTCAGCAATGCGGTAAGTGGTAAATGGTATGCATGGTATACAGTAAGCAGAAAGTCGATAATTCAGGACATTATCTCATGGTATTGTGAAAACTGAGAAATTTCATTGGTATCAGGAAATTGTCGGAAAAGTGATCCCTCTTCCTAATATCGTGAAATTACTCATGAGTAAATATTTTGCTGCTCACTTCAAGTCTAGTGGTGTTGGGGGGTATTGATGGAGCTGATGGGGCAGGCAAACCCCAGGAGAGGAGAGAGACTTGCTTGCTCATATCCTCCCTTCCTTCACCTTCCCTTTTTTCATTTTTTCTGTGGGATCTTACCACACACCAGCTCCATCCTCCCCGGGTTGCAATGGTTGGGTTGTGGAAACACTCCGCAGTCTGCAGGTTATTAAGGAACTGATGGAACTTGTAGCCCAGTGTCAGGCACCAGGGGTCTCAAACCCAGGTTCCCAGAAAGACTGAGCCAGTACCCTTCCACCTACACCACCACAACTGGAAGTCAGACCAAGGAGCCATTTCCCTGAAGCGCAATCCAGCCAAGACATGCTACAGCCTGAAGCACTCAACGGTCAGAGAACTGCTGCTTATTGGCCCTCTTCCAGTATTTATTGTCTCTCTCTCTCTGTCACTTCTCCCTTGTCGGAGCAATCTGTTACTGACTGCTGGTCAGACCCCAATGCCCCATCTGCCAGAGCTCCAGCTCAGTACCTGCCTTCCCAGTCTGCCTGCTCTGCTTCCCAGCCTGCTGCCCAGCAACCTTCCGGCCTGCATCTGCACCTTACCCTGCCCCCTATGGGCAGACCTCTTGAATTTGACCCTAGCCTAGACTTCAGCTACAAGCCTGAAAACTGCATGGGCTGCTGATCGCTGAGCCCTGTGAGTACCATGGTCCCAATCCTGCAAACCTGACACTCAGGAACAGCAGTGCCACCACAGAAGTCAGTGCTCACATTCACGGGGATGCATCTCCTCTGGCTGGTTCTATTTACTCGTGCCCTGTTCCTGGGGAGTGATCATCACCACCAGAATTGCATGATAATTTACTGGGGGGCAGGGCTATTGCATCTGCCCCAACCCCTACATCCTGCCAATAATTATGCCCATGATCTTTGTCTATGTTTTCTGGTCAGAAAATCAATAAAAGTATCATTTTAAAAAATCATGGAAGCTTTTGAGGACATAACTGCTTTTGTTTTGAAAATGAATGAAAGGAAAAGAAAAAAAAACACCTTCTCTTTTCAATAAAAGAGTAAAAAGCAAGAGTGAGCAACGTGCGTTCTGCAATCTGTTCACTTAGCTACCTTCGGCAAAGCAACTGTAGTGTTAACATAAGTTGGGTTTTCAAAGCCTTGTTATGGCGAAACAAAGCGATCTCGTTATTGCTAACGTTACCACCAGCTCCGTTCCTGGAATGCACGGAGTACCCACAAATACTGGAGAGTTGTTTATTAGGCGCTTTCAGTGCATATCTGCAAACAATCTCTTCCCGAGCTTGCTGCTGACTCCTGTTGCAAGATGGCACCACTCCAGTCTCTTGCAATCTCATGCCGTGTGACGTCTCTTTCCCCCTCAACTGTTGCCGTGGTCCAATAAGAAGTTCAATAACCCAGCATTTCTCTTTCAATAAGCAAGGCCAGTGGCCTTGTGTAATAGTCTAGCTATTTGTAGATGCGCCACATGAACTCCAATCCACCATGTTCGGCTTTCACCAAGTTAAAATAGCCTGGGATGAATTCCACAATAAGAGCAGCATCGAGAAGCAATGCGACTGAGTCTTTAAGAGGGCTAGACCAACTCATTCTAGAGAGCTCAAAAAAAGCCTGTCAAGTGAATGCAGTTATGGATGAGATTTATCAGAAGGCTCCCAAGACTCCTTGTCCTCTCTCTCATTGATTCCAGCAAAACTACATTACACAAAGAAATAACTTATGTACTTGATACTGTCAACTTCCAGGCTGAAAATGAGGTCAGATACACAACCATTTTGCCACACACCAACAACCCCCAACCTCAAAGTTGCCAACTTAGGCAACTCAGACTTCTCCCCGCCCCCCAAACTCTGGTGCGTGCATGGGCTTCCATCTGAGGCAGGGAGGGAGACAATGTCAGTGCCCAGCACAGAAGCAGAGGCTCTTTCTCCACACTCCGCACCACTGCAGAGCATGTCTGTGGGAGACTCGGGGGAAGAATGAGGCTCCTCCAGGTGGGGAATGGATGGGGGTTCCTTCTCCTCCAGGCTGCGGGTGGCACAGGTGAGGCAGTGTAGTTGGGGCGGTGGTGGCAGGGGGAGAGGGCACCATGACCAGGTGGGCACAGACTGAGAACAGAAGCCCCCAAGCTCCCCAATTTGCCACCCTAGGCAGGTGACTATGTTGCCTGCCCCTAAGTCTGGCTCAGGGGTTGGCACTAGATCAGACCAGAGTAGAGCAGGAAGCTGGCTCAGAAACAGATACGTAGACTGAAACAATATTGTTCCACCCAACTTTGTTCCTGCTGGGTGGACTTTTATACCAACAGGGAGCCAATTGGGAGAGTGAGGGGTGTGGCATAACTAGGACAGAGGGACCTTCAAGTCAGATTTATAGCATAGGTGAGTTTTTGTTTTTTTTAAAGGACTGGATACATTTTTGGAGGACAGGTCCATTAATGGTTACTAGACAAGTATGTTGGGTGACGTGACCTCTGGCTGTCAAAAGCTGGCAGTGAACAACAGGGAATGGATCACCCCATTATGGCCTGTTAGGTACTCCTCCAAAGTGACTGAGATTGGCCACTGTCGGAGAGAGGATGCTGGGCTCTATGGACCATTGGTTTGACTCAGTTTGGCATGTCTTATGTTCTTAACAAGCCCACTGTCTTAATGATTAAACTAATGGTCTGAGGTTGTAAGCCAGAGATTATGGGTTCAAGTCCCATCTGGGGTGATCCATTAAGAGCTTAATGGCCCTTGAGGTACCTTCTGTGCCTGCAACTGTATGAAATGGAACTCAAACCTACTCGTAGTAGAGATGGTTTGAAACAACCATTCCAATTTCATGGAAAAGTTGTGTAAAATCAAAATTCCAAGGAAAACAAATTTTTGATCAGAATTTCAACTGAACAATTTGTGCAGGCACAAAATAGCCACAGCCATTTTACACATGTGCAAAATTGCAACCTCCATACAACAAAATGGCGACCACTATACTACCATGACCATTCTGGTTTCATCCCTTGTTTGTGGCCACAATCACAAACCTCTCCACGTGGAATCCGCATGGGATCCACGTGGGTCCCACATAGATTCAGCAATGCATTTGCAATGGGCATGCATGGGTGTTGTGCGCATGGGTGCGTGCAGGTGTTGTATGCTGGATCCACGGGGTTTGGGATCGGCCTCACCAACTCTTTTGCCAATTAGGATTTAGTCTGTTTACCATACATATGCTCACAAAGCACAGTGAACACCTCGCCTTGCTAGTTTTCTGGATTTGTCAAATGGATTGATAATTCTAAGGATTTTTGTCCAGTTCAATGCAGAATGTATAAGATTGCTGCAGTATGTGTGCCAAATAAACCTAGTGCTGAGGCAGCAGGAAGCTGAAAATATCAACCACCTGCTTGGGAGGGATGAACCTGGGTGCCCTGCACCTCAGGTGTCTGTGCGTGATGAATTATTGCTCAGGAAGAGAGCTGCTGCAGTCTGAAGCTCACTAGCACAGCAGCTGCAGGACCCGATTGTGAGGACACTGGAGATCTGGATTACAGCTCTCCTAATGGCTTGTCGCTGGAACTATAATAACTCTCCTTTTGTTTTCCTGAAGAAAAAAGAAAATGATGCAGAGGGTAGCAGTGGGGAGACAATCAAGTGGAGTCTTTACCTTTAACTTCTATGCTGTGCTGGAAAGAATTCTTCCCGGAGCAGGGGTTTTCAACTTTTCCATGTGCATACCATTACCTATCAACAGTCCCTACTTAGGAAGGACAGTCTCTGTTTGGTTGCTAGGGATGGGCGAACGCGGTTCGGAAATTCTGTGTTTGGACCGAACACAGTCTGTTCGGTCGACCGAACCGAACATCCGAACCGAACTCAAATTTCAAACCGAACCGAACCGAATTTCCGAACTCCGTTCTGTTCGCCCATCCCTAGCGGCAACACACACCAAAGAACCAGGTTTTGAGTGGCCAAACTTGGTTCGGAAGTTCGGAATTCGACCGAACTTGGTCTGTTCGGTCAACCGAACCGAACTTCCAAATCGAACTCGAATTTCAAACTGAACCGAACCGAATTTCCGAACTCGAATTTCAAACCAAACCGAACCAAACCGAATTTCCGAACTCTGTTCTATTCACCCATCCCTATTGGTTGCTAAATCACAGTGTCCCTCTTTCAGAACACAGACAAAAAGACCAAGATCCAAACCGCCATCACCTCCTTTCTGGTTGCCTCCCAGGAAAAGCACTTGAGAAGATAATGGGGAGACGATGGATGATACTCTGGCCATCCATTTTTTGCTTCTGTGATAACGCTGATCTTGTCAACATTTGTGTGGGTCCAAATTGAATTGACTGGGTTCTTACATTCGGACTGGGTCCTTACATTCAGGCTATTACATTTAATAGTTTTGGGCTTGATGCAGTAAGGAAACGAGAGAGGAGAGCTGAGGAAGACATAATTTGGGAGGCGTGGTTTGCCGAGGCTCAGCCCCCACCAACTAAATTCAAGGGAAGGCTGAGCTCCACAAAAATGTTCCCAGTAGGAGTGTGCACTTCAGCATATAGAAGATCAGGGAAAGACCAATATTGGCTATTTCAGGGTTTCAACCCCCCCCCCCCCCGAAAATCCTGAATGGTTTATTTGGCTTTCATAAATGACTTTCCTGCACTGCCCCGCCCCCTGCACTGCTCATCACACAGATTAATCTTTTTTAAAAAACAAAAAAAATCTGTTTAGTATTCAGCTGTAGAGTAGCAGCTTAGTCCAGTGGTTGAGTTGCCAACTGGAAAATATGGGTGTTTTCAAACAAGACGAAGGGCGTCTTTAGACATGACAAAGATTGAGTGCCAAAACCCCTAAGCACGTGCTTGGCCATTGTGTGTAAGCACCATAATGATCCCAACACCAATTTGGCCGCCCGTTGAACATGCGATGTGAACACCATTGCATCACAAGGACAATTTGCATGTTCCGGCTCAACACGTGGCCAACATTGTGTCTAATGATATCGCGTGGCGTGTTAGCAGGTAAAACATGGGGAATGAGGCAGCAGCACTTGCGTGCTGAGATCGGGTGGTGAGCAAAACACCCACTTGCCTCAAGATGGTCTGTGTGTCTAAGCAGCACCACATGGTGAACACAGGGCCAAACTGGTGTTCATATCAAGGTCAAAACACACATTCAGACACCCGTTGATGTTGTCTAAAGACATTCAATACCATGCTGCAGTCTGGGCTCCATCCATGCAGCCCCCACCCAGGCCACAATCACATGTTTAGCATGTCCAGTCTAATGAATTGGCAGCCCCATGCATGTATTTCATGTGCTTTGTGGGCATCCCCATTGGCAACATCAGTGCGAGTGATAGCAGAGAACGGGGCAGGAAGTGGTCTCTAGGATTTTCATCCACAGTTCTATGGAGATGGTGGACCTGTACATATGGAGGTGTTGCATGCAACCTGATCGATGGGATGTGGACATGCAGGTGCACATTGGCAGACATCCACTTTGACGGCAGGCTCCACATTCTCCAAGACCCCACTGTGAGTGGGTACTATATGTCTGGTGGGTGGTGGCCACCTATGAACAGGGAAGGTGAACACCCACCTGGTGTGACCTATGGCAGGTTATTATTTCATTTGCTAACACCCTATGATTCTTTTATTTTTTTTGCATTGACAAGATCTGGGCCAACGGTTGCATCTTTTGGGGCAGTCTTGGGACCTGGAACTTATTTTTTTTCCACATTAAGTACTGGAGCCAGGGAACTCTTATGCCATGATTGTAACCCCCCTTTCACCCAAGGATGGGTGCGAGGACTTCTGGCAACTGGATAGTAATTCCTTCTAGGGGTGTGCATGTCATTTTCGTTATTATAATAACGATAATCAAAATTGTTATTTTTCATTATCTTTATTGCTATAACGAAAACAACAAATAATAATAATGAAAATAGAAACAAAAACAACATTTTGTTCTTGAAATAAAGGGAAAAAACTGAAAATGTATTTCTGGCTATAACGTTTTTGTTTCTTATTCAATACTGATGAAACTAGGGGAGATTGTACCCCTCAATGGAGGGCACGATCTGTACCAATCTTTGAAACGATTAGATAAAGGAAACCTATTTTAAAAGCAATTGAATGTTGTGTTTTTAAGAAAAGCTCCATACACATTCATGGCTACAATATCTTTATCTTCCATCCAATTTGAATTAATCCTGTAAATATTGTGTCCCTCCACAAGCTTAAAACTCCTGCCAATTTTCAGAACGATTGGGTAAAGGGTCCTGATGGTATAAGACATTAACTTGACATTACATTTTCAGCTGTAACATTTTTATATTGCGTCCTGTTTACAGGACAGTTAGCAGGGGTGTATCACATACCCTCCCTGTCATCTCTTCCAAACTACTGGACAATTTGATAAAGGGACCCAATTTTGTAAGCAACTGAAGTTGTCCCCTTGAAGACCATTATTCAGATAAATAGAAGCACATGCAATGCCAGTCAGAGGCAGGCACCTGGCATGGCAGAGGGAGGGAGAATTTAGGAGGAGAATGTGGAGCAACCCAAAAGACTGACAGACACATTCACTGGCCAATTACTGCATGCTTCCAACTTTACAGGACCAATCAGTAGTGGCTTTGAGGTGGGCATAGGGGGAGGCCCTCAGGCTGACATAGAAGGGACTTAACTGGGACTTTGGGAATAGTATCCCAGAAATCAGGAAACATAGTTTACACATCCAGACTGTCCAGTTATCATTACAAACACATCCTGCAGCACTGTGACAGAGGACATAAGAGACTCTCTATTGGCTCTTTCCTAACAGATGCTTCTGACTTCCCAGTAACAAGTGGGGGAGAGAAGTTGGGACGGTCATAGCACAGAATGAGGATATTTGGTTGACATTTCTGCTGGCCAATTGGCATCACAATCCAATCTTATACCATAGTGACATGTAAGATAATCCCTGGCATAGGCTCCTTCTCTGCATATACTTTGCAGGCATATAAAATTGTGACCCTTTATCACATTTTATCATAAAACTGTGATATATAGCCCTGAAAAAAATTCATATACACTGATTGGACTACAAAGATGTTACAGTCAGACATACATTTATAGGTTAAATGTTTATACCACCAGGATCCTTTATCCAATCCTTCTGAAAATTGGCAGAGATAGTAAAAATGGGATGGGGTGTAAGCATGCCAAGTTTCATCTACATTAAATGTGAGGCAAAAAAGTTACAGCTAAGAATGTCCTGGGAAGCGTGGTCAAACGGACCCCCGGCAGGGACAAAAAAAGAGTAACATCTGGCCGCTCGCCATGGCCTGGGATCACTGGCGGGACCCCGGGCCATGGCGCATTCAGCCGGACGCGGCAGCCGCATTGGCCCCGCCGCCCGCCCGTCTCCTCGGAGGGCAGGCGGTGGGGTGCGTGGAGGGGGCGGGGCCGTGCAGCCGCACGCTGCGCTGCGTGGCCCCGCCCCCTCCCAGATTCCCCACCGGGATCCCCCCGGCACGTCTGATATGGCGTGACGGGGTGACCCCGGCGGGGAACGAATGGGTTGATTTCGGTACGGGGCCAATGGGCCCCGTAACGTCTGAAATCACCCAAAGTCACCACCAGAAGAGGAAAAGTAAAAGACATATAAATGCTGATTACAAGAGTTTGGGTAGAGCTCAAATGGGTAGCAGATTTTCTTCCCATGGCTAGAACTGGTCACACCGCGGCTGTGGAACTTCCTCCTCAGAGGAAGCTTGACTGACCCTGAGACTGCTGGCCTTCTGCCGGACCTGAAAGACCTGGCTGTTTGTCCAGGCCTTCAGGGAAGAGTGGGGGAGATGGGTAGTGGGCGGGGGGTTGGGTTAGAGAGGGTTTGGGTATGGGTTATTTTAATCTGGGGGGTTTCGGTTGTTTTAATTGTATTTTAGTTATGTGTTTTAGAATGTTGTTAGCCGCCCCGAGATGCTTTTATCAGGAAGGGGCGGCATATAAATTTTAATAATAAATAAATAATAACCACATATTCAAGTATTATGTCAGGTACTCAACAGACTACTCAATTACCAATTGAGTACCCAGAAACAAAAAAACTGGTAACTTACGGTACAAATCTTCCAATTTTCTGATTAACAATCAATATAATATTTATTTTATCAATAATGCCTGTAAGCATTACAGAAGCATGACAGAAAACCGAAAAATTGTGATGGAAAACAACAAACAACAACAACAACAAAGAGAGTGGAAGTAAAAAAATTGATATGGAAGTCAACATTCTGGAACCAAAAGTCGACTTTCTGGGATGGAAAACCATGAAATAGGTATCAGAAGTCAAAATATCGGTACTGGAAGTCGACGTTCTGGGCCTAGAAGTCGACTTTCCAAAATGGAAAACCAAAAAAATAGATACTGTAAGTCAAAGAACAGGTGCCAGAAGTTGACATTCCAGGACCAGAATTCAACATTCTGTGACACTGAGTAGCCAAATTGGGTCAAAATTAGGTATTAAATACATTCAGTGGTATCCTAGTTTTTGCAATTACTCATTTCAACTCAATGTTTTGGGGTGAGAAACAAAAAAGAGTTATAATTACCAGAAAATCAAATGTCACCTTGCTGTTTGTTCACCTCTATCTTGTGCCTGCCATACATTTTACTTCTGAAAACAGATCCAGTTTTATTGTTATGCTTCAGGCTACAATATTCTGGATGCCAAACAACCTTTGTATTGCCCTTTTTTGTTCAAACCCTAATGATTAGTTCCTCAAGATAAGAGCATGGCATATGCCTTTCATAAAAGAGTGCCGCTTTCCTTTAATATAAACAGATCTGATTTATTTGGTCTTGAGTGCTTTCAGAGGGGCATCCATTAATTAATCCCTGTAGGGATTTCTGATGTGCCTCTCAAAACTGAACCAACGCATCCATCAGATGACTGGGGGGAAATTACAGTCAGAAATGGACTCCCAAAGGGGAAGTTTTGGAGACTGTGTAATAGGCAGTCAGTTTCAAGTTTGCAATTGATTTACTAAGGTGAGGTCCAAACTCCCAACCTCCCACATTGTAGCTACTATCTCCATTGACTACTACTTGCGGTGCCGCATACTTGCTTGAAATGATAATGGCACTTGGCAGTTGTGCAGTACCATTTATTGAAGCTATCACAATAGGAATTTTTTTTCAATCTCAGATTTCAGTGTCAGTCCCATAATTTAATTAATTACTGATTCAATAGTTAACACAACAGGAATCACGGTTGTAGCTGTTATTGTTTTCATGAAAATGTACTTTGAAGTTTGGCTGGAAGCTAGAGAGCCTGAAAACGGCCCTCTGGTGGCTGATGACATCATTAGTGTGTTCCTCCAGCCAGCTCACTGCTAAACTGTGTCCCTTTGGAGGCCACAAAATCTTGACACAAGACTCCGGGCCTTTAAGGTGACAAGGGGTGTTTTCAGACGTGATGGGGGCGGCTTCGCCCCATCCCAAAAACAACCCAGAGATTCCTCGCTGGGATCACCCAGACACGGCAAACAGATGTGTCGGGGATCCCGGCGGGGAATCAGGGAGGGGGCGGGGCCACGCAGCGCAACATGCGGCCGCATGGCCCCGCCCCCTCCACGCTCCCTCGCTGCTCGCCCTCTGGGGAGACGGGCGGGCAGTGAGGCCAATGCCGCCACAGCGTTGGGCCGGTTTGACCACGGCCTGGAATCCCACCGGGGATTCCGGGCCGTGATCGCCGGCCAGACGTTACTTTTTTTTGGTTCTGGCCAGGAATCACTTTCACCACGCTTCTGTGAATTTTCGCGCTGGGAGCCCCGGAAGCATGGTTGAAATTGACCCCATGTGGGCAATCAGTGTGGCAAACATCTGGTGGCCGCCAAACAGACGTGCAGGGCACAGTGACCACATGTAGGTATTCAGCGTGGTTCACTGTGATCTACTCACGTCTGAAAACACCCAAGGTTGCAGGGTGGAAGATGGGGGGAAGGCATGGATGGACTCTCTTCCCCCTCAAACCCCCGTAGGAATGTGTAGGGAGGAGTGGATTGGTGGGGAGAGGGAAGGGATTGCTCGATTTTTTAGTGAGTTCATGGAAAGTGTGTCATCTGACCTGTGTGTATTTGGGGGTCTTGCTTCTCTTCCTTGTGGCAGAGCGATTCCCCCAGGGTAGGGGTGTCAGCAGATGTGATCAGAGCAGAGGGATTGTCTCTGGACTGCAGAAAGAGGGAGTTGGTGGGTAGATTATAGCTCCTTCCACTTGCTGGCTCACTCCTGACAGTAGGAAAGCGTAAGTGATTATATGGCACCTTGGACCAGTCATGGATGCTCAACAAGCATTTTGACCCAATTATTATTGTAAGTAGCTATTTATATAGCACCCCCAAATTCACCTGATGCTGAATACTGGTGATTAGAAACAAGTCCCTGCTATGAGGAGCTTAAAGTCTAGGATGGGCAAGGGAGGGGGAAATTAGAGGGAGGGGAACATAGGGAGAGACAAGGCTACATTAATGAAGTTGAGATGTTGCAGATACATGTCCATTGCTTACTTATAAGAGAAAGAGGTGCATCCTAGGTAGGGCTGAAACTTGATCTCAATTTGCTGTCAATTCTCTCTGGGATTCATTTTTAGCTAGAATCGATAATTGAGAAAAGACCCCAATTCTTGACACTCCCTTCAGCCGAGAATTTTTCTCAATTTGCCACGATTTACTGTCTACAACCATTTCCTGTGATTTACAGTGTACCATATACCTATTTACCATGTACCATGTTCATCCCGTAATGCACATGTGCAAAATGGCTACTCTTTTACAAAATGGCAGCTACACTGCTGGTGCCATCTTCGAAGAGGGCTGCCCAAGCACAGAACAGCTGTGGTGGACATTTTGTGCACTCACATTACCGGGACAAACGTGTTACACAATAAGCAGTAAACGGCAAATCAGTAGATGGCACATGGTAAATTACAGTAAACGGTACACAGTAAATTTGGACAAGATTCTTGCCAAGATCTCGAACTGCTCCCAAGATCATCACAAAATCTCTGTAACAATTCTTGATTTTCAGGAGATTTTTGTGGTACACAAATTGAGTCTCATTTCAGTCCTAATCCTAATCCTGTGGGATAAAACAGCATAAGGAGAAGCATCAATTAAAAATCTGTAGTAATGAGGAGCTGGGGAAAGTCTGAGACCAGGAAGCTTTTTACAAGATATTTAAAGGACATGAAGGACGTGAAGCATGTGTGTTCATGGAGGAAGCGCCACGCATACAGGGATCATGGGAGAAGGGTAAAGATGGTTTTGGGAGCAGGAGACTCTGGAGTGGGTAACGGTGGTGGAAGAGAAAAATCAAAGTTCCCAGGTGGGAATGTAGTAGGAAATAAGGGCAGAAAGATAGGGTGGAGAAAAGTCGTAAACAGCCCTGAAGGGGAAGGATATATTCACCATTCTCATGAAGTTTTAGAAGTCATATTTTACTCAATGAAAATAGTGGTTTTTAAAGCTTTACCTCTAAAATGTGGCAGTTTCCTCCCATATCTAACAAATACGTGTTAGCATGTGGATTTGTTTTAATGAGAAAACATGATCAGTCATGCTTGTGATGATTGGATAGCAACATCCTTTTCATTTTGCACAACTCCCACCTGTTTGTTTTCTTCTCTCCTTACCGGATTTGGCAATGTATCACTAAATCACTTCCCTCTCTTTGAATCTCGTCCAATTTTTATTTTTTTAACAAGCATCAGCAGCAAAACTCGCAAAATATTAATTTTGTTTTGTAATCAGACACCAGATTTGGGTCTGGATTCATTTTTCCCCCCACATCCTAAACTCACTCAGAAGAATGAAGAATTAATAATAATTATTAATTATTATTAATAATAATAATTATAAAAATACATAATAATTTATGGGAAAATAATTTCATGATTATGAACACCTGCAATTCTGGATGTTTTGGTTGTCCCCAAAGCAGTCCATATTGTGAGCTTCTTCTTGATAGTGGCACCGGGTATCAACAGACATCCCTCCAGGATGTCTGATCCACTAATATAGGCAGTCATGGCTCACCGCCATGGCAACCCCCCATGATGGGACAAGCCAGAGTTGTGAACACATGTTCCCTTCCGGCTCACCTGCTCTGTCCCGGCTGGACAGCAGCCGGGCATGGACTGTGGGCCCAACTTGTACCAGGCCCATATTTCCCACCCAGCTCCTACCTGGCCAGGATAGGAACCAGGCCTACATCTGGTGAGTCATAAACAGATGGCCTGCCGGGACGCTGGTCCAACCAGACCTAACTGGGCTAACGTCATGCCATGGAATGCAGTCACTGATAGAATCTATCATCTGTGTATGCTGTTGTATAATCTAATCTAGGCATTATTATCTATGTAATCTAACAGGGATATATGCGAGACTGAGACTGCTACAAAAATAATCGAAATGGATTGTTCTCCAGAGTGACTGAGAGTAAAACCAAACATGATTCATTTGTATGGCAAGAAGAATGATTTAGAGTGAATGTTAGGAAGAATTTTCTAACTATAAGGAGAGTCAGGCAATGGAAAGAGTCATTACGGAAGACTGTGGAATCCTCATCGTTGGAAGTTTTACAAAATTGGTAAGATAAACAATAAACCAGGATAGGTCAGGTCAGGAGTGGGAAAACATTCCCTCCCATGGGCCAGTTTAAAATTAGTTCAAGCTCTGCTTCCTGGATAGGATGTGGAAGGAGAGCACTTAATGAGTGTGCTCAGGATATGAGGCATGGGGAAGGAAGGGTTGGGGACTAGGGCCAGATTATGGATCCAATCCCCTGTCCTTGAGTGCATGCCCAAATCTGATCCCTTCATCCCGATCATGCTACTTAAGTATTTGAGGGTAGGGGCCAGAGCCAAGAATTGGAACGCGGCCAAATAAAAAACAGCAGACTGGATATTACCACCCTCCCCTAGGGCCTGGGGAGCATGCACTCCCCCATTTTGGATCTCCCTGGGAACAGAGGACCCATTAAGGGGCACACACAGATGGGAAAAGGCCTCCTTCCTTCCTCCTCTGCTCAGAAAAAGCCAAGCAGGAAAGTTCCCAGCTCAGCTAAGCATTGTGTCGGCCAGGGAGAAGCAGGAAGAAGCCATGAGTGCAGAGCAGAGAAGCAGCAGCCCAGCCGGTGAGGTGAGTCAGCCTGCGGAGTCACGTAGTCCGTTGGGTTGCATTCGGGTTATTTCCCAGGCATGTTAGCGGCTAGCCGGGGCTAGCCATCAATACATCCAAGGAAACTATGGGCCAAACAACTGGATGGCCCTTAAAAAACGTGATGGTGGCCCGCAGACCTAAGTAGGCTACCATCATGTTTGTTAACACCTGTTTTTCATGATATCCATGCCCCCTGGCCCAGCAATCCCCCGCCTCCCCACCCATCCTGCACCAGCGACCTTCCACCCCAGAGACCCAGCTGCTTCCTCCACCCTTGGCCCTGCAAATCATAAAATCATGTTATCATGAGAATCAAGCAATGGCAACCCAAAACAATGAATTACACCATTCAGTATATGGACTTGACTTAAAGCCCCTCTGACTCATTGGAAAGACTCCAGTTAACTTGATCGAACTTGGGATCAAGCCCTGTGATAGAACTGTCACAGAGATGGTCGTTATTTACTTAACGTCTTCCTTGCCTCATTGCTTTCCCAAGCTCCTTCCTACCATCCCACAGTCTCGTCATCCTCTGTGAAATAAGGAGCCTCCTCATCCATTTTGTGCAAATACTTAGGTAAGCCTGATGCAAGGTGTGTCAAGAAAATGCATTTCTGTACAGTAAACACAACTTGAAGACAGCCGTTCCTCTCAGCACTGGATGGCAATTATTTCTGTGTAATAGGCAGTCACCCAATGACCTGCTCGCTCTGCATGGAGAGCTTTTACTGTCAAGCGTTAATCCTTTTGTTTGCAACTCGGCTGCACATTCATTTAGAAGGGCTAATGACTTACACTGTTCCGTTCCCTGCATTATTTCAATGGACATGTAATTAGAGGTGAATGGAGTCTTCAGAACCACAGCAGCCGTGAAAGCCAGGGGCAAAGTCAAAGTATTTGTCTAATTTCACAATCTGCTATTTCAGCAAACGAAACCATGTGGTCAATTCCACTTAGGGAGAGAAGAGGGCGTACAAAGGGAGAAAGCTGGGAAAAAAGTGGGAAAGAACGGTTGTCACAGTTTATGAAGCTCAAAGATGAAAAGCGATGCGCTTCAAAATATTTCTCCCACCAAGGAGACTGGAGCAAAGTTTTACAAAAGAAATGCAAGCATGGAACTTGGATTGTGAAGATTCAAAATAGTATTTTAAAAGGTGAAGCGCTTTGTTGTAAATTGCTGGAGATTCCCCAATCAGTGAGATACATAGGTGCACCTGAAATGGACAAAGGTGGATTGAAGGGCTTTTAACCTGAGGGACATGGCTTCGTTTTAGTCTATCTAAGTTAAATACACCCCCAAAGCTACTAGTGGAATCTATTGCAACCCTCAGAATAAGTGTATGAGTCTCAATTAGGTCCACAGGGTGTGTGTGTGTGTGTGTGTGTGTGTGTGTGTGTGCGCGCGCGTGCGCATGCCTGAATGCAATCACACAATTGGGATGGACTGGGCTAAGGGAAACTGAGTATATCATTGCATTTCCACCCAGAGCAGATGACCATGAAAGCATTACTCCCATCTGAACCAAAATTAGGCTGCTCACCTGACCAGCATATTGACACACTTCAAAATTATTATTATTTACTTGCACCAACAACCTGCCTGGTGCAGAAACATTGTGATTAGGGACAGGTCTCTGCTCTGAGAATCTAGAATGGACAAGGGAGGGGAGAAATGGGAGAGGGGAACATAAGGAAAGACAGGGCTGCATTCATGACCAAGACTCCATTCCTTTCCAATAAAACTGACTTTATGAAGAGCTGCCTGTTAAAGAGAGCAGAGAGCTTGTTGCCACCCTGATGTAGAGCTGAAACAAGTACCTACAAAAATGGGTATACCCCATTGAAATTGTGGTATTCGATCTAACCTGGAAACCTTGGATACTATTCAGTACTCAATTAGTGCCGACAGGCTACCTGATAAACCGATTTACTGGTTTTCTTACTGGTTTTTTGACTTCTAGTACCAATTTTTTTACTTTCCTTTACCGACTTACCAATCGAAATTGGTGACTCAGTAACAGCAATACCTGATATTTGGGGATATCGTGTGCCTGATCAGTACCAGTGTAGCCTATCAGGCATCCAAAACAGTCTCTGAAACAGTGGGTATTACCCTTAGATAGCAAATGAGCTAACCGTTTTAGCTCTACCTGGATCCCAGAGGGTTCTGAGCCAGAAGATGTAGACTAAAGGAAGAGTCCCTAACAGAAGGGAATGTGGCCTGAGAGGAAGCGTCATGAAGAACTTGGTACAAGGGAACGAAGGGGGGAGAGTTGGATAACCAAATGAAGGGGGAAGAATCTGCATATGTACAATGATGAAAGGCAATGGCTCTCTCTAAAGCACTGATTTGAAAGAGGAGCAAATGAGAAATTGGGACAGCCTAGGGAAGAGAGGATACAGCCACTGGATGGTCATGGGGAGAGGAGAGGTACAATGGTCATGGAAAGAAGGCAGGACTGGATTAACCATTCATGGTGGCTATACTGTAGCATGGGCACCAAATGCTGAGGGTTAGGCCAATTACCCACAATACAGGGATATGGCGGGAAAACTTCTGGTGGACTCCTGATGGCCGAACTCATGAGTAGTTCTGAACATAGACGCAGGGGTAAAGTCATCAACAGGCATGTCCCGCAGTGATTTCTCTCATGGATGACAAGGCTGGATTTTGAGCCTTGTCATCCATGAGAGAAATTTCTGTGGGATGCACCTGCTGGCACGTAATCCCCCCCATGCCCACATTCAGAGCTACAGTAGCTACTCATGGGTTTGGCTGCCAGGAAGCCACCAGGAGTTTCCTGCCATATCTTTGTAGCGTGGGCAACTGGCCTTAGTCAGTAGTAGTAGCACTAGTAGTACTAATTTATTACGGCATTAGCTTCCGCCATAGCCAAAGAATAATACAAATACAATACAAATATATAAGAAAAATATCAAAACAAAAAGGAGGAATGATATTCTAATGTATTATTAATTAATTAATTATTATTATTATAAGCATTTATATAGTGCCAGCGATGTACCTGGCACTTACAAAGAATAAGATAGACATGGTCCCTGCTCGAGAGCTTACAAAACTAAAGAGAGGGGGAGGGGAGACAGGGAAGGAGGAACAGAGGGAGAGACAAGGGATGCGACATTCATGCGGATGCAAGAGCTCAGGTACATGTGCTTGGCTTGGTTACAGTAAATTGGGAGTTTGCAGATAACAGGTGCTTAGCAGGAGTTTGGAAGGGTGGAGCGGAAGAGGTGGGTTTTGAGGAGGAACTTGAAGGTGTGGAGGGTGGGGGCAAGGTGGACGAGGGTAGGGAGGGAGTTCCAGGCATGTGGGGCAGCGAGGGAGAAGGGACTAAGGCGGTTGGGGGAGCAGGGGAGGTGTGGGAGGGTGAGGGAGAGGATGGAGGAGGAGCAGAGTGCTTGAGCAGGGGTTCGGAGGGAGATCAGGGCAGAGAGGTAGGGGGGAGTGAGGTTGTGAAGGGCTTTGTAGGTGAAGATGAGGAGCTTGTGCAGAATACACTCGGGAAGAGGGAGACAGTGGAGAGAGAAGAGGACAGGCTGCACATGGTCAAAGTGATGGGCTAGGTGGATGATCCTGGCAGCAGAGTTTTGAATAGAGATAAGGGAGAAAGGTGAGACCAGGGAAGGCCAGCAAGGAGGAGGTTACAATAGTTGAGACGTGAGATGACTAGGGCGTGGATGAGAGTTTTGGCAGAGGAGACAGACAGAAAAGGGTGGATCTTGCCAATGTTGTGGAGGGAGAAGCAGCAGGATTTGGCAACAGAGTCAATGTAGGGTTTGAAGGTAAGGTGCAAGTCGAAGATGAAACCCAAGCTGCGATCTTGGTAGACAGGGAGGATGGAGACCCTGTCAATGGCAATTGACAGGAAAGAGGGAGATGAAGGACTGGGAGGGAAGATAAGGAGTTCAGTTTTCGCCATGTTCAGTTTGAGTTGGCGTTGAGACATCCAGGCGGAGATATCGGAGAGACAGTTGATGAGATGAGCTTGAACAGAGGATCAGAGGGAAGGAGTGGAGAGATAGAGTTAAGTGTCATCAGCCTATAGGTGGTATTGGAAGCTGTGGGAGGTAATGAGTTTGCCTAGAGATTGGGTGTAGAAAGAGAAGAGGAGCGGGGAACCCCGCTCCGAGAGGGTTAGTGAGGAGGAGGGGGAGAAGTTAGGAAGAGAAATATTGAAGGAGCGGTGAGAAAGGTAGGAGGAGAACCAATCAAGGACTGAGTCCCGGAATCCAAGGGAGTGGAGCGATTGAAGCAGGAGCGAGTGGTCAACAGTGTCAAAGGCAGCAGAGAGATCAAGGAGGACCAGAAGAGAGTAAAGGCGGTTGGATTTAGCCACAAGAAGATCGTTGGTGATCTTAGCAAGAGCGGTTTCAGTGGAGTGAAGGGAGAGGAAGCCAGATTGGAGGGGGTCAAGGGAGAAGTTGGCAGAGAGGAGGTTGAGGCAACAGGAGTAGACAACCCATTCAAAGAACTTGGAAGTAAATGGGAGGAGAGAGACAGGACGGTAATAAGAGGGTTCAGAGGGATCCAGAGGGAGACAGTGGCATGTTTAAAGGCAGAGGGGACAGAGCTGGTAGAGAGGAAGAGGCTGATGATGTGCAGGAGGGGAGGGGCAACGGTGGATGCAATGGAGGTCAAGAGGCGGGAAAAAATGGGGTCCAGGGGGCAAGTGGAGGGGTTGGAGGAGGAGAGCAGGGAGATTTCCTCTAGGGAAGCGGGAGGGAAGGAGGACAGGAGAGAAGTGGGGGGGAGGAGGGAATGAATGAATGAATAACTTTATTGTTAGCCATAGGCCTTGACAAAATACAAAATAAATATAATACAATATAGAGATACATATAAACATAAAGTAAAAACCACCTACAGCCCACCTGCGAGCCACAGTCTCCCCACTCAAAACTCAACCTATTATTTAACTAACTAATATCAAATAGTTATATCAAATGTGAGCATTCAACTCCTGTCTAAATCTTAGCTAAACTTCCTCATTTAGATATTCAGACTTTACTAATAATTTAGGCAACCATAAATCCAATTTCCATATGGTGTATGTTACAATGCACTCTTACCCACCCTTAACAAACTAGTTGCTGAAATATCATTTCAGGGGTTGTAGATCTGTTGCAATCGTAATATGGCCAATGCAAAACTAGCCACTGCCCTGGTCAGCTCCAAATCAATTGGGTTAAGTAGGAATCGTGTAGTATAAACATCCCCTACCCCATCATCCAGGAAACCTCCCAGGTAACGGGTTCTAAGTCCTACCAACGGGGTGCATCTTAATAAGAGGTGGTCCACTGTGTCCACCTCTCCTAACTGACAGAGCGGACAAATCCTCTGGGCTCTCGGGATCCCCTTAAACCGGCCCTCTAACAGGGCTGAGGGGAAGGAATTCACCCTTAGTTTAAAAAAAGCAACCCGTTTTCGGTAGTCTTCCCAGTTAAATAAATAATGGGGGGAGGATGGAGAGGGGGGAGTAGCAGGGGGAGAGGACTTGGAAGCCATATCCAGGCGGATCTTGTCAATCTTAGAGGTGAAAAAGAGAGCAAGATCCTGAGCGGAGAGAGAAGAGGGAGGAGGAGGACGGGGGGTTTGAGAAGGGAGTCAAAGGTGGAAAAGAGGCGGTGAGGGTCCTAGGGACAGGACTCAATGCGGGAGGCATAGTACTGCTGTCTAGCAAGGGAGAAGACAGATTTCAGCGATGAGAGGAAGAATTTGAAGTGGAGGAAGTCAGCATGGTGGTGGGATTTGAGCCAGAGGCGTTCCGCAGTCCGGGTGCAGGAGCAGAGATGGTGAATGGTGGGGGTGAGAGAAGGGTGAGGGTTATGGGTGCGAGCCAGGCGGGAAGAGAGGGGGGCAAGGGAGTTGAGGGTGGAGGCAAGAGAGGAGTTGAAGGCGGAGATGGCAGAATCGGGGAGGAGGAGGAGAAGACTGAGGGGAGAAGAGGAGAGAGGGAGGAGGTTAAGTCCTGGGGCACAATGGCCTGCAGATCGCGGAAGGGACGGGGAGATGGGGGAGAGGAGGGGGAGCAGTAGGAGAGGTTGAAGGAGGCAAGGAAATGGTCAGAGATGGAATGGTGTTCGAAGGAGAGATCGGAAACAGAAGTTCCTAGAGNGGAGAGGTTGAAGGAGGCAAGGAAATGGTCAGAGATGGAATGGTGTTCGAAGGAGAGATCGGAAACAGAAGTTCCTAGAGAACACAAGATCAAAAGAGTGACCATCAGTGTGGGTGGGGGAAGAAGTCCAGAGGTGGAGATTAAAGGAAGAGGCTAAGGAGAGGAAGCGAGTGATGTAAGGTTGGGAGGTTGCATCAACATGGATATTGAAGTCGCCAAGGATGAGTGTGGTGATGTCATCAGAGAGAAATAGGGTGAGCCAGGCCTCAAACTCGGGGAGAAAGGAGGAGAGGGAGCTGGGGGGGGTAGATAACAGCAGTATGAAGATGGAGAGGGGAGTAGAGGCGGACAGAGTGAGCCTCAAAGGAGGGGTAGGAGAGAGGGGGGGGAGGGATTGAAAGTGGCAGGAAGAGGCGAGGAGGAGGCCCACCACCCCAGCCTTCAGAGCGGGGCTGGTGGGAGAAGGAGAGGCCTCCGTAGGAGAGGGTGGCAGGGGTGACAGAATCAGTGGGGGTGATCCAGGTTTCAGTGAGGGCGAGAAGGTGAAGGAAGCGCGATAAGAAAAGATCATGGATATAGGGGGCTTTATTAGCAGAGGACCGAGAGTTCCAGAGGGAGCGGGAGAACAGGAGTTGATCAGGGGGGAGACAGGGAATGGGGATAAGATTAGGGGAAGGGAGGGGCAATGGGATTGGTGGGAGATGGGCATTGGGGCAGAGGGAGAGGGGGCAAGAAGTGGGGGGGGAGGAGGAGGTGTGAGGATGGTGGAGTGGGATGACAGGCATAGTGGGAGGCACTAGGAACAGTGCCATGTCATGCAATACGATATGATACACTTTATTAAGGCTATCCGTCATATTAGCAAGATATAACTACAATAATAAACAGGTACATAGCCCTAGGTACATCAATCTCAATCATAAAATGACAAAAAACCTCCAAAGTAGTTCAAAGAACCTTCTCAACTCTAAACATACCTTAGTCAGGATTAGGACAAAAACACAGATTTCACCAAAACAGGCATTCCCGTTGAAATCCCTATTCCCCGATACCATCTCATTCGAATCAAGAATATCTCAGTACTCAAAAATGTCTCAAACAACATTTCATTTCTTGATTTACTGCTTTGCCATCCATTTCAAATTCCAAGAGGTAAAACCGATGCAATACCGCATTTCTTGCACTCCATTTTCCCTTGTACTTCCTTGTCACTCATTGGCTGGTATGCAGATTCCTTTACTAATCTACTATCCAGTTGCAGATAGGTCAAAGCAAAGGGAACATAGAACAACAATTCTGATTAGAGACACTGGAATGGAGGTGAAGGAGCTCTATGGGGAGGCTAAGGGATGTGCTATTCCCACAGTGATTGGCTCAGAAATGCAGTACAACGAACACACAGAAACCTAAAAGTAAAATGGTACCCTCCACAATGAAGTAATCTGTAAATGAATGGCATGCAGTAAACAGTAAGCGGAAAGCTGGTAAATCAGGATGATATCTTGCGATATTGCGAGAACTGAGAAATCTCATTGGTATACGGTAGGGATGGGACTTTCGGTTTTGGTTTAAACCGAGAGTGGCTGATAATGCCACTCTCGGTTTAAAACCGAGAGATTCGAGAATTGGGCCCTCTTGGCACCCAATTGTCAGATTTCGGCTCTTCCCATTGAAGTCAATGGGAAATCCTCCCCATTGACTTCAATGGGAAGAGCCGCAACCCGCGAGGCGCAGGCAGTGGTACCCACCCCACTCCTGGCCTCTGAGGGTGGGGGTGGGGATCAATTACCTCTAAAACTCCCACCTGCTGGGGCCCGGCATTACAGGGGGTCCCCCTTCTCTAGGACCCCTAAAGCCACGTGCCTTACCTGTGGTCCTGGGTCCCAATGGAGGGGGGTGGGGTGATGGCCGCCACCGGCTGGGGTGCCGGCTCAGGTGCTGGTGGTTTGCATCTCCTCAGCTTCTGGTGGGATCTGGATCCTCTGCCAGGCCTGGCTGCCCAGTGGCGGAGCCAGCTCCTGATGGCAACAGAGGAGACCCAGCCACCAGCAGCGGAGCCGACTCTTCTGCCGGGCAGTCGGGTCCTCTCTTTCTTTCTTCTTTTCTTCTAATCTTCTTTCTTCTTCTAGGTTCCATGCCTTTCCAGGAACTCTGAAGACTTCTGGCAGCCAGCAGCATCTTCATTCTTCACTGCCCATGTGCAGCCCATGGTCCACTGAGGCCATTCTGTGCATGTGCAGCCCTCTTCCAAAGTGGCGCCGGCAGCATCAATGCCATCTTGGAAGAGGGAAGACATTCTGCACATGCATCCAGATGCATGAACACATGTTCAGAATGTCTTCCCTCTTCCAAGATGGCACCAGCAGCGTTGATGCCATTTTGGAAGAGGGCTGCATATGCGCAGAATGGCCTTGGCAGCCATTTTGCACATGGGCAGTGAAGAATAAAGATGCTGCTGGCTGCCAAAAGTTTTCAGAGTTCCTGGAACAGTGTGGAATCTAGAAGAAAAGAAAAAGAAAGAAGATTAGAAGAAAAGAAGAAAGAAAGAGAAGACCCGGCTGCCCAGCAGAGGAGCTGGCTCCTCTGCCGGTGGCTGGGTCTCCTCCACTGCTGGGCAGTCAGGCCTGACAGCAGGGCCGGCTCCCAGTGGCAGTGGAGGAGACCCAGCCACCGACAGCAGAGCCGGCACCCCAGCAGGCAGCAGCCATCACCCCCCCTCACCCTCCGTCAGGACCCAGGACCACAGGTAAGACATGCAGGTTTAGGGGCCTCACAGAGGGGGGAGGGGTGTAATGCCGGGCCCCGGTGGGTGGAGGTGTTAGAGTTCATTGATCCCCACCCCCCGAGGCCAGGAGCGGGGATACTCCGGGAGGGTTTTTTCAGTTTCTTCCTGCATCAGCTCCCCCTGTGTCTCGGAGTCAGAGGCTTTCCCACTGAAGTCAATGGGAAAATTTCCCATTGATTTCAATGGGAAAGATCCGACACCGGTAAAACCAACACCAGTAGGGGATCCGAAATACAGTTGAGCCGAGACCGATAGAAACCGAAACCGATAATCGGCCTGAAGTCCCACCCTTAGTATACGGATATGGTTGGAAAATCAATCCCGGTTCCCAAGATGGCAAATTTTTTTGCAAACAGCAATTTAGCTGCTCGTGTCACGGGCCCTGGTTCTGGGCACCACTGCCATAGGACTCCAGAGCTCATGTTGTGGGTGCTGCACATGTAGAGATCCAATGAAGAGGAACTAGAGCACCACAAAGCACTGGTGCTGCCTCCCTTCCAGCTCTGCTCTTCCTGCCTCTTCACACCCTGGATGATGGGAACACCAATGTATAAGCCATACATCAGTCTTCCCATCATCCAGGCCATTTATAAAGTGTGTTGAAGGAGCGGGAGCCAACCAACATCACAGTCAGGGTGGGGAAGGGGATGGTTTCACATGGGGTTTCCACTTCCTTTAACTCAGCTTGGGCAGAAGGAGTTCGGAGAACTTCTATCCTGTTTCTGATCTACAGAGTACAAGTGAGTGAGTTACACTGGCCCCCAGACAAATTAAGGTTCCCCACTGATGCTGTCAAGACTTGTGTTTTCAGGTCTGGAGGTTCACAAATTCAGTTTGTTGGTGGAGACTTTCATTTCCACTCCTGTAGACATGCCTTCTAACAGTCCCTATTCCGGAGGGACAGTCCCTCTTTGGGTAATGAATCCCGCTGGCCCCTTTCAGGAGAGAGAGACACACAAAAAGACCAGTATTCAAGCCTCAACCACTTCTCTCCTATGACTAATAGTGCTATAGAAATGATAAGTATTAGTAGTCTTTCCTGGTTGCCAGGAATGTTGGGAGATGTGTGGGAGTGCTTGCAAGTGCATGAGGGGGTGGAGTTTATTCACTATGGGTGGGGCCTATTTGCTGAGGGTGTAAGGCTTGTCCTTCTTTGGCCACTCAAAATGTTGGTAGGCATGTGTAGAATTGCTCCATAAGTGTCGCATCTGGATGTTGACTTTCCTGTTTCTTAATCTCCAAAAATCCAAGGTTTTAAAATGAATACAGTGAAAATTTTAAAAAGTTTGCTATATATTTTTCATTGAAAGATCATTGTATGTCAACTAGTTCCATGAATCTGTCATCAAAACACCATCAAGTTTGAGATCTAAAGTAGAAATGATTAATTTTATCTGAGATTTGTGTATGTGGAATAATTAAGAATTTTATTAACTCTGTCTGGTTTTATGATCTAAACTTCCATCATAAACTTGTTTAATAGGGCTATAAATATCATTTCATGCTTAAGAATTATGCAAATGCTTAATGATGCAACATAATCCAAAGACAACGTTATATTATATGACCTCCCCACCCACATGCTCACAGAGTATCTGCAGTAATATTTAGAATAAAAGTCACAGAGATTGCAGGTGGAATTATTAGACAGTATGTGGTGGGAATTTTGGTTTTGAATAGAACCAAAACGACCTGAAAATGGCTGTTTCAGTTTTAAAAGCAAAACAAAAAAAATTCTGGTTTAAGTTTGGTTCCGGCATTTCAGCTTGTTTACGTTTATTTTTTTCCAGTTTCTTCTCATTAACTTCAATGGGAGAAGTCGGTGAGACCGATCCCACGCCCCGTGTGCGTGGAGTGCAACCTGCACGCTAACTTGTGCGTGCAAACCGCATGCATGTCCATTGATAGCACACTGTGCCAGGGGAAACCCGCATGGACCCCACACAGATTCTGCTTGGGATTTTGGCCAAAGGGGGAAAAAACCATCAATGCAAAATCCCTGGAAAAAGTCCTATCCGTATTAGATGGAATTTATTTTTGTATTTGTAAATATTATTTTCATACTTTGATAGCCACCTCATGTCGGCATGCAAAATTGGTATTCATATATTCGATTATTCAGTTATTTCATTACTTTGTTTCAGCATTATGCAGTGCTATTGTGCAACCACAAGAAACCAAATAAACCACGTAAACAAATAATTGGATAAATTGAATAACCAAAAAACCCAAGCGGACAGAAACCAAAATATCAAGATGAAGTGGACCACCCCATCGGATTTGGTCTGAAATATCTGAATTTAATGGATATTATAATATATTTATTTATTCAGTCAGTTTTGTCTACCACGCACCCTCCTGCTCACAGAGCAGCTTTTAAGCACATGGTTTTAGCACATGTAATCTATTTTAGGAATTTAGCTGCCCTTGCTGCCATGAAACTCAGCACCTCAAAATATTTTGATCTGTGTATCTTCACAATGCGTCTGCAAGATACAAAAGAGCTAATAGGTTTTTCAAACATAAGGTTAGCCAAGGAGTTTCTGCTCATGTAGAAATTCGTCTGCAAATCCCCCCTCCGCGTTAGCCGCGGCGGGGGTTTGGCGCTGCTGCCCCCCCACTCCCCTGAGCGGGGAAAAGACGGGGACGCGGGGTGGGGATTTCGGCCGCTCAGGCCGGCAGGGAGGCGGGGCCCCTGTTGCGATGCAACGGGGGCAGAATCAAGCACGCCCGGGAGTCTCGCGAGACCAGCGAGATCCCGGGCGCCATTTTGGATCCCCCGCTCTGGCGCCGCATTCGAGCGGCTAGAGCGGGGGGGAAAGGACGTTCAAGCACAAGCGGCCGGCGCGATCAATAGGCCGGCCTCGTGCGAAGAAAATAGAGCAGTGTGAGCTGTCGGGGGGTGCAGGGCAGGGCAGGCACAGCCCCCCCCCCCACGACTTAAAAAACAAAAACAAAACGGGGCATAACCAGGCAGGGGCAAGTATAGCAGCCCCCACCAAGTAGTCAGAGCCCCCCCTCCCACGTGGTCCCTGGGGGGTGAGGAAGGTCTCCAACAGGACAGGGGCCGTCCAACAGGGTCTGGTGATCCCCCCCCCCGGGCTCGTGGGGGGTGTGAGGTTGGTGTGGACACCCCCCCCCCAACAGGCCTTTTGTGGAGATTATCCACAGGGCCCTGGTGTGAGCCCCGACGGGTTTGTCGGGCATAGCCCTACCCCCTGTGAGGTTGGGCCCAACAGGGCCCTTTGGGCCGGGTGTGGCCCAGCCTGTGCTGGGTATAATAGGGAAGGGGATAAGAAAGGCATAACAGCCTACGGGTAAGGGCTAGGGACAAGGCACTACAAGGTGCGGCACAGGCCAGACTGGTTAAAAAAGAATACCAGGGGTTTGGGTGCGAAGGCCCAGGAATAAGGGCCAACAGGAGCAAGTTTATAAAAGGGTGAAGGTGTTTCCCTAAAGGGATAGTTGAGAGTGATGCCTCCCAAGAAACGAGGGGCAAAGAAGACCCCCCCGGCAAAGAAAAAGGGACCTGTTCAAAAGGGGACAGGACAGAAGGGGAAAGGAGATGATGGGGCGCATCAGGCTGAAATCCTGCGAGCAATGCAGGAACAGTTGGCAGGGTATCAGTCGCGTATAGAGGAGCTGGAGAATGCACAGGAAAGAAGGGGATCAAATGAGCATTACACCGAGGCCGAGGCGGGTTTAGGAGACTCATCAGGGGGGAGGGGTAATAGTTCCACGGTAACCAGGGGAACCACCCGCCTGGGGAGGCGCTGCGCGGTTCCATCTCGTTACAGGGACGACGAACCAGGACCCAGCAGGAGGAGAGAGGATTCGTCACCCATACCCATAGCTTGGAGCGACCCCCCGCGAGACGCCAGGCAAGGGGCGGAGGACAGGCCAGAAGGGATGCACCACAGACACGGGGTTTCAGGAAGCTACACGGGCGAACGGTGGTCCAGGGGGGACCCAGAACAGCGTACAGGTGAGGAATGGGGTGACCCGTGGGGTGAAGAAGGTAATGGGCAAGGGAACACGGAGTGCTACCGCCCCCACCCATTAGAATCCACGGTTGGCAGGGGCACTATGGAATGGGGTTGCCGGGGCCAGACATGGCAGGGGGTGGGTGGTACCCCACCTGCATGTGGACAACCACACCCCGTCCACTGGGGGGGGTGTTCAGGTGGCACAGACCGGGGTTACACGGCGGCAGCCCAAATTTGGGGGGCCCCACAGTGCTGTGGATGCGCAGTGAACCACTGCTCGTCGAGTAAGGGTGAGCCGCGCCCCCTTTCAGGAGGGCACGCGGACGTGTCTGCCCCCCTAGGGGAGCATCTCCTTCAGGCGACTAAGGAGAAGATCTGGAGCGGCGAATACATCGACATATTCGCCCTCCTTTTTAGTGACCCAATCCCGGACCCTAACGACAAGGAGGAGACGAAAGATAAGGAGAGGTTTAAGAGGCCGAAAGCAGAGAGGTCGTGGTCCAACTGGACGGCGGCCTACACAATATATATGGGAGTAACATTGATTAAATTCCCAGACCGGGGCCTGGAGATGCTCAAGTACTCGGATATAGTACGAAGGGCATTCGACACCGGGGGCCCCGGTGCCTGGCTGCGCTATGACGAGTCATTTCGTCGTAGGGCAGCCAACAACCCCAGAATAAGGTGGGACGTTCACGCACCAGATATCTGGTTAGAGTGCATTAGCTGCACTAGGTATACCCCACGGTCTGATAGCGGACATGTCCTCACCAGACCGGCGAATGCGCAAGGGGGAACGGCGGCTGGCCGAGCACGACAGTCCCCAGTGGGACCAACTTGCTGGGATTTTAATGATGGAGGGCGGTGTTTTCGTGCCCAGTGCAGATTTAAACACGCATGCACCCAGTGCGGCGGTGATCATTCTGCCTCAGCATGCTCCCGTTTCCGCCAATACGGAAACAGAACGCGGGGGCGGGCAAACAACAGACAGGGGGCCACAGGACAGGGCGGGCCCTCAGCAGCGGTGGGCAAGGTCCCCAACCCCAGTATGTCATAAGGCATTAGAGGCCGCTATCCAAGATTATCCCGATAGGGTAATCGCAGAGTATGTTGTGGAGGGATTCGAAAAGGGTTTCAGGATCCCAACAGTAGGCCCGCGGTATCACCTGGGGGCAAGGAATTTGAAATCCGTTCTTGGAAACGAGGATATCGTGCAACAAAAAATCGCCAAGGAAGTGAAGGAGGGTAGAATCCAGGGCCCCTTCGAGTCCTTGCCGATGCCAACCCTGCGGATATCCCCCTTGGGAATTGTACCAAAAAAGACCCCGGGGGAATTCCGCATGATTCACCACTTGTCCTATCCCAAGGGCGAGTCGGTGAATGATGCAATACCTATAGAACTTTGTTCGGTGCGGTACGCTTCATTCGACTCGGCAGTCGAAATGGTGCGTGCCTGTGGAGCATCTGCCCTCCTCGCGAAATGTGACATCAAATCGGCATTCCGCCTCCTGCCTGTACACCCCGACGACTTCGAGCTGTTGGGCATGGAGTTCGGGGGCCAGTACTACTTCGACAAGGCGATGCCCATGGGATGTTCAATCTCATGCGCGGCCTTCGAGAAGTTTAGTACGGTATTGGAGTGGGTCACGCGCCAACGAGCGCGTGGCGGCCGTATCACACACTACCTCGATGATTTCCTCTTCGCGGGAAGGGCGGGCACCTCAGAGTGCGAGCAGGCAATGCTGGCATTTCAAAGGGTGGCAAGGGACATAGGGGTACCTTTGGCACACGAAAAGACGGAAGGCCCAACATCCAAACTAACCTATTTGGGCATAGAGCTCGACACGGAAATGTCCCTTTCGAGACTCCCAGAGGACAAATTGAGGATGCTGAGGGAGGCGGTATGCAGAGTGGGGGGAGCGAAGAAGGTGACAGTCCGTGAATTGCAGTCACTCCTAGGCAGCCTTAATTTCGCCTGCCGGGTCGTTGCCCCTGGGCGAGCATTCATGTCCCGGTTGTACGCCCTGGTAGGGAGCGACCGTCCCCCGCATCACCACATCCGGGTGACAGCGGAGATGAGGGAGGATTTGGCTACCTGGGAATCCTTTCTGGCGAGCTACAACGGGGTCAGTTTCTGGCGGCATCGACTCCTGGTGGAGGCGGAGCTCCAGATACACTCGGATGCAGCAGGGGGGCACGGTTTCGGGGTTTATTTCCGGGGAAAGTGGTGCGCGGCCCCCTGGCCGGCCCCATGGGTGGAACGCGGGATAACACGGGACCTCACATTCCTGGAATTTTTTCCCATCGTAGTGGCAGTGTATTTGTGGGTAGCTGAATTCGCCAACAAGAAGGTTTTATTTTGGTGTGATAACATGGCGGTCGTCCATGTTGTCAACAAGTTGTCTTCCAGATCGCAGAGGGTCATGCGGCTGGTGCGGGCATTTGTCCTCAAATGTTTGAGAGCAAATATCTTATTCATCGCCAAGCACGTGCCGGGGATTGCCAATGGCATCGCCGATGCCCTTTCTCGATTTCAGGCAGACCGCTTCCGCCAGCTGGCCCCCGAGGCCAACGAGGAACCCGACCCGTTTCCGAGGGACTTGTGGCGCCTTGGATTGTAGAGCTTTACCAGGCAGTGCAGGGATCCCTCGCGCCCAGAACCAGGCTGGCGTACGAGAAGGCGTTCAGCGAATTCCAGGAATTCAGGTGTCAAAAGGGGTGGGACATAGGCTTCCCCATAGCCGAGGGGTGCATCTTACAGTACGCCATGCAGTTGCGGGCAAGGGGACTGGCTCCGGGCACAATCGCAGGGAGAATATCGGCCATCACGTTTACGAGCCATTTGGCTGGACACCCCTCCCCTGATAACGGTTTCTTCATGAACCGTTTGAAGGAGAGTTGGGCACGCCAAGTTCCACCTAGTCAGGATACCAGGGCCCCAATCACGCCGCCAATATTGTTGGCCCTGACTGAGGCACTGGAAAAGGTCTGTTTTTCCAGTTGGGAATGCGATCTTTTTACCGCAGTTTTCCGTACTGCCTTGTTCGGAGCCTTTCGTATTGGCGAGATGGTAGCCGACTCCAAAAGAGACAGGTCAGATAGAGCATTACAGTTCCGGGACGTGTCGTGGCACGGCGATACCCTCATCTTGCATCTCAGACGGTCCAAGACCGATCAGAGGGGAAAGGGACGGTGGGTTAGGTTGCGCCCAGCCGGGGACCCCCGTATATGCCCCGTCGGGGCAATGAGGACATATCTGGGGTCTCGCCCCAGGGTTACGGGATTACTTTTCCTACACGTTGACGGTTCCCCCCTGACACGGTATCAGTTTGGGGCGGTCCTGAGCAGATGTGTGAGGTTGACAGGGCTTGACCAAGGGAGCTATAGTGCCCACTCGTTCAGGATAGGGGCGGCATCAGTGGCAGCAGACATGGGTTTATCGGGCGAAAGGATACGGGCAATAGGGAGATGGAGATCGTCAGCCTACCGAGCATATATAAGGGAAACCAAACCACGTGTCAGTCGACCCGGCCTAGCATCCACGATGAGTTATTGACCTATATTATATCTTTTGCAGAAGCACCAGTGAGACGAGAACGATGCGTTGTGTGGATCATCGGACACAGCATCGTCCACTGGGCAGGGAAGAAGGCCGCACGCAGCGGGTGGGGTACCCAGCTGGGCCTCAGTGATCGTGCTAGTATTTTCTGGTTAGGCAGGAGGGGGATGCTATGGGAGCAACTCCTTCCGATGTTAACAGGGGCACGAGACACCTGCCCGGCACCCGAGGTGCTGGTTATTCACCTTGGGGAAAACAACCTCCCCAGAGTAACAGGGCTGGGCCTGACAAAACAGGTAAAGAAGGACCTGAAGGTAGTTCAGGACAGGTTCCCGGCATGCACCATTATATGGTCGGATATGCTTCCTAGGAGGGTTTGGGCCACAGCGGAGCGCCCAGGTCGGGTCGACCGGGCCAGACGGAGAGTTAATACCGAAATCGGGAATTGGCTACGGCAAAGAGGGGGGCAGGTGATTAAGCACGTTGATATCCGGTACGATAGGGACGAACTTTTCAGAGGTGATGGTGTGCACCTATCAGATGCGGGATGCGAGTTGTACCTTGGGGTCCTGAAACAACAGTTGAGGATGTTAATCGGAGTTTTTGGTGTGGCGGAAAACCAGCCAAGCGAAGCTGGCGGTTTTGGTGGCGAGGGGCAGAGGGAAGCCCAAAAGTTTGGAAGTTACAAGGTTTGAATTTCTAAGTTAGAAGAGCATGGGTAGCAGCATCTCCTTAAGAGATGGGAAGGTCCATGGCATAGTCGCCACAGTGCGGCCCACTGTATGGCCAACCCGAAGGGAGAGACGGACGGCCGCACCTGCTGGGAGGAGCATCTGCCAAGCAGCGGGTAACGGTGTTCTCAACCTTTGCTGAAACTAACCCCAGACATGGGGCAGGCACGAACAACCCGCCCGGCCTGGGGAAACCCGGGGGACGAGGCAGGGCGTAAATTTATAGGAAAGAAGGAACAGGAGGTTACCCTCTCAATTAATGGGAAATGGGAAAGAGGTACGCACAGAGTGCGGGGACTGAGAGGAGAGGGGACCTCCTAGAAGGGGGTGGTTAATTAGCAGTTAGCAAGGTTTATTAGAGATAAGGACCCCAGTTCCGGAAGGGGGGGAGGCGGGAGGTGTGCCCCCATCCCCCCCTTCCGTTTGTTAATATTAAATAAAGAGTGCGGCCGTTTTAATCCCACTAAGCGTGTCCTCGTCTTTATTTGGGGGTGCGCCGACAATCCTCATGTAGTGTGTGACTACTTTTGTAGCTCTTCCCATTAGCTAGCTCTCTTGCATCCTGGAGTGATATTGCAGAGTGGATTGTTCTGGAAGAGAATAATGACTAGAAAGGAGTGCAGAAAGTGTCAGTTGGATTCCTTACCACCTGGACTGAGGACTCACTGGTCTTTGATGAACTGTATTTCTTCCCTTGCTACAGGATTATTCTAGTCAGAACAGTTGTTGGAGAACAGTTTGTCAAGCAGCTGGATGCTGCAGTTTAAGAAGCAGCTGCTTATTGTCTGGATACGTGAGCACTTGCCATGTAGTAAACTTTTCACATGAACCTCAAAAATGGAGCAAGGGTGGATCGTTTGACCAATGTTTTGAGTAAAAATACTAGGGCTGTACCGAATAGCACTTTCGAGAACTTGGGCTGAATACCGAAGTTCCGAATAATCGGCAGCCCATAGGCACTGTTTCTGAACTTTCGGAATTCGGACTCGGAATTCCAAACCTCGGAAAACTTCGGAAACTTTGGTAAGTTGTTGCAAAGCTCTTGAACTCACAGCCAAAGCACTACCCAGAAAAACATTACCCAGAAAAGCAGGCAAGCGAGAGTGGGACAATTGCTCCAGAAGACAACCCCACAAAAGTGCAACTGCTTGCAGAAATAAAAAACAACACAACAACAGTAGTGTACCCACAGCATGACCCACCATCAGCAGTGAGTGCACCCACTTTAATCATTATGCCAACCAAGCAGTGCACAAAAATGCAGACTAGCAAGGGACATTAGTGCAAGAATATAACAACCCTTCAAAACAGTCTGCAACTACATGGAGAACTAAATCCCACCAAAAGCCAGCAAGCCCAGGCCCCAGTAGTCACAAAATTAAGAAACCAGACATTCACCCCCTACCCCCAGCCCAATGGCACCCTCTTAGCATGACAATGGTACGGTGCAACTGATAACTTTAACAGACCAGGTAAGGGGAAGTGGAACCAGGCAGAGAGATACCTCTGACCTCATGGTTCCAAGTACCAACCAAGCATCAGGCAGAACTAGAAGTAATGTGGCATCCAATTATGTTTTTTTTAAAAAACTGCATGGCATGGTAAAGGTAAATGTAACCCTCATCCCCCAGCATTGGCCCTATGGACAGGACAGGTCAAACCATGCCAGGTCAGGTCATGACAGCTGATTACATTCCCCCAGCTGATTACTTATAGATCCAGCATCACTGCAGCATGCAGCCAAATTCACCGAAGAGAATGGACAAAATGGCTGCAGTCACTTTTATTTTGCCCTGCCAGTGCCAGCCAATCAAAAGCTTGCCATCTGGCTTGGCCAGCCAATCAAAACTTGCCATTTGGCTTACCATCACTCAACTGTCCCCTCCCATACCCCACCTCCTAAGAAATATGACACTAAGTTTCATTTCCAGAAGAAGGGAAACTCAACTGTCCACCAGTCTCCCACGCATGTAGCAGTTTCCAAAGTTCTCTGAATAACAGCCTCGGTCCTTGGAACATCAGAATTCAGACTTTCCGAACTGAATACCATAATCTTCACCGAATTCTGAAGTTTTCCGAAGGACTTTGTTTCAGCCCTAAAAGATACCCATATATTCCTTTTTTGTGTGGATACAATATGTTGCACAATAGTGCTAAATAATATTGGCAAAGTATGCAAAATACTGAAACAAAGGTAACAAATAAACAAAGTAAAGTTACTAAAGCAAGTTACCAAATTAATAAAGTAAATGAAGTTACTGAAATGCGGCAATTAATAATATGCTGCAGAATCGCTGCAGAAGCAGCTGGACAAAGGACCAAGGATTTTCCACCACGACCAATGAGGTCACTCACATACGGGGAGGGGGAATGGGAAGGGAATGCCCTCCCTCCTAACAGGGTTAACTTGGCAAGTATCTCCCCCCAGTTTTGGGGAAAGTTACACCTTTGACAAAGATATAGCAGCCGCCATATTACCATAGGAACAGCAATTACAAATAGGCATTCCAAGAGTACTGACAGAAAAATGAGACTATAAGAATTGTTCTTAGAGCCATAGCGATATTTATCATACACCTAAGTATGGTTTATTGTCTAAAGCAACTCAAACACTTTTGAAGTGCTGTCTACAGCTCAATAGCTCAGTAGCTATGGAGAAGAAAAAAAACACAAGAGAAAGAATTAAAGAGAGATATTGAGCAGAAATTAAAAGTACTGCTGAAGTGGTAGAGCTAAATATATAACCACAGCTAATATCCAAAATTCAGGATAGCTAATCAGTAGGGGTGGAACTCTGGGACAAATTTTGGATTCATTCCCCCCCCCCCCTCTTCAGATTCGGTTCTCCAAGAATTTTGATTCTTGATTCACTTTCAGATTCTCTCTTTTTTTTCTATTGAATTTTAGGGTTTTTTGGCAATGGACAAAAAAATCAATGTAAAAAACTAGATAAAAATAAAACACCCAAAACCAAATCGAGAACCAAAATTTTGGGAGAGCCAAACTGGCCATTTCCAGGTTTATTTGGTTTTAACCGAATCTGAAATTTCCATCCCTAACCATTAGGGATGTGCAAACAGAACCAAGTTTGGAAATTTGGTTCGGTTCAGTTCAAAAATCGAGTTCGGTTCGGTCGACCGAACTACTCGAGTTCGGTTAAATTGCGAACTTCTGAACCAAGTTCGTACATTCAAAACCAGTGTTTTAAGCTGTTTTTGGCCTTCGAACTGGTTCGGATTCGACCGAACAGTTGGGTCGAATTCAAGTTTGGTTTGGAAGTTCAGTTCAGTCGACCGAACTAGTCGAGTTCGGTCTGAATTCCGAACTTCCGAACCACGTTCGCACATCCCTACTAACCAAATCGGTAACAACATATTGCAGCAGTTAACTGATTAAATGGCATACCAATTCATACCATGATTTTACCATTACCACGTAAGTGATGTACTGTGTACCCTATTTACCCCTTTTTTCTGCATTTTGTCATTTCTGATTTACCAGACCAATAGAAAAGCTTCATCTGTCAAATTTAAACCAGGAATCCAATAAGAAACTATGTTAGATTTGAAACCAGGGCCCAGAAAATAAACAGAAGGGAATTATGGGTAAACAGAACCAGCCGGTAACCATAGAACAGATAGAAAAATGACAATGCAGTAACATGGTAAATGGCACAAAATGGTAATGGAGGAAATTGGTTAAGTCTAGGGATGTGCAGGAGGAGGCACACAATTTGTTTTCATTTTAGTTTCTATTTCATGAAAACAATTTGTTTTAGAGGTTTTTGTAGAAAATGCTTTCATTTTGGGGAGGTTTTCCCTCATTTTTTTAATTATTAAAAATAAATTTTAAAATACATTTTAAAAAATCACTGTGTATGTGCAAAATGGTCACTGAACCATTCTGTGCATGCCTCCCTCCCCTTTTCCAAGATGGTGCCAGCAGCATTCCCACCATTTTAGAAAAGGGAAGCCAGTTTGTGTATGCACAAAATAGTCACTGAGCATGTGCAGACTGAGCGTCCTTTTCCAAAATGGCGGTGACACGGTTGACGCTATTTTGAAAAAGTGTGCACATGCACAGAACGGTCCAGTGGCCATTTTTCACATCATAGTAATTTTTTAAATTTTATTTTATTTTTTACTAAAATGGCCACCAGGGCCATTCTGTACATCCTTTTCCAAAATGGCACCAGCAGCGTTGGTGCAATTTTGGAAAAGGGCACCCAGTCTGCACATGTGCAGAATGGCTTCCTTTTCCCAAAATGACACGTATGTGCAGAACGGCCCTGGTGACATTTGCGCATACACAGGCTTTTTTGTATTTTTTATTTTTAAATGAAAACAGATTAAAGCAATAATTTGCTTAGTCATCTATTTTTGTAACATTAGTTACTAAAACAAATGGACCACCAATGAAAATGAATTGCACACGTCTAATTAAATCAATGAGTAATTAATGCTGATTTCGCATACATAGGATCCTGTCTTTAGCTCATTTTAAGCTTTTTGATTCTGCGGTTACCTTTTATTATTTATTTATTTATAATAAAATGTGTGTGTCGCCCCCTCCTGCTAAAAGCATCTTGGGCCGCTAACAACATTAAAACAAAGAACAAATAACAACAAGTACAATTAAAATCCCACATTCAAAACAATTCACTCCCTATCCCTCCCTAACCCAACCCATGCACCCCATCTCCCTCGGGGAAGGCACGGCGGAACAGCCAGGTCTTACATTTTCTACAGAAAGAGGGGAGGTCGGTGGTCAAGCGGACCTCTGGCGGGAGGGAGTTCCACAACCACGGCATGGCCACAGAGAACGCCCTCCATAAGGTCAAAACCTGGGGGACCTCAAGGAGGGTGCCCCCGGCCGACCGCAGGGGGCGATCCAGGACCCGGAGGGTGAGGTGGTCCTGCAGGTAGGTGGGGCCCAGGCCTTTTAGGGCTTTAAAGGTCAGCACCAACACCTTGCACCTTTTGCAGGTTTAATGGGAGTAAATATGCTGACAGACTTTGTACCTGTTATTTGTTTGAAGTAGAGTCCATTGAACATGTTCTGTTTGTATATCCCTATTATGAGGACCTATCTATAATTTAGATTATTCCTGTGGTTGAGGTTAAAGTTTTATCCACGATGCAGGAAAAAGTAATTACCCTGCTAGCCTCTAAAGATCTGCCAACTATAAAGGCTGTTGCCCTGTTCTTCTTGCTGGCAATTAGGAAACAAACTTTGCTTTATAATTTGTAGTAGTGTTATAGTTTTTAAAACAGATCTTATTTGAGTTCTTTGTATTACTGACTTCATCTTTTTTTCTGTTTATGTGTGGAAATGGCGAAAAGATGCACTAAACTTTGGCTTTGAGTAATTAATAGATATAGATAGATACCACTCAGTTACCAGTCATTGCCAGTGCAGATCAGTTTCTACAAATCTGATGGTTATCAGTAACCATTCAGTTAATTGTTTCAGCTCTAGTTAGAAGCTGATGGGCAGGAGGTAGGGGATAACATCATAATGCACACACACACACAGAAAAAGCCAAAGGTATGACATGGGAAAAGGAAGCATGAGGTTAGAGTAAATGGGGAGCAAAGGAGAGACACTCCCAGACCCGGGCTAAAGCTCAATACAAAGGTTTTCAGGAAGTTGGACCAAACGTCTCTAAATTTTTGGAGGTCCACCTCTCCTATGGAATGTCAACCATTCATTCACCACAATCCCAACCCCCGTGGGTGTTGCGCATTCCGCTGCGAGGTTTGCGCACATGCCATAGGCCCCATGCCAGGGGTGTGCACAAGTTGCGTGTGCATATGTGCCCATCCACCAAATCTGCTGCACACGTCGGTCTGTGAAGCTTGGGATTGGCCCCATTAGTTGCAGTTCCAACATACCATTGGGCCAGGCATCAATGCACAGTGGAAGTTGATTTTGTATACTCTTTCTGTCCATGGTCTCCATTGCAAATGACAGCCAATTAGGCATTTCCGCTCTCTTGCTGCTCCCTGTTCACAATTCGCTCACCCAAAGAATTAGGAGACCTCACGCCTACAGACCTATAATATTTCCAAGTGAGTTCCAATGCAATAATTAATTATATTCAGGTTCTCTCATTCGTGATTCTCTATCAGGTCCTATAGGTCTCATTCCAGTTTTTTATTTGAAATTAATGAAATCTATGTTTAGCATTTGATTTGCTGTAACTTTAGGTGCTTGTTTGGGAATTAGGCCTGATTGAGAACAGAACAAACACATTGTCCTGTTTTCATCAGCAAAATTCAGAAAGAAAAATTCAACAGAAATTTGATGTTATAAGTTCTGAGGAACAATATTTGCAGTTCAATCTCTTAGGTGTGGCTCTTAGTCGGACCGTGGGGGTGTGTGATAGTGGGCTGGGTATTTGTTTAGGGAAGGCTTGTGATGGGGGTTATGTGTTTTGGGTAGGGGGTATTATGTTGTGAGATTGGGGATTTTCTCTGACCTCGGTGTGAGGGGGGCTGGAGAGGAAGTGGGTTGGGGAGGGGGATCTTGTCACCCAATGTGAGGGGGGAAAGGGTTCTGAGTAGGGCTGTAGCGGAATGTCGCAGCGGTAGCTATTTCTGCCGGAAACAGCGTTTCCACAATTAGTGGTACGGCATGGCAGAGGTGTTCATTCCACTAGTTTCATTCTGCTACTTCCGCAGTTCCATTAATTTCATTCCGCTACTTCCACAGGCTTCTCAAAATAGCGGAAACATGACATTTTCACTACTTCCGCCATTCCACCAGCGCCACAAAATAGCAGAACAGCGGTTTTCCGACAGTTTCCGCAATTTTTCCGCAATTGTGCAATTTGCAGAATGCCGGTGGAATTAGCAGAATGTCCACAGAAAAGCGCAGGCAATTCTGAAATGGCGGAATGGAATTGCGGCACAGTAACAGCTGCTGCCACATCAGCCCTAGTCCTGTGGTGTGGTGTGAGATCCTGCCTGGTGGGAGCGGGTGGGAGAGAGGATCTCCCTCACCATGTGGGTGGAGCAGCTTGGAGGGGGGTTCCGACCGGAGGGGGGAGCGCAGCCATTGGGGTTGTGATGGGGCAGGGGAGATATGGTCCTTATGGTGGGGAGGGGTGAAATCTGTGAGACGGGTCAGGTGTTTGTTGCCTGTCCCTTTTACTTCCCCCCAAGCAGGTGGTGAAGTGGGTCATGATCAGGGACCCCTGGCCTGAATCTGATGCTGTTGAACATGAGGTCAGTGGTTAATAAATCTATTACAGTCCAGGAGTTAATCCTGGACCATGACACCGACCTCATGTGCATTACAGAGACCTGGCTGGACGATGAATTGGGGCCTATTTTGGCTGACCTTGTGCCAGTCAGGTACTCTGTGTAGCATCAGCCCCGGTCGGAGGGATGGGGGGGCAGCGTAGCCATTATTTTTAAGGATTCGTTGTCTATCAGGAGGTATTCAGTGCAGGCCATATCGGGGGTAGAGGGCCTCCATCTTGCATTTGATTTGGCGGGAGACAGATTGGGGGTGCTGCTAGTATACCATGCACCTACCTGTATGGCAGCATCCCTACTCGTCGTGACAGAGCTGGTGTCGGATGTGGTGTTGTGCTCCCTGAAGACATTAGTCTTGGGGGACTTCAATATACATGCCGACACCAGTCTTGGTAGTGCAGAGCATGAGTTCATGGCCTTCATGGCAACCATGGGCCTGTCCCAAATTGCGGGGCATACCCTGGACCTGTTTTTTTGCACTGGCCTTGAGGCGAGGGATTCATTGATGGGGGAGGTGTCAGTAGAACCCTTGTCATGGACGAATCATTACCTCCTGCGAGCATGTCTCCTGGCGCATGTCTTCCCCTGGGGGGGGGTGTAGAACCAATTTGGATGGTTTGCCCCCAGAGACTAATGGAATTCGAGTGGTTCTGGAAAGCTCTTGGGGAGTTACCATCTGATCTTGACGACTGCCCACTCAATGACCTCATGGCTTTATGGAATACCTGACTGTTGGAAGCCATCGACCAGACGGCTCCAAGGTGTCCACTCCCTCTGCAATGGCTTCTCAGGCCTCTGTGGTTTACGGAGGGCCTGAGGTTGCTGAAGTGGGAACGGCGGCAGTTGGAGCGACAGTGGCGCTACTTGCGTGCTGAAGCTGACAGATTGCATCATAGAGCCAGTTTACATGCCTATGCTGTAGCTTTAAATGCAGCAAAAAAGGAGTTTTTTTCTGCCCGTATAGACTCTGCAAAATCTCGTCCAGCAGAGCTTTTTCGGATGGTGAGGGGGTTGATCAGTCCTCCCTCCGCCTGAAAGCTGAGGTATCTAATGCCCGCTGTGACATGTTTGGTGACTATTTTTGAGAGGAAATCACTCAGATTCACCACAACTTTGACGCTGGATTTATTGTAGTGGGTGAACCAGAGGTTGTGGAAGCCCCGCCTTGTCCGGTTTCATGGGATCAATTTCAGTTAGTGTCATCCGGTGGGGTGGGGGATGTCCTTGGGGCTGTTATGGCCACCTTTTGTGAACTTGACCCATGCCCATCCTGGCTGGTTAAGACCAGTCGCGAGACGGTGGAGCCGTTGCTGGCAGTGGTGATCAATGCCTCCCTTCGGGAGGATAGCGTGACGGGCTGCCTCAAAGAGTTGGTGGTGCGGCCTCTGCTCAAAAAAACATCACTTCACGTTGACTCCCTTGCCAGTTATCGGCCTGTCTCTAACCTTCCCTTTTTAGGGAAGATTATTGAGCAGGTGTTGGCCCAGCAGCTGCAGGGGTATCTAGACAGCACGCGGTGCAGCTACCGAGAACATCATCTCCATGGTTGTCACCTGCGACATTCTTGGCACCTCCAAGAGGGCATCTCTGGAAGACTGCAGGGCCCTATCCAGGACCCAGGGAGTGAGATGATCCTGCAGGTAAGTGGGCCCCAGATTGTGCAGGACTGTAAAGGTCAACACCAACACCTTAAATCAGGCCCAGAAGACTATATGCTCCCGGCGACCCATCCCCACAAGGAGGCAGGCCGCCGCGTTCTGCACCAGCTGCAGTCTCTGACCATCACAAAGGGTAGCCCCACATAGAGCACATTTCAGTAGTCCAGTCCTGAGGTAATGAATGTGTGGTTGATAGCAGTCAGGTCCAAGTCTAAGATATATGGCTGAAGTCACTGTATCAGATGTAGTTGACAAAAGACGCTTCTCGTCATGGCCGCCACCTGAGCATCCAGGTGGAGCTGTGAGTAGAGGAGCACCCCCAGCCTCCGAACCTGGGGGGGCAGGGAGAGAAGTCCCATCAATGATGGGGGTCATCAGCTCCCCTGCCCCTCCCACCAGAATCCAGATGATGGATTTTTTGTGCAGGATCTGTCCCCTCCCTTTGAGTGCATGCCCTCATCTCTGCTCCCTCATCCTGAGCTCAGTCTTTCCCTGCTTGGGGGCAGGAACTGAGTCCATGGGCCAGATTCAGAAACTTGAAGATAAATAAGACAAAATTTGAAGACAAAATTAGGCTCAGACCACATTTGGTGCGCAGGCTGGAAGTTCCCCTTTCCTTCCCTATGTGATAAATTCACCCCATTACGTGTTGTATAATCATCCATTAATCCCACCAGTGCTAGAGGAGTACGGTGATATTCAGCATGAACAGTTCAACATGAACCTGGCCTTCTATACAAAATTCCTCATTCTCATCATCATCATCATCATCACTATGTATTCTGTTGCTCAAACCCAAAGGGAGGTCATTAAGAAGAATATTCAATGGAAATATATACGAGTTGCTGTTGCCTGAGCAACAGCGAGTCGCCCTGAAGCTCTACTGTTCAGGCAGCTCTTCTGCTCTGAGGGCAGAATTCATTTCCAATGGGATCTGGAAAGGGTGGTGTTTGAAATTAGTACCTAGCAGATTTGCATTGCTGGGCTATGGGCCGAGGAGTAGTTTTGCAAATGATCCCAGCGCTGCAACTGCCATATGTAAAAAAAAGTTAAAAAAATAAAATAAAACCACTTGGAGGATAATATCATTTGAACACGATTACAGAACCTCAGAGTCAACTTGTATCATTAAAGGGCTTAACAGCACATTTCACGTACATAAGAAAAACAACCCCCACGTACCCAGAACAATTACGAGAACACCTTTCCGTTATTAAGTTCTCCTGTAGCAAGGAGAGTGGTATTGATCCAGCCCTGGATTTAATTTACAAACTACAGTTATACAATAACTTATACGGAGGATTTTGAAGACGAGGGGAGGGAGAAAGACTTCTGGCAATGGTGCAAACTGCTCCATTTTAGAGGATTTTCCTTCAGAAAGGAAGTTATCACCACCCTTACCCTTAAGTGCTGAAAGATGCTGTGAGACTTGAACTTGGACCTCTGGGATAACATTGGGATAGCATTGCTTCAAAGCCACAGCCCTGGCTTATGAATGAGTGGCAGGCACAGCGGAAACAGCTACCTGATTTGGTACTCGCTAGGGCTACACCCTAGCTCAAATTTTGCGAGTATTTCCGAATTTCCAAGGATCGGCTGAGTGTTTGGCCAATCCTCAGTAACTTAGTCAAATACTTGATACTTGGTACTCAGTAAAATACCCAGTAAAATAAAAACAAGTGCCGAGTATTACTATTTTATGAGTACTGAGGTCCCTTATATAGGACCAGGAAAAACCCCGTATGCTGCAGGAAAGGCTCCATATGTTGCCCATCCAAGGATTTACCCAAGTACCTAGTACTGGACCAAGTACTAGGGCAATTCCTTGGTTACTCGGTAACTGGCAAAACCAAGTAATCAAATACTGAGATACTTGGGGGGAAATTAGTAATTTTGAATAGTGAGTTTCAACACTAGTACTAGTAGAGGATAACTCATTGGGTGACTTTGGGCCTGTCACAGGGTTGTTGTGAGGATTATTAGTTGAGTTAATTAGTTTAATATTAATGGTTTAATGTTAATGGTTAAGAAGTTGAAATATGAGCCATCCTGAGCCTAAGGGAAAGAATAGGATACAAATTGAAATAAATAAATAAATAAATAAATTTTAAAAATTCTAGTACTGTTTTGGGTATCCGAATCAACACCCAAACACTCTTCAAATACTCAAAAAACCAAGATTTCAGTTACTGGCTTTTCAAGTACCGGAAATTACTCCCCAAATCAAAATAATGCACCCCAAAGTTCCAGAATCTGGGATGAAAATGGGATGAAATTGGTATTTCAGCATACTGGTTGTCGGTATTTCGGTACCTGATCAAAAAACCGTTCAGATACCAAAAAGTACCTGTAATATTCGGTTTGATTTGGGAACCAGAACTTCAATGGGTTTTGCGGGTACTTGTTTCAGCTCTCGTAGCAGGCTTGCACTAAAGAGGCAAGAAATACACCCAAATTAGAATCCCAATCCTAAACCTGAGCCTACTCATTTTCTGGAGGCAATGTAAGATATTTTTATTTGGCTGGACATTTGGCAGGAATGGATTGGGACTGGGGAGGCTTGAGATAGGGCTTTTCAACCCATTTAACAGAAATGGGTTAAACCTATGTCGTATGCCTTATCCAAACCAAAAATGGTAGTTTGGATAATAACCAGTATCCATTTCTACTCCATCAGCTATCTGTTTCAGTTATTTGGGGCTGGATTTTTGTTTGTTTGTGTGTTTGTTTCTTCAGGGTTGGGGGGGTTGGTTCAGTTATTTCAGTATTTGGTCTTTTCAGTATTTCAGTTAGTTCCATCCTACCCCCGCACTGGTCATCATATAGATTTTGGGTCCAGTCCTAAACTTCCACATGTGCTGGTTGCACATCTTGCACACACATTGCACGCATGCTACGCGCATGTTGTGTGCATGCTGCATTCTCCCCCAATATACTGTGCATGGCGGGCTACGAGCTGGTTGTGCACAGGTTGCATGAGCATCGTTTTTACACAGTGCGCAAAGTTGAAGATTGGCCTGAAAATCACAAGAATTCCTGTTTTGTACTCAGCTGTAGAGAGGCAGGTTAGTCCAGTGGCTGGGTTATTAGCAATTCTTCTTTTTAACAAATTTATACACTGGGCATGACTAGTGTTACTGCTTCTTGCAGTTTGACCGAGACTCCCATTTTCACCATGGGGGTCTCAGAGTCAAACGGTGAAAGTTAGTCCCCTGGGCATGACTTGTTTGCCCTAATTCAGAATGTTTTAGCATTTTCCAAGGGAATTAATTTATCAGAGTGTGTGAGACCCAGCCTGGGCTGCTCTTGGGTAAGCATTTGGGTAAAAGCATTTCAAAGCATTTGGGTAAAAGGGTTCTTGGGTCCCAGTGCTTGCTTATTCAAACACCACAGCGTACTGCCCCTCCCCAAACAAACAAACATAAGAAAGTGACCAGCTTCTACTGTGACTAGCATGGGGCTAGCAGTCCACTCCGTGGGAGTGGCACGTAGGGAGGCAAGCCGCTTGCTCCCTACTGTCCCAGCCTCCTGGCACTTTCTCCTCTTAAACAACCTAGGCCCCACATATAAAATACCGTTGCCTCCTTCTCTGCATCCTATCGCAGCCTCTGTGGTCTGCCAGGAACGTCCTCTTGCATGTGCCATCTGTCCACGAAATTCACTCAGCCAAGGGTGTGCAGAGAGGCGTTCTCGATGGCTGCCCCACAGCTCTGGAACTCCATCCTCCTGGAGGTTCATCTGAGCCTGCTCCTCTTCTGGCGGCAATGTAAGACATTTTTATTTGGCCGGGCATTTGGCAGGAAGGGATAGGAATTCGGGAGGTCTGAGACAGGGCTTTTTAAACTTGTTTTATTTTTGTCTATTTCTGATTGTGTGTAATGTAACCTGCCCTGAGCCCTTAGGATTGGATGAGATAATCAATTTAAATAAATAAATAGCAGTTAGCTGGTTTAATCCTCCTGACCATCCAGACCCTGTAAATTCCTGTATGCAGCAGGCCTGGACTAGACACTGGGTTCCTTTGCCTGGAGCAACCCCTGAGGCAAGTTTACAGCCCCAATTACAATCAGTCTGCAAGGGGAAAGCTACACCCAGTTGCAGGCAGAAAGCAGTTTCTAGGTACAATCCTCATTCATACAATGGTAGGCACAACAATACAGATCCCCAAGTCTCCCAATGTCCCATTGCGGCCCCTAGAGGTCAGTCAAGAGCACCGTCTTATATGTACCATCAGTCCATACAGCCGGGGTGGGGGACCTCTCTGGCCTGGGGACCAAATGTATCGTATGGTGAATTTTTATTTGGCCTCTTTCTAGTTCCTGGCTCTGGCCCATGGTTCCAGTTCCTAGCCCCACACCCTGAAAGACTGAGCTCAGGGTACGAGAGCAGAGACGAGGGCATGCCCACAAGGAGAGGGGACAGATCCATAGCACAAATCCATGATCTGGACCTATTCCTGAGTGCACCTTTTAAGCACCCCATCCCCCACCTTTTATGTGGCCCTCAGAGCCTGAACCAATTTTCAAAGTGGCCCCATGGGAAGGGAAAGGTCCCCTATCCCTAACATACAGTATGGGTAGACAGAGAGCAGTGGTTTCTGGTGGGAAAAGGGGCAGTGGAGCTCTGCTCAGCATCCCGCAGAGCCACACACACTCCCCCGCCCTCCTTCATTCCTCTGCCCAACTCAGAGTTCAGCTGTCAGCTGATGCATCGTGCTGCCAGTGCATGCACAAACCCATCACAGCTGTGAGCAAGAGAGGGGGATGGAGGGTGAGGTGGGGCAAGCCGGGGGGCTGGGCTATCTGTTGCTTTCACTGTGCAAGTTCCCAGGGCCACTCCCTTGGCCTCCCTGCGGGCATCTGTGCAGTAAAGGCAAGGGGAGGCGATGGAGGAGAGGGCTGGGGAACTCCTTGCAATTCCCAAGGCATTGCCTCCGGCAGTAAAGGAAAGGATCTCGGTTTCGGATAAAACCGAAAACGGCCTGAAAATGTCTGTTTCGGTTTTAAAATTGTAACACTGAAAGTGCAGGTTCATTTAAATTCCAGCGTTTTTGTGGGGGGTTTTGGCTGATTCTTTTCCCCCGCATTTTTTTCTCGTGGACTTCAATGGGAGACAATCCAATGGGAGACAATCCATTGAAGCCAATGGGGAGGGTGGGGGGAAGAAAAAAATGAATGCAAAAAACTGGAAAAACCAAAATTAAATTTGAAAATCATGAAGAACTGAAACAAAACAAAACAAAATTCCTCCCACAGTCCCATCCCTATCCAACAATAATCCATACTGCCCAGAGGCCAATAGCAGCAGAGTGGAGGGGAGGGAAGGGGAGGGAGATGTGGTGTTCTCCTGGTCTCCCTCACCATTTCTGTCCTTCCCTGCCTTCCTCCATGTTCCCTTTCTACCCCTCATTTCAATCTCTCTCTGCATCTTTCCCTTCCATCCACCCCAGTTCTATTCCTCCTCAGTCTTTTCCCTCCTCCCTGCCTCTCCCCCCCCCCC
>QEPC01010859.1:2808029-2823853 GCA_003113815.1 Sphenodon punctatus
CCCACCCACCCAGTGCCGCTGTCAAACGGGACACACCCACCCAGTGCCGCTGTCAAACGGGACACACCCACCCAGTGCCGCTGTCAAACGAGACACACCCACCCAGTGCCGCTGTCAAACGGGACACACCCACCCAGTGCCACTGTCAAACAGACACACCCACCCACGTCCGCTGTCAAACAGACACACCCACCCACGTCCGCTGTCAAACGGGACACACCCACCCACGTCCGCTGTCAAACGGGACACACCCACCCACGTCCGCTGTCAAACGGGACACACTCACCCATGTCCACTACATGGGCATGAGTGGGTAGGTCTTTGTTTAAAAAGAGCCTGAAAGAGTTAAATCAGGTTTCAAATCAGGACTAAAATCAGGGCAAAGAGAAGATGGAATAAACTGCTGTTTGTTCCAAAATAAGGACTAAAGCTTAATATACATAATCTAATATAGGATAACACATTCATAATAACCAAGCCAGTACAATGCCCTCATGTAGACTAGGAGCAGAGAACCTTTGCCCTTCTGGGGCTGGATCTTCCCCACAGGGCTGTGAAGGCTAGAGCACAAAACACATGGTATGTTTTGGAGCACCGCAAGCAGGGCTGGAGGAGACACATCTGGCGGGCTGGCCTGCCTTTAGATGGACACCTGCACACTGCCCCTTGTTCAAGGCTACAATGCATAAAGTGTAATCTAGACCTGAAGGAACAGACAGTCCGAATGGACCCTGCTCACTGATGGGAAAAAGCTGGCACGTTATCCAAACCAAAGTTCTTCCAACTAGCAGCAACGCGTCTGGACGCCAGCAGCATAGTCGTGTCATTGTGTCCAAGCTGGAGTCACTTTCAGGGAATGCATGAATGGCGTATTAAATGACTAGTCTTCTGTTTAAAAGGGGATCCGAGGATCCTGATTCTGAGGCACTTAAAGGTTCCCACAGGCTTTTGATGACAAGACACTTGGCAGCCTTGCAGATAAACACATTTTTAATCTTGCTTGAAAGGCTAGACATTACAATTAGGCTTGTTTTCTCTCTTCTATTCTCTTTCAGCCTCTGTTCGACAGCAAAGCAAAATGAAAGAGTCAGAATAAGCTGGGAACTTTGAGATTGGGCAGGACTGAGATTTTGCTGCTTATCACGGAAGAGGAAACAGCTTCCGGAACATGAGAATTAGGAACGAACATCTTGGTGTGAACATGGTATTAAACACAAAGACATATTTTACTCAGGACCTGCTTTGGTCACATGCTGAAAACCTTCTGGAAATACTGACCTCCTATATCTGTGCAGAGTCCTGCAGGGTTGGGAAACTTTCAGACTGTGGGATAAATCTATTATTAGGCTGTTTTTTATTTGGACCCTAGATCCAGACATTGAATTGCTGGAAAAATGAGCTATGAGGAAGTCAGAGGAGGTGAGGTCACACACTCAAGGATAGGGAATGGATTAGGGGTGCACCAAATAGTAAAAAAAAATGTTTGCGAGTGTTTTCAAGTTTTGGAGGATTGGCTCCAAGTGTTCAGCCTTGGTACTCAGTAAAATAAAATTGAGTACCGTGTATTTTCCAAGTATCAAGTATCCTTATTTAGGGGCAGGAAAAGCCCCACATGTTGCTCATTCAAAAATTTTCTAGGAATGGGCGAACGCGGTTCGGAAGTTCGGAGTTCAGACCAAACTCAGTCTGTTCGGTGGACCGAACCGAACCGAACTTCCAAACCGAACTCGAATTTCAAACCAAACTGAACCGAATTTCCAAACTCCGTTCTGTTCGCCCATCCCTAGTGGCAACACACACCAAAAAACCTGGGTTTGAATGGCCGAACTTGGTTCGGAAGTTCAGAATTCAACCGAACTTGGTCTGTTCGGTCGACTGAACCGAACTTCTGAACCGAACTCGAATTTCAAACCGAACCAAACCGAACTGAATTTCCGAACTCGAATTTCAAACCAAACCGAACCGAACCAAATTACCGAATTCCGTTCTGTTCACCCATCCCTAGGATTTTCCGAGTGCTGGACTGATTCCTCGGATACTCAGTACTCCTTAAAAGCGAGTCGAATACTGGGTGTTTTTACACACACATTTCTCCTGGATGTTTGCTGTTACATCCTGAACTTTCTGTGTGTCTAAATCACTCACCCAGATCTTAAACATCCGGATCTTTGAACTTCTGCGTAGAACTTCTCCCAGAACTTGTGTGTGTAAAAAGTTCTCCTGGTAAACTGCTTTGCTGCAGGCAGCTGTGGTCACTTGGTTTCCATGGCAGCCTGTCACGGTTACACCTGCGGCTACTTTAGGCTGCCTCAGGGCAGTGTGTGTGTGTGAGAGAAAAATGAATCCGGAACTTACTTGTGGACTTGTGAACCCAGAAGATTGAGAAATCTGGATCTTTAACGTGTGTGTAAAAATGCCCACTGAGATACTTGGTAAAAACTCAGTAATTTCAAATACCAAGTTTCAGCACTAGATCCATGACATGGATCAGTGGTAGCAAGCCTTATATTGCACACAATCCGTTTGATCCAGACATCAGTCTCAGATGGTCTACCAGGACCCCGCTCCTTGGCTGAGGCACCCCCCAGCCTCGAACCCTCCTGTTGCTCCCAGCTCTAGGGCACCTCACCAACTGGCCTCAGGAGTGAAAAGAAACTCTCCCCTCAGCCTTCCCTACCACATTGGAGGCACTCTCCTACCCCCTCTCCTTCCCAGAGGAGATGGCTGAGGGACTGGTCTCCCTCTCCACACCATGATATACTGATGGCTGCTAACTTGTGACCCATCGTTGGTAGAGGGGTGCTGTTTGGTTTCTAACAAATGCAAATTTCGACAAATATGCCCTTTTTGGCAAAACCCCAAATCCAGAGGATTGCCCCGCCCCCAAATTTTGGGTTCCCTAAGGAGTGATCCCCGCCCCATCATGCAAGTCAGCCCTGCCGTTTCCCTGGCACTTGAGATTTCTTGATTTGTGTTCTCCGCCCTCCCTCCCCCCTCCCGTGCCCGGAGGAAGCCAGTCATTCAGCGCTCTCTCTGTGGGAGCTGCTCAGCGAGGAACCACTAAGACACGGTGAGTAACCCGCCGCATGCCACAGGCTGTTCTGTGCACCCAAGGACCCCCACCCTAGAGCTCTGGGGGAAGAGGTACATCCAGTGGAATCCTTCCTCCTTCCCCAGAAGGGGGACTTGGCTTTGAGTCCCACTGTGGGGAGGAGGATGGAGCCCTGGTCCCCAGGGCATGGGGCAGGGTAGATCTGGAGCACCTGGCCTGCTCCTCTTAGCCCAGCTGAGACATGGTACAGTTTCTGTGGAGCTGGTGGCTTAGGAAGCTTGGTCCTTCCTTATGTCAGCAGCTTCCCACTCACCCACTCTCTCCTCCCATATGATCCCTCCTACAACCCTTGCACCCATTCCCTGCTCCCACATGCTATCCCTTACTGCTCCTTACAAACCCCTCCGCTTCCTGCTACTTCCCCATATCCTCCTACTAATGCCTCACCCACTCCCAGCTTCCCTATATTTCCCTGCCTGCACCCCCTAAGGGCCTTGGTGCCTCCGTTCCACATGATATCCTCCATCCGAACACTTCACTCACTTCTTGCTTCCCCCTTCAAGCCCCGCTACAATTCCCTCCTCCAAACATGTTTGGAGAAGGGAATTGTAACTCCAACAGTTCAGACCTATAAAGCCCTTAACTGTCTGGGCCCTGCCTACCTGAGTGACTGCCTCATTCCCCAGGTTCTTGATCAGCCTCTGCAGTCAGCTGGGAGCTCCTTTCTCCAGGTGTCCCAGGGGGTAACGATGGGGAGGCCATTCTCGGTGTCCGGACTGAGGCTGTGGAACCCCCGGTGGAGGTTCATCTGTCCACAGCTCTTTCCTCCTTCCAACAACAGTGTAAGATCTGGCTTTTCCATCGGGCTTTTGATGGGAGAAACAGGTAGTGGGTGGGTGGTAGGGTTAGGGGGGTGGGTATATTTTTTTCTTTCTACTGTCTATATTTATGATGTTTATATTGATGATGTTTTAGCTGTCTTTATGGTGTTTTATTTATGTTTTTAATCTCCCTGTTCACCGCCCTGAGCTGTCTGGGACAGGGCAAAAGTGAATATAAAATAAATAAATAAATAAATAAATAAATTCTTGCCTCTCCCTACACATTTCTGCTCCTCCCTACAACACTCCTCCCTGTTCTCACCTTAAAGACCTCTGCCTCTCCTTACAAACCCTTCGTACACCTGCAATGACAAATTGTGGCAAATACGGTTTCTGTAAGAAATGTCCCCTTCGCCGCCAAAATGGTGGTGAGGGGGCATTTGTTGCATCCCCCCCCCCCNTTCCAAACTCCGTTCTGTTCGCCCATCCCTAGTGGCAACACACACCAAAAAACCTGGGTTTGAATGGCCGAACTTGGTTCGGAAGTTCAGAATTCAACCGAACTTGGTCTGTTCGGTCGACTGAACCGAACTTCTGAACCGAACTCGAATTTCAAACCGAACCAAACCGAACTGAATTTCCGAACTCGAATTTCAAACCAAACCGAACCGAACCAAATTACCGAATTCCGTTCTGTTCACCCATCCCTAGGATTTTCCGAGTGCTGGACTGATTCCTCGGATACTCAGTACTCCTTAAAAGCGAGTCGAATACTGGGTGTTTTTACACACACATTTCTCCTGGATGTTTGCTGTTACATCCTGAACTTTCTGTGTGTCTAAATCACTCACCCAGATCTTAAACATCCGGATCTTTGAACTTCTGCGTAGAACTTCTCCCAGAACTTGTGTGTGTAAAAAGTTCTCCTGGTAAACTGCTTTGCTGCAGGCAGCTGTGGTCACTTGGTTTCCATGGCAGCCTGTCACGGTTACACCTGCGGCTACTTTAGGCTGCCTCAGGGCAGTGTGTGTGTGTGAGAGAAAAATGAATCCGGAACTTACTTGTGGACTTGTGAACCCAGAAGATTGAGAAATCTGGATCTTTAACGTGTGTGTAAAAATGCCCACTGAGATACTTGGTAAAAACTCAGTAATTTCAAATACCAAGTTTCAGCACTAGATCCATGACATGGATCAGTGGTAGCAAGCCTTATATTGCACACAATCCGTTTGATCCAGACATCAGTCTCAGATGGTCTACCAGGACCCCGCTCCTTGGCTGAGGCACCCCCCAGCCTCGAACCCTCCTGTTGCTCCCAGCTCTAGGGCACCTCACCAACTGGCCTCAGGAGTGAAAAGAAACTCTCCCCTCAGCCTTCCCTACCACATTGGAGGCACTCTCCTACCCCCTCTCCTTCCCAGAGGAGATGGCTGAGGGACTGGTCTCCCTCTCCACACCATGATATACTGATGGCTGCTAACTTGTGACCCATCGTTGGTAGAGGGGTGCTGTTTGGTTTCTAACAAATGCAAATTTCGACAAATATGCCCTTTTTGGCAAAACCCCAAATCCAGAGGATTGCCCCGCCCCCAAATTTTGGGTTCCCTAAGGAGTGATCCCCGCCCCATCATGCAAGTCAGCCCTGCCGTTTCCCTGGCACTTGAGATTTCTTGATTTGTGTTCTCCGCCCTCCCTCCCCCCTCCCGTGCCCGGAGGAAGCCAGTCATTCAGCGCTCTCTCTGTGGGAGCTGCTCAGCGAGGAACCACTAAGACACGGTGAGTAACCCGCCGCATGCCACAGGCTGTTCTGTGCACCCAAGGACCCCCACCCTAGAGCTCTGGGGGAAGAGGTACATCCAGTGGAATCCTTCCTCCTTCCCCAGAAGGGGGACTTGGCTTTGAGTCCCACTGTGGGGAGGAGGATGGAGCCCTGGTCCCCAGGGCATGGGGCAGGGTAGATCTGGAGCACCTGGCCTGCTCCTCTTAGCCCAGCTGAGACATGGTACAGTTTCTGTGGAGCTGGTGGCTTAGGAAGCTTGGTCCTTCCTTATGTCAGCAGCTTCCCACTCACCCACTCTCTCCTCCCATATGATCCCTCCTACAACCCTTGCACCCATTCCCTGCTCCCACATGCTATCCCTTACTGCTCCTTACAAACCCCTCCGCTTCCTGCTACTTCCCCATATCCTCCTACTAATGCCTCACCCACTCCCAGCTTCCCTATATTTCCCTGCCTGCACCCCCTAAGGGCCTTGGTGCCTCCGTTCCACATGATATCCTCCATCCGAACACTTCACTCACTTCTTGCTTCCCCCTTCAAGCCCCGCTACAATTCCCTCCTCCAAACATGTTTGGAGAAGGGAATTGTAACTCCAACAGTTCAGACCTATAAAGCCCTTAACTGTCTGGGCCCTGCCTACCTGAGTGACTGCCTCATTCCCCAGGTTCTTGATCAGCCTCTGCAGTCAGCTGGGAGCTCCTTTCTCCAGGTGTCCCAGGGGGTAACGATGGGGAGGCCATTCTCGGTGTCCGGACTGAGGCTGTGGAACCCCCGGTGGAGGTTCATCTGTCCACAGCTCTTTCCTCCTTCCAACAACAGTGTAAGATCTGGCTTTTCCATCGGGCTTTTGATGGGAGAAACAGGTAGTGGGTGGGTGGTAGGGTTAGGGGGGTGGGTATATTTTTTTCTTTCTACTGTCTATATTTATGATGTTTATATTGATGATGTTTTAGCTGTCTTTATGGTGTTTTATTTATGTTTTTAATCTCCCTGTTCACCGCCCTGAGCTGTCTGGGACAGGGCAAAAGTGAATATAAAATAAATAAATAAATAAATAAATAAATTCTTGCCTCTCCCTACACATTTCTGCTCCTCCCTACAACACTCCTCCCTGTTCTCACCTTAAAGACCTCTGCCTCTCCTTACAAACCCTTCGTACACCTGCAATGACAAATTGTGGCAAATACGGTTTCTGTAAGAAATGTCCCCTTCGCCGCCAAAATGGTGGGCAGGGGGGATTTGTTTGATCCCCCCCCCCCCGACTGGGAGGAGATGCAGAGAGGCGGGAAAGTGGCCGCTGCGGGGAGGCTTGATAGAAAGCCTCGCCGCTGAGTGAAGTTGGTTGCCAGGGCAACCGTCCTGAATCGAGGCGCGCATGCGCTCCTTGTGGGACTGGGAGCCCGCCCCTATTAGAAGGGGCGGTTCTTCTGTAGCCGAAGAAAGCAGCCCTTCAAGACTTGGAGGCAGCGAGTCAGCCCCACCCTCCTCCCCTCTAGCACTGTGGATTTATTCTGGTTGCCACTAGTAGGACCAAGGAGGAATTTTGACAGGCAGCCTATTTGAAGGGACCGTGTATTTCGCCTCCTTAACAGTGTTCAAGTAGGTTTAATAGGTTATTTCGCATTACAATTGGGAATAATAATATAATTATAAGATTTAATTATACCATCCGGTGAATTGAGTTAAGTTAAGTTGAGAAAAGGGAATAAGATATGGCTTATTGGAAAGGGTTGATTAACAAGAGCTAACCGAGAGGTAGAGAATTATAATTGTCGCATTCAGCAGGGGTCCAGTATGCCATCATAGGATTAATAGGTAAGGCAGTAAGATAATTAAGAATCGTCTCCATAAGAGATGGGGAAAGGACAGACGGTGTAATGAGGGGCACAGCATGCACTGGGGTCATTTCCCTGGCAGGGAGGTCTTAGCAGGCTTTGTAAAGACATGCACTGTCTTCGGGCCTTGCTGGCACTTAACTTCTTACTCGGCCCACAGTTGGGCTAGGCACCTCCCTTCGGCCTCGTCCAGTCGAAGGAGGGGGTGGTTCTTGGTTATGGGACTGTCAACGGAGGGCACAGCCGGGCAGGACCATGTTAATAAATGTTAATAAGTTATATTAGAGTTGGCATACTGGACCAGAATTGCTTGAGGCAATTTGCCCACCGATCATCAGTCCATTGATATAAATAAATGAATGCGGCCAGATTTGAAACCAAATACTGTCTCTGTCTCTCTTTGGGGTGCGTTGACAAAGGTCATTCGTCTTGATTCACACAACATGGAAAACTTACCGTCTTTTCTGCTGTTTTTGCCATTTGTTGTTATTTTTTGTAAGTTGAACAGAGCTGCTACAGGGCTGATCCCAAGCCCCACGTACACCCCACATGTATCCCATGGGGCTGTAGAGTTGCAAAAGTGCTGACTAAGTGCCAGGGAAGTGCTGGAAACGGACGTAAAAGTAATTGAAACTGGTAGGGTTTGAGAGGTTTGGACAAAAAGCAGTTGAGGGGTTTGTGGAGATTGGGTATGCAGAGAAAGTGCTTTGTTTAATGCGCGTGCACAAAACGGCACCATGCTGTGCTGTATGGTAGAGCATAGTGCCATTTTGCACATGCGTTTTGAACAAAATAATTTTTTGTGTGTGCACTAAAAGGATTTTATACTGTGTGTGAAGGGGAGAGGGGCAGGAACTAGGGATGGGACTTGGGATGGATGTCCAGATTTGGATCCATTATGGATTAGGATCTTTTTTTAGTGGTGTTTTGTTGTTTTTTTATATAGATTTGTATTATGGATCCATATTAAAAATATTTTAAAAATCATTGCAAATACCCAGAATGGCTGCCTCAGCACCCTTAACCAAAATGGCTGCCGCACCACCCTTAACCAAAATGGTAGCAATTATCACCATTTTGGTTAAGGGCAACGGCCATTCTGTGCATACACAAAACGGCTTGGTGACTATTTTGCACATGCACAATTAATTTTTAAAAATTATTTTTAATTCGGATCTGTAGCACAAATCTGTATGAGTCCAGTATTTTCAGATTAATCTGTAAGTAACTGCTGTTTTCTGACAGTTGTAGATTAATCCGAATCCATAATGCCCATTCATAGCAGGAACTACCAATCTGGATTGCTGTGGGAACCGGGACGGGATCGCAGCTGGTCTGCATTCTGACAGGCCTGGATAGGAGTGGTTAGATCTGCTAAGGAGAGAATTTCAGCCCTAATCTACAGGGATTTGATGTTGAAACCCGACTGAACCTTCCTTTTGATTCTTATGAAAATCATAGCCCAAAGAATTAATAAGAAGCATTTTATGTAATCTGGAGATGAACTGTGTATTGCACTCAAATTATACATGGAACTACACAAGTTATCACAATGAATGCATTTTAATTCCAGTGCACTTAGCATTCTGTACAACACCTTGCTCTCTCCACAAGCTGCTGCTAGATTCACGAAAGGAACGGTGTCTTCTCCGCCGGCATCCCTCGCTTTTAGCTGGGTTAGTACATCAAAGCAGAATCAGTGAACGCAAGAGAAAAAAATAAATGTTTGCATTATGCATTAAAAGCCAAAAGGGAAAACCATGCTCTGCATGAATTTCAATTTGTTTTGCATTGATTCTAATACACTTTCCAGAGCCTGTTTGCAAACACATGCAAACTGTGGCACACAAGGCACTGCCAGATCCAGTCTGCAAAGATTAGAGCAAGGGCATAGCTACCATGGGCTGAGGGGGCGCTGTTGAGCCTGGGCTCCGAACTCTGGGGTGCCTTTTGCAAGTGCCCCCTGAATGTTATGAGGAAATTTTCAGAGCAGGTGGAGACAGGACACTGGCCCTGCTTCCTTCCTTCACAATCTGAAAATTTCCTAGCAGTGCTCAGGCTGTTTGTATGTTATTATTATTATTATTAACAAACATTTATATAGCGCCAGCAGTGTACCTGGCACTTTACAAAGTAATAAAATAGACACAGTCCCTGCCCCTAGGGCTTACAATCTGAGAGACAGGAGCTGGGGGAGAGACTTAGGAAGGGGAACAGAGGGAGAGACAAGGGGTCTAACATTCATGAAGATGCGAGGTCTCAAGTGCACGTACTTGGCTTGGTTACGATGAGAATGACAGCAGGCAGGTCCATGTTGCAAGGATAAGGGTAAACCGATCGTAGGTATAGGAATAGTGGCTCAGCAGGATAAAGAGTCAGACAGAGCAGAGCGAAAGAGGTGAGTTTTAAGGAGAGATTTGAAGGTATGAAGGGAGGGGGCAAGGCGGATGTGGACAGGGAGGGAGTTCCAGGCATGGGGGGCAGCAAGTGAGAAGGGACGAAGGCGCTTAGGGGAGCAGGGAAGGCGTGGAAGGGTGAGAGAAGGGACAGAGGAGGAGCGAAGTGCACGGGCTGGAGTATGGAGGGCGATAAGTGCAGAGAGGTAGGGGGGAGCAAGGTTGTGAAGAGCTTTATAGGTGAAGACTAGGAGCTTGTGCAGGATTCGTTCAGGAAGGGGAAGCCAGTGAAGCGAAGAGAGGAGGGGCTGCACATGGTCGAAGCGACTGGCGAGGTAGATGACCCTGGCAGCAGAGTTTTGGACAGAGATGAGGGGAGAAAGGTGAGACCGGGGAAGGCCAGTGAGAAGGAGGTTACAGTAATCGAGGCGAGAGATGACCAGAGCATGAACAAGAGTTTTGGCAGACGAGACAGAGAGAAAAGGGCGAATCTTAGCAATGTTATGGAGGGAGAAGCGACAGGATTTAGCAACAGAGTCAATGTAGGGTTTAAAAGAAAGGGGTGAGTCAAAGATGAAGCCTAGGCTACGGGCTTGGGGGACAGGCAGGATGGTGACTCCATCAATAGTTATTGACAGTGAGGAAGGAGAGGAAGGATGAGGGGGGAAGATAAGGAGTTCAGTTTTAGCCATGTTGAGTTTGAGTTGACGTTGAGACATCCAGGTAGAGATGTCAGAGAGACAGTTGATGAGACGAGCTTGAACAGAGGGAGAGAGAGAGGGAGTAGAGAGATAGAGTTGAGTGTCATCAGCATAGAGGTGGTATTGGAAGCCATGGGAGGCAATGAGTTTGCCTAAGGATGAGGTATAGATCGAGAAGAGGAGAGGGCCAAGAACAGAGCCTTGAGGAACACCAACTGAGAGGGGGAAGGAGGAGGAGGCGGAGTTGGAGAGAGACACATTAAAGGAGCGGTCAGAGAGGTAGGAGGAGAACCAGTTATGGACAGAGCCACAAAAGCCAAGGGAGTGAAGGGAATCCAGCAAGAGTGAGTGGTCAACAGTATCGAAGGCAGCAGAGAGATCAAGGAGGACAAGAATGGAATAGAGACGTTTAGATTTAGCCACCAGAAGATCGTTGGTGATCTTAGCGAGAGCAGTTTCAGTAGAATGAAGGGGGCGGAAGCCAGATTGGAGGGGGTCAAGGGAGGAGTTGGAGGATAGGAAGTCAAGGCAGCGGGAGTAGACAACACGTTCAAGCAGCTTGGAAGCAAAAGGAAGGAGTGAGACAGGACGATAGCTAGAAGGGTCAGAGGGGTCAAGAGTGGACTTTTTGAGAATAGGAGAGACTGTGGCATGTTTGAAGGCAGAAGGGAAAGAGCCAGTAGAGAGGGAGAGGTTGATGATGTGCAGGAAGGAAGGGGCGACAGTGGGAGTAATGGAGGTGAGGAGGCGGGAAGGAATGGGATCAAGGGGGCAAGTGGAAGGGTTGGAGGAGGAGAGCAGAGAGGAGATTTCCTTAAGGGAGGCAGGGGAGAAGGAGGACATGAGAGAAGGAGGGGGAGGAGGGAGAGGGGTGGGAGTGGGAAGAGAGGAGTGGGAAGCGATGTCGAGGCGGATCTTGTCTATCTTGGAGGTGAAGAAGGAGGCAAGATCCTGAGCAGAAAGGGAAGAAGGAGGGGGAGGACAGGGAGGCTTGAGGAGGGAGTCAAAGGTAGAGAACAGGCGGCGAGGGTCCCGAGAACAGGACTCAATGCGGGAGGCATAGTAGTGTTGTCTAGCAAGGGAGATAGCAGAAGTAAGGGTGGAGAGACAGAATTTGAAGTGAAGGAAGTCAGCGTGAGAATGGGATTTGCGCCAGAGTCGTTCAGCAGCACGAGTGCAAGAACGGAGGTGGCGGATACTAGGGGTGAGCCAAGGACGGGGGTTGTGGGAGAAGGCAGGGCGGGAAGAGAGAGGGGCATGGGAGTCAAGTGTGGAGGAGAGAGAGGCGTTGAGAGCAGAGACAGCGGAGTCAGGGGAGGAGGAAGAGAAGACTGTAGGAAGAAGGGGAGAGAGAGAGGAGGCAAAGTCCAGGGGATCAATAGCTTGAAGGTCACGGAAGGGGCGTAGAGAAGGGGAAGAGGAGGGGGGACAGTGGGAAATGTTGAAAGAGGCAAGGAAGTGGTCTGATATAGGATGAGGATCGAAGGAGAGATCAGCGACAGAGCAGTTTCTAGAGAGGACAAGATCAAGAGAATGGCCATTAGTATGGGTGGGGGAGTATGTGTCCGTGGCTTTCAGATGGGGCACCTCCAAAGTGGTGGCAGCCTCAGGTGGAGAATCTCATCCCACCCTTTGCCCTCTAGCCTCGCGACCCTGATGCCTTGCCCAGGGCCAGTGCGGGGATATTTGCCACCCTAGATGGTCTCAGAGTCAGGCAGCTTCTCCCCCCTCCATGAAGCTGGATTGGGGCAGGAGAAGTAGCAGCAACAGCTGGAGGGGATGGGAGAGGTACCCTCTTCAACTTACCACGCTAGCCAGCCCTTCCCCCAATCCAGCACAGAGTTTCATGGCAGTGGCAACAGAATCGAGGACAGAGAGGCAGCAGTAGGGATGTGCGAACACCGGGGGGTTCGGTGTTCAGCCAAACCCAAAACCGTTCATGTTCGACCTGTTCAGCCTGAATGGGTTTGGGGGGGCTGAAACTGTTTGGGTGGGGGGGCAGTTTTCCCTCCCCCCTCCAGGTTGCGCGTGTGGAAGGGGCACCAGGTAGCACCTGTCCCCCACCCTGCCCAGCTTCGTAAAAAAAATTTTTATCCCCCACCCCACCCCAGGGATCGCCCTACCTGATGGTGCCAGGGCTCTGGCCCTGGGTCTGGCAGCGGCGGGTCTCAGGGCCACCACGTAGGAGGATCCCTGGGGGGGGTAAAAAAAAGATATGTAGGGGGGGGGGGGGGGGGGAGGTGCTCCTCAGCGCCCCTTCCACCCACATAGCCTGGAGGGGGGAGGTGCCCCCTGCTCCCAACTGAATGGGTTTGGAACCCAAACTTTGTTTGGCCGGTTCAGGCGGGCGGGGGGGGCAGTTCAGATTCGGGGTGGATGGGGGTGAGAGAGCTGCCCCTTTGAACTTGCCAACCCAGGTGGCCGTCTAAGTTGCCTCATGGTAGCCCCTGTCCTGGCCATGCCCTTGTGGGAGGGGGCATCATTGGGGCATGATCCCAGGCCCTCAACAGCCTTGCTGCACCACTGGGTTAAAGGAGAAGAAACAGGATCCAGTCTTATGGTTCTCATTCAGAAAAACTCCCATAGAAATGGGCTTACTAAATAGGTCACAAATGCAGAACAGAGATCCCATCAGTGCTAAATCCAAAAAAGATGGAATATAAAATGGTGATGTGGGCCCCGTTCTAGCATAGGAATATTTCATATAGACACACACTGACTCACGTGTTAGAAAAAGGGAAATGTTGTGGTGAGTAATTTGTGATATTCAGTTAACATCCCTTTCAAGAACCCGTTCTTCTTATATTATAATCATTATATATTCCTGATTTCCAATGGCTTTTCTCTTTCAATTGTCACAGACTATAGAACATTTTCATTAATAATTTCTTCTACAGTGTTTTCAGTGTTCAGAGTGCATTACAATCCTTCTCTAGTTCACCTTCACAAGTCATTATTATCCCTGTTGTAAGGGATGGTGGACTGAGGTTGAGAGATGGCACGTTTTTAAGATGTGCTGCTGTGCATGTGGATTTAAATAATTTGCTTATAGAAAAGTTGCATGGGTGGCTTTTAGGTGTACTGCCGCCATTGCAAAGAGTGGCTCACGCATTCTTTTGAACCAACATTGGTAAAACCTCAATCACTTTTGTAAGCCACCTCGAGCTTGCCTATGTGGTGTTGGTTGTGGGTAATAAATAATGACTTCTATCTGCTATGTGTTCTATTTATCCTATTCCTTTCAAATAATGCTAAGATGTATAATAAAAAGTCTAGTATCTACATAATATCTTGCATAATCTATATACAACTAATATATCTACATAATATGGACAGGGGGAGATGGAAGGAGAAAGGAAAAAAAACTATAGGGTATATTTAATCATTATCTATATCTGCATACCTAATCTATATACATAAACCTATATCCATCTCTATATATGTACAGGGGGAGACAGAAGGGAAGGGGGGAAAGTAAAATAAAGGGTATAAGGAAAGTTAAGGTATAACACTGAGGGCTGGGAAAGGTTTTTAATGAAAGCACCAGAGTTCTGTAAACGCAACCTGACACAGCAAGAGCTAACACAGAACAAGAGTCAAACAGTCTGGCCTGCAACATAAAGGGTTGCAGTGTCCTCCCCAGAGCTCCCATGTTTGGTTCTGGGAGGCTGGAGGCATTGAGCAATTACAGGATGCCCTTCAACTGCCTGCACTGCTCATTGGCCAGAGATTATATCAATCAGGTCCTTCCCCTCCCATCATAGGCCAGTTCAAGAGTTCAACACTGTTTCTAGCTCTGAGATGTCTGCTCCTTCCTCCTCTCTCCACATTTCCCTTCAAAAAACACCTGCCAGGGAATAACAAAATCAATAACGACTGTTATCGTTATCAATTTTGTTATTATTTATCTTCTTTATTGTTATTGCAATAATGATAACAAAAACAAGAATGTAATTATTGTTATCAATATAATGAAAACAAAGTGCACACCCCTATAAAACAGAGTTAAATTAGCAAGAAAGCTGAAACATAGGCTGATAGCTAGAAGTTACACCTGTAAGTGAGAGCAGCTGACTCTGGAACTCTGTAGATAGCTAAGTGATTGACAGACTATTAGCTTGCAGCTGTAGTGGACTGAGAAGCCTGGAATGAACTCTAGCCAATCCCTGGAGAGAGGAAGAGGAAGTGAGAAACTGGTATCTGGCAGGACATCAGTTGAGAAGAGGAGCTCGAGGAGAAAGGCTACTAAGAAGGCCACCAAGTCAAGCATCCTGAAAACTACGGCAAACCTCCAACAGAACAAGCCTCCAGCTCCTGGAACAAGTCTGGATCAGCTAGTCTCTACATTTATTTATTTACATAATTTATATCTGGTCCTTCCTGCCAAAGCAGCTTGGGGCAGCTAACAATCATAAAATAAAATAAGTATAAATATAAAATACAACAATAAACAAACAACTCAATAAAACAAATATAAAACAGTCCATATGGGGATGTAAAAAAACAAAAGCAAAAGCAGAAACCTCCCACACTAACCCCACCCCCACCCTCTACCCACGTCCCTCACCAAAAGTGTGGCAGAATAGTCAGGTCTTACACATCCGTCAAAAGGAGTAGAGATCCAGGGCCACCACTGGGAGTTACACAGCCTTGGTGCCACCACAGAGAATGGCCTTTCCATAGTTGCCCCCTGAACAACTCAAGGGACTGCAAAAAAGGTGCCCCTGACGGACCACAGGGGCTGATCCAGCATGAAGGGAATGAGGCATTCCCACAGGTAGGAAGGGCCAAGGATGTGTAGGGCTTTATAGGTAAGTACCAACACCTTGAACCGGGCCCAGGAGACTAGGGGCAGCCAGTGCAGAGAACGGAGCATTGGTGTAATGTGCTCTCGATGACCCATCCCCGTAAGGAGACAAGCAGATGCATTCTAGGGGGGGGAACGCAGAGGGCAGCCACGTGGGCTGTCCTGTCCCCTCCCCCCCCACCCGGACGTAGCGGGGGCTTAAAGCCCCAAGGACAGCGGCGGAGCCGCAGAAGCCTGCAGGGAACTTGAAATTGACCACCTTACCTGCTGAGCCTGTAGCTGGTGTGGGGGGGGGGGGCTCTGGAGCTCCGCTTGCTGTCATCACCGCCGCCGCTGCCGCCGCTGAATCCTGTTGCTGGGGCCGCCGCCGCTGCTTCTCGTCCCCGCCAGACACCTGCGGGGACAACAACAGACAGAGCAAGGTTGGGGGCT
>QEPC01010859.1:2827604-2848739 GCA_003113815.1 Sphenodon punctatus
TAGGGCCGCGGCTGTGGAACTCCCTTCCGGAGGAAGCTCGCCTGGCCCCAAGCCTTTTGACATTTCGGCGGAACTGTAAGACCTGGCTGTTTGCCCAGGCCTTTGGGAGGGAGGGTGGGGGGGGTGATTTTTAATCCCCCACCTACGTATTTATTTATTATTGTTCCTGCCCTGTTTTATTGATGTATTTTATATTTGTATTTTAATTGTTTTTAACTGTTTTTTATTGTTGTTAGCCGCCCCGAGCTGCATTGCAGGAGGGGGCGGGATAAAAATCTATAAAATAAATAAAATAAATAAATAAAATTCTGCACCACTGCAGCCTCCGGACCGTTATCATGGGTAGCCCCACATAGAGAACAACAGTCGAGTCTTGAGGTGATGAAAGCATGGATGATAGTGGCCAGATTGGAGTCAGAGACATATGACCTGAGTTACTGAGCAAAATGCAAGTGGCGGAATGCCTCCTCACCACAACCCCCACCTGGGCATCCAGGTAGAGCTGGGAATCAAGGAGCACTCCCAGACTATGAACCTGAGAACTGAGGGGGACAGATCCCATCAATGACAGGGGAAACCACACCCACTGCCCTACCCACCAACATCACCTCCGTCTTGTTGGGATTCAGCCTGAGTTGGCTCACCCTGATCCAGTCCTCCACTGCTGCCAGACACTGAGTAAGCACTGAAACTGCTGGGTCTGGGTTGGATGCAAAAGGGAGGTATAGCTGGGTGTCATCAGCATATTGATGACACTGCACACCATGTCTCACGACCTCGCCCAGTGGCTGCATATACACATTGAACAGGAGAGATGACAGAATGGAACCTTGCAGGACTCCACATGAGAGGTCCCAGGGAGAAGAAAAGCTATCCCTGAGCATCACCCACGGAGTTCTCCCGGCCAGGAAGGAATGGAACCATTAAAGAACAATCCTGCCCACCCCGGCTTGGTCCTGCAGGCAAGTCACCAACATCTTGTGATCAACGGTATCAAAGGCAGGCGACAGATCTAATAAAATCAGCACGGTCAAGTGACTTCAATCCAATTCGCCGCGCAGGTCATCAACCAAAGTCACAAGTGCAGTCTCAGTGCCATAGCCCAGGCAAAAGGCAGACTGCGAGGGATCCAGAAAACTGACATGATCCAGATGCTCCTGCGGCTGCCAAGCCACTACTCATTAAATAACCTTCCCTAAAAAGGGGAGGTTAGAGACTGGCTGATAGCTGGCAAGGGAGTCAATGTCATTTGATGTTTTTTGAGCAGAGGCCACTCCACTGCCTCTTTGAGGCAGCTCGGCACTCTGCCCTCCCTAATGGAGGCATTGGTCACCCCCACCAGCAATGACCCAAACATCTCCCGGCTGGCCTTAACCAGCCAGGACAGGCATGGGTCCAGTTCACAAAAGGTGGCTCTGACCACCCCCAGAACATGCTCAGCATTAGCTGGTGACTCCTCCTGAAACCAATCTCATAAAACCGGACAAGGCAGGACTTCCATAACTTCTGGTTCTCATATTGTAATAAGTGCAGCATTGAAGTCATGGTGAATCTGAGTGATTTTATCTGCAAAGTAGTCAACAAAGATGTCACAATAGACGCTGGAAGACTCCTGTTCCAGGAGTAGGGAGGCCGGACTGACCAGGCCCCTCACCACTGGGAAAAGCTCTGCTAGATGAGACTTTGCAGATGCTATGAGGGCAACAAAGAAACCCTTCTTTACACAGCTACGGAATAGGCTCTTAAACTAGCTCTATGTTACCATCGGTCGGCTTCAGTGTGCAAATGGCGCCTACATCGCTCTAACTGACACCCTTCTCGCTTCAGCTGCCTCAGATCCTCAGTAAACCAAGGAGGCCTGTGGTGCCAATGCTGAGGGAGCAGATGCCTCGGAGCCGTTCAGTCGACAGCCCAAGTCAGCAAGGTGTTCTACAAAGCTACGAGGTCAGAGTGATTGGTCGTCAAGATGAGAGGGAAATTCCCCACATTGATCCACGCAGACACCATGGGAGAACCATATGGGATCTTACTGAATTAAAGTGGCTCAGAGGAGACCCTGGGACTTTGTTTTTTAAGCCTTGCAAGAAGGAACAAGAACTTTATAAAGGAACTGAGAAACGTCCAGAGTCATGGAACCTGACCCAATGATTTTAAGTTGCCTCTGAGCAAAAAAGGGGACTGTTATATCCCAGTTGGGAGGACTTTATGTTATTTATGCTTTATGTTTGGGGGACCCACTTAATGGGAAAGTCCCACACCCGGTGGAACGGGCCCAGCTATAAAGGGAAATAAGCATAGGCTGGAAGGGTGTTAAAGCCCTAGTCAGGGGTACTAGACCCCAAGGCAACTAAATTCAGGTTTGAGAGTTTGGGATGACACAGCTCCACCAAGGGCAGACAGAAAGAGCCATTAGGCTTTATTGCTGGTACCCCATTGGGGTTAGATCATTGAGCATTTTTAGACACACGTTAAATTTCCGGATGTTTCAATCTTCTGGGTTTACAAGTCCACAAGTAATTCCCGAATGCATTTTTTACACATACACACTGCCCTGAGGCAGTTCATGGATGCATTCTTCACACAAACACTGCCCTGAGGCAGCTTAAAGTAGCCACAGCTGTAGACGTGACAGGCTGCCATGGAAACCAAGTGACCACTGCTGTCTGGAGCAAAGTAGTTTACCAGGAGAATGTTTTACACACAAAAGTTCTGGGAGAAGTTCTATGCAAAAGTTCAAAGAGCTGGATGTCAATTCAATTCAATTCAATTCAATTCAGTTTTATTGCGTGACCGTTGGTCTTCGCGAACAGTTACAAAACAGAAAATAAACAACACATAAATACAAAGCTAAAACCACATGACAAGAATATATAAAAAAACAGCTAATCAACTCATATGCCCCCCTCCTCCCTGGTAAAAACGCATCACCCGAAATCAAAGGCAAACAATTAAGGAAACCATTGCAGTAGACAAAAGCTTGGACCAAAAAATCTGAGACAGCCCTCAGTCAAGGCGCAACCGTATCAGATAGAAAAATACAGAGCAAATCCGGAAGGGTCCGACCTGGGCAGCATTTGATATAGTCGGCCAACAGCTGGTTGCGCAGGACATCATATAGATGGCATACAAATAGAACATGGGCAACTGACTCTACCTCCTCAAAGTCAAAGGGGCATAATCTGGAACTATACAAGGAACCAGCATAGCGCCCTTCCATTACACTGGTAGGAAGCATGTTAAGGCGGGCCCCAAAGAGGAGAGCTAAGTGCCTCCTTGAGAGTGGGGCGGACAAGTAAGCTGCCCACCTACCGGCCTGCGGCATAATGTACTTATAGTGGTCCAGGAGAGCAAATGAGCCCACCCCGGTCCAGTCCTCCTGACGTGCAATATCCGAGATCCTACTGTCGACCTCTCTGCACGCTTGGCTAAACTGAATGGTTTTAAGACGGTCAACTGACAGCCCCCAGGCTGCCAGTTGGTTGGCCACTTACTTTGTCCATGTGGAGACAAAAGGGTCCTGTGGTATAAACGCCAAGAGTCCGACCTGGCCATCATGATAAAGGCGCAACCATAAATGGGCCGCCTGTTCCCAGATGACCCACCTCCAAGCGATCTGTCCAAACTCAACTCTTACAGCAGCCGTCGGAGTCCCATTCGGGACCTGAAAAATCGTTTTGATGGCTTTAAGCTGCACTAAATTCAAAGCTAGGGGAGCTGCCACAGCCCACAGGGCCCCTCCATACAGGAGTTGGGCGCGGACTTAGGTGTCCACTACATTAAGTGCTACCCCCAGACTACCATGACCTTTATGTTTAAAGAGTCGGGCGATGGCAGCCATTGGGCCCTTAGCTCTTGTAAGAGCCATCTCTTGATGGGAGGACCAACTGAGGGAAGAGTGGAACAAGATCCCAAGATATTTATATGAGGACACCTGGGCTATTGGATGGGCATTGATGGTCCACTGGTAAACCTTCCTCTCCCTCCCAAACACCAAGACTTTAGTCTTGTTATAATTTATAACAAGCTTGTTGGTAGTACAGTAATCGGAAAGGGCGCATAACTGCCAATGTAGGCCCACCCTAGCCTGGGGCTGCTTTTAAACGAGGAGCGCTGAAGCGCCTCCTCAACGCCGCATTAAAGGAAAGCCGCCGGAAGTGACGTTCTCCCCATTGCCGGCGGCGGCTGGAGACACGGGCCTTTGGAGCGGCGCGTTCTTAAGCCAGATAATTGAAGTCTTAAGAACGCACTGCTCCAAAGCCCCGTGTCTCCAGCCGTCGCCGCCGCCGGCAACGGGGAGAACGTCACTTCCGGCGGCTTTCCTTTAATGCGGCGTTGAGGAGGCGCTTCAGCGCTCCTCGTTTAAAAGCAGCCTGGGAGAGAATCACCGCATCATATGCATAGAGTAAGCAGCCCAGATTACTTGTAGACAACTTAGGGGGAAAAAATTCAGGCTGTGTCATGGCTGGAACCAGGTCATTTAAAAAGCTGTTGAAGAGGGCTGGGGCAAATATGCAACCATGCCTGACCCCCGAAAAAATAGGGAGCCAGGCAGAGAGCTGCCCCCGCGGGGAAAGCCTGACAGCCAACGAAGAGTCCCTATGCAGCAAACGTATCAGAACAAGCAGCCTCTGATTGATCGACAGACTATCCAACTTTTCCCAAAGAAGCGGCCTGTCGACCGAATCAAAGGCGGCTCTCAAATCAACGAATGCGCAAAAAAGCCTTGCGTTTGTCTGAATATATTTCTCGGCCAGATGGAACAGGACAAGACAATGATCAAAGGTCGCCCTTTTGGCTTGAAAACCCGCCTGTACCCTATGCAGCACTCGAGAGTCTACCAGCCAGCCATTCAAAATGGTTAGCAGGTGCTTCGCATAGAGCTTGGCTAGCACACTCAACAGGCTTTTCGGCCTATAATTCCCAGGATTTCGCCTATTACCACCCTTAAACACTGGGATAACCACCGCTCTTCCCCAGTTGGCTGGGAAGACCCCAGTCTTATCAAGATGGGTAAAAAGAACAGCCAGGAAAGGAGCCCACCAGTCCACTTGGGACTTTCAAAGCTCAACCGGCAAACAGTCGTACCCAGGGGCCTTCCCAGGCTTAAGAGACAGAATGAGCTCCTCCATCTCGGATACCATTACAGGTGACCACATAGGGAGCTCAACCAACAACTCTTTGAGGTCCTCCTCGGGCTCCCCCACCGGGAAAAGGGTCCGAAAGTGGGACAACCAAGTCCCACTAGAAATGATAGGGAAGGATAATTTGCAAGGTTTACCCATAAAAGAATTGATAGCCCGCCAAAACTTACAGGAGTCAGCTGCTGAGAGCAACGTGGCCCAAGACTGGGAGATATAGGCCGCCTTCTTCTGCCTCAGCATAGCCCGATAAACCTTCTTATTTTCTAGAAAAAAAACCAAAGCAGACTCATCCCTCTGCCTCCTATAAAGGCTAAATAACATCCTCAACAGCACCTTCCGATCCTTACACTTCCGATCATACCAAGGGGCTCCCCGCCAAACAGTTCCCTGGTCACCCTAATTTAGCGCCAGACCCACCGGCCACTGTTGGGACCCTAGCGGATCCCCAGGAGCAGGCCTCCCCTATCCAGGAGAGGCTTAGGACCCTTGCTCAGGGCATTGATCGTGGTAGGCCCTTATTAGCTGAGATTCTAGCTACTGAAGAACTTGAGCCTGGGAAGGCCTTATTGGCTTCTGCCGATCCTATCGACGTTGATTCATCAAGAGCCTGTACAGGAGTTCCCCAGGTTATATCTTCTGGGTCAGAGATTGATTCGGCAGTAACTCTGGGGCAATTTCAGTGCTTTTAGTCGGTCCCGGCGGGGTCGCCCACTTCATTGGGGGTGTACTTCCAGCAGCGGGGGCTGCATCTAGCTGACCTGCCCCCTCTCAGCCCTTGTGTAGCGGCCAGCCAGACCAGGTTAGTCTACGTGCTTGGAATGTAGCGGGCTGGCACTTAAGGAAGTTAGATCAATCCTTTTTGAAGTTTTGTGGGGGGTAAGGACATACTTTGCTTAGTGGAGACCTGGTCCTTGGATGTCCCGGAGCTTCCTGGGTTTAAGACCTTTGGGATCCCGGCAGTTTCCACGGCCAAGTGGGGTTGCCCGTCAGGAGGTCTTGTTTGTTTTATTTCGGTTAGACTGGGCTTTTCAGTGGTGGAGTTGGCTAAGCTTCCCCCTATCGCTTTAGCGGTGGTGGGCAGAGTGGAAAGTGGCCTTTGTATTTTGGTCACGGTTTATATCCCCCCAGCCAACGCTTTAAGTTACCAGCGGGACTTTTGGGTGAAGTTGGAAGAACTGGATGTTTAAGATCTGGATGAGTAATTTAGACACACAGAAAGTTCAGGATGTAACAGCAAACATGCAGGAGAAATGTGTGTGTAAAAACACCCATTGCGTGCCTTGCAAGGGCTAGAAACTGGACTATTTGTGCGAGCGTAGTCATGAGCTAATTCCCTAACTGGCTCCTCCAGGGCTGGAAAGTCAACCCGTTCACACTCCCTTCTCCAGCTAATAAAGCACCTCTGCCCTCAGCTAGTCAGCAAATAGATCCCAATTGAGCCAATTAGCTTCAGGTGCTAATACTAATTACACTCCCCCATAGAGTCATATGCAACAGTTACACATGGTGACATGTAACTCAGAGCTTACCTTGAGAACACTTCAAGGAGATGGAGCATTCATTACAGCAGGCCTTCCCACTGGCAATGCAGGGGAAAAGCAACATGGCTTCCCAATGAGCTATGAGTGCTCCCCATTTGTAGCTGCAAAGCATTAAAGGGTGAAATAAATTGCAAGAGAATGATATCAATCAAGAAAAAATTTACACATCGGGAAAAAGAGACTGTGACACCAAGGCAGGAAGTGTTGTCAGGATCAGGGCCCCCAAATACTCAATCACACAGGGAATCAGCTTCTATAAGGTTTATTCACATACAGTTCTCCTGTATAACACTATCTCTGCAGGGCATACAACCCCTCTGGCCCCCTATCTAGCTAGGCCTCAGTCACGTCAGGTAGCAGTCCACTGACTGGCTAATACAATAGTCTTTTACCCTCTCCTCTGTGGAACCTTTGAACCCCCTCTGTTTCAGAAACAGCAAAGGGCGTTCCTCAGCTTCCAGGCCTCTTCTCTGTTCAGGATGGCTCAATCCAAGAGGCAGCCAGAGCAACAAGTTCCTCCCAGAGCAGACTAAGGCCTAGCTGCCTCAGCTCTCTTATAGAACTGGGTGGCTACGCCCAGCTACTTCCTCTTCCTGTCTCAGCAAATAGCCACTTCACTAATAGCCAGCTGAGTCTCGTTAACATTTTAACTGTCAGTTAGCAGCTCGTCCTCTGCTATTTGGCTCGCTTAAAGGGCCAGCAGCCTTCTGATGCTGCACTCGGTTACAAAGACCTCAATGGGGAGAGCTCACAAGAGAATGTGGCAGGGATGGTCAACTTATTCCAGAACCTTTGGGCAAGAAAGAACTTGGGTGATGGAATAAGTTGCCCAGGAGATTTGGGTTTTCTCTCTCCTCCTCTAAACCCAGCTAGACAAGAATGTGTACATGATGCGGTAGGCAGGGGCTATCCTGCTTTGGATCTGGGAGTTGAACTAGGTGACCCTAGAGATCCCTTTCAACACTACAATTTCATGACTCTCTAGCCTCAGTCCTCTCCCAGATCATCCATAATTTCACTAGCTCCGCTCCCCAAAGTTTGCTAATTTATGCTTCTCCTATTTTCTTATCTATCAGGCTTCACCTCCTCCCCCATGTAACTAAACTATTAAGAATGTGCACTTTTTACAACTTCTCATCTTTGTGAACGTATTCCTGTCTCTCCCTATGTTCCCATCCCTTGTTTCATCCTAGGCTGTGATCCTGTCTTTAATCATGACAGTTCAGCACCAGGCACATTGCTGGTGCTATAGTTAAAACAAAATAAAGACTAGTAATAGTACTACTACTACAGCAAATAATAAATAAGTAATAAATAATAAATAATTCAAGGAGAAACGACAATTTTGCTTGCAGCGAGCTTTTCCACCACGCGTCCTTGGGAAAATTCCAAGGGCCCATCTCAGAGCATCCTGACCCAACTGGAGTAATGCTGCCCAAGATGTGGCTGCCTGTGTGCCCTACTACTGTCGGCCCTGCTGCATGGCAAGTGCCACAGTGGGGCTTGGAGGAGCGGCCGCTAGTGCCCATCGCACGCTGCACACATGGCTGGGAGAGAGACTTTGGTCGGGCTGAGAAAGAGGGGGAACCAAACTGGGCATCGGCTCATGTGACCAGTGCCTTGGCCCACCCTGGCTGTGGCAGCAGCTCTGACAGTAGTAGGCCTGCTCTACTCCCCCCGCGTCTGTCTGCCCAAGTCCCCATGCTTGCCCCACAGGGTTGCGACTGCACTTGCACACCATGGGGCCGCATGGGGATCAGGCCCTCACAGCCTGTGTGGCTGCACTACAAGGCTCCATTCCCATCTGATCCACAAACTCATTGCGTGACCTTGAGGAAGTTGCCATCAATCAGCCTCAGTTTCTCATCTGTAAAAATGGGAATAATCATGACCATCCTCATATGGTCGTTGGAGGTGGGTGAACTAGATAAGAATCGTAATGCGTTTTGGACATGGAAAGTGCTTACGTATATAAATGATTAATACATTATTATTAATAATAATTCCTAACTCGGTTGAGTAAAGCACTCAGGAACCATATGGCAAAGAAGTCTTGCGTTGTTAGGGGAGGAGAGTACAATGAATGACTCGCAGTATATTTACTTTTTCTTTCTAGCTTCGACAACATTGATCTCTGTGAGCGATGAACTCCTCGGGGCAGCGCATGAAGGTCAAGCATCCTCACTGCCACTGTAGGATCCATCAGTGAATTTAGATACTTTTTGTCTTGAGGTGTTGCGATTTCCAGTGTGATTGAGGGACCTGCCAGGAGTGTGTGGAGTTCCTTGTAAAAGTTCCCTATCCTTACAGAAGGAACAGAGAAGGCTTACAAGATGCCCCATCCCCTCTTATTTGTAGAGCCCCAGAGCACTTAGTGTCATCTTTCCTTGTTAAATATCACAGCTAGATCATAGACCGGTGGTCTGACACAGTGGGACCGATCCCCTGCCTCACGCACCCCACACGCACCATGCGTGCCTGCATGAGTGTGCAAATTGTGCACATATCCACAGAGAGCACATTGTAGTGTGTGGATCTCACTCGGAATTGTGGCCATTGACTATGTGCAAGAAGCATGCACCCAAGCTGTTCATCTCAGTGGGGAAATTTCATGGAATCACTGACAAGTAGATACACCAGAAGTTCCCAAGCTGGCCTGCATGACCCCCATCGTGGGACTCAAATATAATTCTGGGACTCCAGGCAGCAACAAAGGCATGAAAAAAATATTCATTTATTGGCCTGCAACCCAAGCTGAATCAGATTTGTTTGATACATTTTGGGTTGCATCAGGCGCACTGGTTGCCAAAGTCTGTTGGGCTCCCCCTGCTGGAGGGGAGAACACTGTTCCATGGAGCACCATATGATCATGGTGCTGTGAAAGGGGTGGGCTACAGTAGAAAGAGGTGAGGAACACCTTTGCCCTACCCCTTTTCTGAATTTACGCCATCCCTTACAGAGCACTATGATGCTATGACGCTCAAGGGGGGGAGGGATGTTGGAAAGGGAGAGGGAGATACTTTAGCTCTGTCCGTTTTCTGACATAACCTTGTCCTTTATGTCAGGGGTGGGGAACCTCAGGCCCCCTTGATTCAGTTCTTACCCCCAAGCACTGAAAGAGTGAGCTCAGGGCGAAGAGGGTGGAGATGAGGGCAGGCAAACAAGGACAGGGGACAGATCTATGGAAGATAGAAGATCCATAATCGGGACTCTCCGCTTCCTTTGTGCACCTCTTAAGCAGTCCCTGCCACCAATTTCTGTGGTGCCCTCAGAGCTAGTACTAATTTTCCAAGTGGCCGACACCACTCCAGCTTTACGGTGTGCCATGGCGCAGACACACAGGCACATCGGGCCCAGGCTCAGAAGAGGCCAGCTGCATTTATCTTCTTCCATCTGTATGGCCTGACTGTTCTGCTTTAGACTAGAGCTGCATTGGGTAGCTGTAATATGCACATTTTCAGGCACCCCCAGTGGGCATCCGACGGGGCACCCGGCCCCTCATTGGGTACCTGGTACCCGAAATGTGGGTATTACTGGGGCATCACAGGATACCCCAGAATGCCCCAGGACACCAGTCCCAGTACCCACTGCTCCCCGGGCCCTGGACTGACTCACCTCAGCAGCCAGGCTGCTCGTCCTCTGGACTCCTGTCTGCTTTCTGCTTTTCCCTGACCTGCATGTCACTCAGCTGTGCAGGGAACCTCCCTTCAGTGGGGCTGGGAGGAGCAAGGAGGCCTCTTCCCATCTATGTGCACCCCCCCCCCCCCAAGAGGCCTCCTTGTCCTGCCTTCCATGCCCAAAAAAAGCCAAACAGAGAAGTTCCCCGTTGTGCGCAGGCCGGAGAGAAGCAAAGACCTTCCAGGAGGCTGGAGTAGAAGAGCAGCAGCCCAGCCAGTGAGGTGAATTGGTCCAGGTAGCCAGGTAGTCCGTCAGGTCACATTTAGGTACCAGCTTGTGCCCGAACATGACCAGGGCAAGTTGGGCAGCTCAAATTTGACAAGATGCTGACTGGCCAGGCCCCTCGTTGTAGCTCTAGCTCAGTTCTATGTTGTCTGCATTCAATATCAGTTCAGAGGGCCCCAGCTTCACAGGACACATCCCCACTTGGGTCCTAACCCACCATTTGAGAATCTCTGGGATACATTCCGGTTTGCCATCAGAAATCTGCCCGAGTCTAAACCTGCCAAAAGTTTGCAAGATATGCAATGCACATCTCTTCAAACAAGCTGATTGACAGCGTGATCCTCCATCAGGAGAGCATGCACTAATAGCACAGGTGGAAACCTCAGCCTCTTCAAATGGACCCACCCCCATGCTAACTGCTAGTGCGCTGGAGGATCATGCCCTAAGTCTTAGTTCTACAACACTCCCCCCCACCCCCACCCCCAGGGGAGACAATCTCTTGTAGGACATTGTTAATTTCTGAGTCCTCTGTTTTATACTGTCATGTACAACTTGCTGTAAAATACGCTACAGCTGATGAATGTCTTTATAATGGAAGGTAATAGCGTTGCTAATGATATAATGCTGCTATGATTTATGACAATCATTCTGACATCTCTGTTAGTTCCCAGAGTACAACGTGCTACGTATTCTTCTACCAAGAAAAAAAGCATGGACGCAAAAATAGGTCTGATGCAATTTTTACATTTAGCAGCAGCCAAGAAGTAGATCACAAGCTAGTCTCTAGTAGGTCACATGTGGGGAGAAGGACCAGCACCGTAGGGATTACCTTTGGAGGAGAGAGCAGTACCCTTCTGAGCATGCCCAGTTTTGTTTTTGGGGTTTTTTTAAACTTACTAGCCCAGGAAGAGGTTGCACTTCATGGGTGAGGCCGGGCTCAGTTCCTTTAGTGAATTGGAAAGTCTCTAGTTCATGGTTATGCAGCCTCTCCTGCAAGCTGCTTACCCTTTGCCGGACAAGATGGAAGAGAGTATGTAGAGATCCTGTCTCTTCTTTTCTTTGCAGGAGGCTCTGGTCACTTCCCCCTCCTGCTCCTTTTGTTATTCTGAGCTGGTTGCCAATCCCACCTGGGCATTCCCTTAGCAACAAACTGCTTGTTCTGCCTAATAATGGTTTTTCTGTCCCCCCACCCTGCCAAACCAGTTCAGCAGGGTGGTAAGGTTCACAATCTTCTACTCTTTATCTTTAGCTGTCCTTGTTAGTAGCCAAATTTACCCCCCAGTACCCCAAATTCTGTGTCCCATTATCCCAAATGTCTGTGTTGCCCCCTTTCCCCATGACAATGGGACCCCCCCTCGGAGGGTAAGTATCCAGCCACTGACCCCCTGCTAGGCCCCAACCACCTTAGGTACTTCAACCCTGAGCCCCTGCTAGGTCCCTTCCCAGGCCCACACTGGCCTATTCCCTCCACTCTAGTTTCTGTCCCCCGCATCCCTGCACATCCAAATTCTGAGTATTATCCGAAGGTCTGAGGAACAACCCAAACACTTGGGACCGGTCCTTGGACCCTCGGAAATACTCACATTTTAAAAATATATATTTTTAAGAGCCCTATGCTTATGTCGTTTCTGCCACCTCAGCATCCCATCTGAAAATCGGCAATGCGCTTGTGAGACTGTCCTCCAGTCATAGCCGGTTTGTTGTGAGCAACAGGGGTGAAATTTAAACTCTCAACAGCCCTCTAATGGGAGTAAAAATTGGGTGCTTATTATAACAGCAGGATACACAAATAATCTGTCTGTCCTACTGAGCCACCAGATGAGTCTTTGTTGTGTTTCCTACATGTTTCAATGATTAGTCATAGTTGTTGTGCTTTGTTGCCATGTTCCTACCGTATGTCCCAGTCTCAGCCCATATGCTACAATGATGTTACTGAAGATGATTTGCGTAGGCACCCTGACTAAGCCACCCAGGAGGCAGTTGCAAAGTTCAGCTCTGTGACTTAGCATCACAGTATGGGGCAGCGTTTGGGGCTGTCTTTATAGAAATGCTTGTGAGAAGCTTGCTTGGCTTTTGACAGCTGGATTAACTATGCAAAGCATGAAACTTATCTGAGGCGAGGTTTACTTCAGTACTTGCAGAACTTTCGTGCTCCTGGTAGGCAGGGGAGGCTTCCAAGATTGAAGCAAATGTATACGATGATATCTAGCAAAATGGGAAAGATTATAATGACCCTGTTTTCATTGGACAGGGCCTACAGGCATGGGCACATGGGATGTGAGGGAGTACAGTTACACACACCCCCGGCTCCCACTTGCGGGGCTGTTGGCCTTAGAATTTGCAGGATCCCAGGGGAAAATGAGTGGCCCATGGCCCCACCCTCCGTTGTCTCACCTCTTCAATGATTGCCAGTCTGGTGTTTGCTTATGAAAACAATGGCCCTTTTCACACGAGATGCCTCCCCCTCCCCCCCCCATGTCCACGCAGATCCACTGCGTGGGCATGGGAAGGGGTCTCCCATGTGACTGCCACGGCTGGTGTGGGTGGGGGTAAATGCATGCTCCTGCACTCCACCCATCTTCACCCATCGCCTACGCACAGAGCAACCAGTGACAACAGCGGTTGCTCCGTGCGTGTAGATGGGTGTGTGCCCATGTAATGGTGCACACCCATCCCCCCACCGCACCGTGGCCCATTTAAAAAGGGTCAATGAAGTACTGTACATTTTCATATATATGCACATATACCCACAGTCTGTCTCTCTCGCTCTTTCTCTCTCTCACACACACACACACTTCCCTCTGGCAGGGGTGCTTTAGGGATTGGCAATTTACTGAAAGTGAAGAGAGAGGGGGAAGGCCGCCACAGGAATCATCCATCCAGCAGGGGCTGAGAGCTTTAGGCAGGAAGTGGGCTATGACCAGTGTAGTGTAGTGGATAAGGTGCTAGACTCAGACCTGGGAAGCCAGGGTTTGAATCCTGCCCTAGCCATGAACTTACTGAGTGGCCTTGGGCAAGTCACAATCTCTCAGCCTAGAGAGCCGGTGTGGTGTAGTGGATAAGGTGCTTGACTTGGGCCTTGGAAACAGGGTTCGAATCCCATTCTAGTGCTGAACTCGCTTGGTGGCCTTGGGGAAATCACACTCTCTCAGCCTCAGTTCCCCATGTGTTAAAAAAATGGGACTCTGTCTGTCCTTGTGTTCCCCTCACCCTTGTCCATCTTAGATTGCCCACTGGGCAGGGACCTATCTAGAAAAATCTGAGACTGTAAAACCACTGCATGCACCTAGTAGGGGTATAGGAATGATAAGCAGTACTTATCTGTGCTGGGGCCTCAGGAACGACAAATCTGAGACTACCAGGACTGGCCCCCTTCAAGGATCACAGAGCCTGGACTGTGATCCCTGCTTAATGCCTCTTTTGCTCACTTGGAGCCATTACATTTGAGGGCTGTCTCGCCTTTGTTCACAGGAAGTCAGGATCTAGAATCCATGGGGTAGCTGGGCGCATGGTCTAAGAATGACCAGGTTGTAACCAAGAGGTCAGCAGTCATCATGGCCAGCAGATGAACTGAGTATTAGAAGATCTGTGATTGCAGCAAAAGCTAGCAGGTCAGTCAGGAGGTGTGTACGTAGTAGGGATGGGACTATCGGTATCGGTTTAATCCGATAATGGCAATAATTGGTGTTATCGGATTAATCCGATAATGTCGGTATCGGTATATTGGTTTTTTAACATTGCCGATTTTTTTGATCTTTAACATTGTGGCCATTTTAACAATGGCCGCAATGTTAAAGATCTGAAAAATCTGCAATGTTAAAAAACCAATATGCTGATACTGATAAATCCGATATTGGATTAACCCGATACCAATAAAACTGGTAACCGATAATTCACTGATAGTCCCATCCCTAGTACGTAGTCATGAGAAGGTGGGATGCTGATAGCAGGCAGGGAAAGAATCTCCAGGGCTGGCTTGGCAGGGTAGGGCAGGGCCATGGAAGGTCCAGAAGCAGGCTTCTCTAGGTTTGCTACCTTCCCCAAGGCTTTGACCTAAAGGCAGGTGGGATCATTCAGGAAGGGGCAAGCCAAAGGTACTCTACCAGCTTTTCTGCTGTTTTCACCATTGTCTGTTATTTTTCACAAATTGAACAGGGCTGCCACAGGCATGTTCTACGTGCACCTGCAGGGGCTGTGGAGATGAAAATTTGCCAGCTAAGCACTGGGGAAGTGCTACAAATCGCTATAAAACTGCTGTAAAGTTGTCGTAATATTTCCGGAAAGTGACAAAACAGCCCCAGAAAGTGACAAAAGTGACAAAGGTCTCAGAAAGTGACGGAAAACTCCTGGAAAGTGATGAAAATGATGGGGAAAATGGCAGAAGAGTGGAATCACTAGAAACGGATAAAATATTGATGGACACAAGCACTCCAAAAAGGTCCGTATTCCCCGAGAAAAAGGAACATTTGCTCTCATCTCAACCTTGCTCACATTAATTCACTTGGCATTGGTTGCACTACTAGGTGCCAGTGGTGAGGGCCGGGGGAGAGGAGGAACTTTACCTTCTCCTCTACACCCCCTTTCAATTTCATGTGCCCTGCTCCTTCAGAATGCCAGAATGCTCCGTAAAGGCCACGGCCATATCAGAAAGGGGCATGCCTATGTTGGAAAGAATTCGGGAAAAGGGACTCCCCCACCCTTTCCAATGTGGTCTCACTCCCTTTAGAGCATCATGATGTCAGAATGCTCTGAAAGAGGAAAAGCTATAACAGAAAGGATTGGAAGAGCTGCTTCACCATGCCCCTTTCTTCCATGGCTCCACCCCCGATAAACATTCTGGTGGTGCCTTTGGTTGCAGTGCCACTCGCTGCTGTAGACCAACAGAGGAATTAAAGTCAAAATGACACCATCTACCCTAGGGGTGTGCGTTGAATTCTAATAAGAAGACCGGGGCATGGTGTGACTAGGAGCCATAAAGCCATTTTCCACTAAGTAACACCTCACAGGGGTCTCTTCCAATGACTTTCAGCGCATTGCAATTCTCATCCATCCCTTATCCAAATCAATATGACAGCTGAAGCGCAGCCATGGTTCAGAGGAACCAAAACAGGCTCTGATTTACAACAAATGGAACAGAAAAGAAAATGCAGATGGAGAGGTTGCCAAAGACATGATGTTCTTATTGGCTTCATCTGAATTTACTGTTGTGTAGGTTTCAAAACTAAAATTGATATTTTCCTCCCTCAGCTTTTCCCTCTTGTTCCATCATAATTCTCTGGCAGTCGTGAGTATTTCTATTTGGGTTTGATTCGATATGAACATTTCAGTGAATCATGTGTCAGTTTGCTGATGAAATGTTTATGTGGTCGGCAGGAAAGTGGAAGAAAAGTGAAATAGGAAGACAGTACGAAAGAAGTAATACATAGGGTGAAAACAAACATCACGATAACCATGGATGTGAGTTGCAAATGTTCTGTTACACTCATCCAGATCCCATGAGTGCCGAAACTTGGTAAATATCTCCGTTGCGTACAAAGTAGAGCTGAAATGGGTAGCACATCTGCTACGTGTAAGGCATACCCACAATTTTGGGTAGTTTGTCAGGTGTAGTGCTGAAATGAGAATGAAATTAATTCTTGCGAGAATCTCCCAAGAATCTTGCAGTTGGAATCCCAACTCCAGTTGGGGTTCCTGCCCAGTGCCTACAGATTGTGAATCTCTGTGATATAGGAAATCTCAAAGAACCAAGCAATCAAAGCAGAAAGGAAAGGAAAACAAGACTGAAAAACTCAAGAAAAGATGATGTTCAGATCATACTATATTAGACAGAAGAAATACAACCAGGAATCTCATTCAACAATGATCTCAGTCAGTAGCGGTCTCCAGTGGTTTCACCAGGCCCATCAGCAGAGCTCCTTGTACGCATCACTGTTCCATAGCCACCTGCCAATCAAACAACTCTAAAAATAAAGACCAAATGTCATCAGATTAGTGGCATTCTTTTCTTTCTTAGGTTCTTCTTTCAAGATCTACCATGTCATTTAATGTGCTGAACAAGCTTTGTGTCCTGAAAATTTGAGGCTGATTTCCAGTCATGCAACACCAGATATTTTGGTACTAAGAGGCTCAGAGGAATGGGAAAGATCAGTTAACTCCCATTAATCATTGGTAATACATCAATATTAGTAAATCGTAGGGCTGACTCAAGAATCGATGAGAATATTGCAAGAATCGAGAACTGTCACTGAGATCTCAAGAAGAACTTGTTAACGGTTCGAGATCTCATGAAATTCTTGAAAAAAAAATTAAACGCTCTGCACATGCGCAAAATGGCCACCGCGGCCATTCTGTGAATGCATAGCCTTTCCCCAAGATGGTGTGGGCCGTGTTGGCACCATTTTGGAAAAGGGCAGCTGGTCTGCATAGAATCAGCTGCCCTTGTCTAAAATGGCTTTGATGCTCACACCATCTTGAAAAAGGGCCAAACATGTGTGGAACGGCCATGGGGGCCATTTGCACATGTGCAGAGTGTTTTTATTTTTTCAAGATTCTCGTGAGAATGATGTTAAGAATGGCCGATTCTCAACTCATTCTTGATCTCAAAAATCTCATTGAGAGGCTCATTCTTGAAAAGATTTGCAAGATTTCCAAGAGTGAGTTTCACCCCTATTAAATTGTGAGAAGAATGAAATTATAACCCTGGAGTCTGTTGCAATAGCTAGCTGATGGGCAGGCGACCATGACCTACTCCCCGACTCCAACAGCTGATAGGCAGCTGGTGGAAGCTTCCTCCAGGGGTCCGATCCTACACCCAAAGCAATAGGATAGGGCCCCTGCCCATTTTGAGATTTCTGCATGACAGAAAAGACTTCTTGCAACATCCAGCCCATACAAAAGGTAGACTGTAAAAAAAAATTCTTGCCGGAATTCTTTTGCTTGGGCAATTCAAAGACTAGCTTTGAAATTTTATTTGTTGCAACTAAAGCTGCAATCGGGCTCCTGAAGATTCAGGCACTCCCCATGAATCTGGGGTGCCCAAATCGACTTGGCCCCGTTCGGGCATCATCAATGCCCAGATAGAACCTAATGGTCTGCTCGAACGTGCCGGCTGGCCTTTGAAAGTGCCAGGCCTCAGCCAGGGCAGTGGTTATGGCCGGGGCATGTCAATTTCAAAGGTCACTCCCCACTCAATGCCTCTCACCTGAGAGGTGCTGAAGGACGGGGCAGAGGGAGGGGAAGCCAGCTGGCCTTTGAAAGTGACAGGCTTCAGTTGGGGCTGCTGAGGAGCCAGGTTCCACAGCGCTCTCAGCTGGCACTTGTCAGTTTCAAAAGCGGCTTCCTATCAGAGCGCTGTTTGACAGAACCCCTGGCCCACCTCTGAAACTGACATGCCCCAGCTAGAGCACTGCAGAGCCGGGTTATACAGTGTACCCATCTGGGGCATGTCAATTTCTCTGGGTAATGCTTGCATCTTTGGGCATTGGGAATCCGACTGGTCCTCGGGTAGCCTGTTGAGTGATCAATGGGGTGCCTGAAAATGCAGGCATTACCTGTGCAGGTATTAATTTTCATATCCATTGCAGGTCTACTTGCGACGTCTCAGAAAATAAAATACAGAAGATATGCTTGTCCAATACATAAGTAAAAAATGTCCTTTTTTGTTTCCACAGTTGAATATATTGCGTTCTTGTATTCAATGCAGTGGAACACTACCTTTTTGCATTACTGTACCTCTGTCAAGGTGCTATCAAATAAGACTCATTCCACAAGGCTGAACCTCTGGCATCCAACTCTGCACAACTTTTCTCTGCCTGAACATGTCACCCAGTTATTTGGATATTGTTTTTTAATTAACTCGAGTTCCTGGCTTTCCACTTTATCTTCTCTGCAGCAGCTGGAAGCAATACAGCCAGATGTCACCAAATGGAACGTATGTAGATTCAAAACAGTCCGTCCAGCAGCTTGAAAGGATAATGGCATTTCAGCATTTGTATGACCAAATATGGCAGCTACAGGGCACTCAGAGGAAAAGGGGGGAAGCATCAGCGGAACAGAAGGAACTCTGTTGAGAGAACTGCATCTTTAAAAAAAAAAAAACAGTTACAAAAATATAGCTTGAAGCTGCTGACACATAAATAGATATGCACCTGTATTCTCTTAGCCTATCATCTGCTTCGGCAGTTCCTATAAACAATTCATAGATTCTGCCCATTATTTATGGAATCTGTCTGAGTTGCTCAGAGACGAATAAACATGTGGATGAAGGTGTCAGGTGTTGAGAATAGCCTTCTTGAACTCAAATGCAGACACAAACATTCTCCCTCTTTGATCATCATGAGGTAAAAAAAATCTCTCATTGTGAAATGGATGCCTTATTAATGCAGGGGAAAAAAACTGCCTGGAGCAGGGAAGGCTTGCCTAGTAATGGTCTGCTACAGCAATTAGTGGCAGCTAATGACATGACAACGAGCCTTTGCCAGCAATTGACATCTGGAGATGATCCGTTTTATCATTCCAGCAACTCTGCTTGGCCTGGGAAGTATAATACAGCATGGACACAAGCCAGGTGATATTCACAATAAGTACAATACAGCATAGACACATGTCAGGTGATATTCACAACAGTGTGCAGAGCGGTTTTTAGGTCTTCAATAGCTCCTTGCCTCCCCACGGGTAATACCAGTTATTCTGTGTACTGTATCAGGTGCCCAATGAGCTACCCAAGTACCAATTGGCTACCTGGTTACCCCAAAATACCGGGTCTTGCTGTTTTCAAATTAATGAGTTAGCATTTTACTGATTGATGCCAATCAGTAAAATGGTAAATCAGTATAGGAACTGGGAGGAAAAGTTGAAAAATTGGTACCCGAAGTCAGAAAAACGGTTTCAGAAGTTGGGAAATCGGGATGAAAAATGTTAAATCAGTGTACAGAGTAGCCCATCTAGCATTAATCTGGGTACTGATTAGTACCTGATGTTACCAGGTTGGGTCAAGTAATGCCATTTCGACAGGTACTGGTATACCCAACCTTTCAGGTATTCATTTCAACTCTATTTAAGCCTAGGCTATGCCACAATTTCCTATGCCCGCTTTGTGACACATGACTGGCCCTAGGAAGGTCAATGGGGTTCAGTGTCAGGACACAGTGGATCTAGCACCAAGAATGCAACATGGAACAGCAGAAACTCCTGTACTCGAGTGGTTCAAGATATCTCTGCTTAGGGATGGGTGAACAGAACAGAGTTCGGAAATTCGGTTCAGTTTGGTTTGAAATTCGAGTTCGGAAATTTGGTTTGGCTCGGTTCAGTTTGAAATTTGAGTTCGGTTCGGAAGTTCGGTTCGGTTGACCGAACAGACCGAGTTCGGGCTGAACTCCGAACTTCCGAACTGCGTTCGCCCATCCCTATCTCTTATCCTGACTGGCCAGTTCTGATCTTCATACCCATTGGCTGCCTTAACCTATATTACGGAGCCATTAGAGGAATTGCCTAAGCAAAATAGCAGTTCTTGGAATATAGATGGGGCTTGCTGTGACCTACTTCCAGCCTGGCTGCCTCACGCTTTCTACTGCTCCACTCAGGGCAGGGGCGGCCCGCCCCCTAGGATGTCAGGGGCAATGTCCCCCCAGCCCGTTCGATACCGAGTCCCCGCTGATCGGGGAGAAAAAAAAAAAATCACACCGGCCGAGCCTGGGCTCATGTGCGGAGCCAACTCAAAGAACCTTGCTTGAAGTAACAACCTTCAGAAGGTTGCTACTTCAACAAGTTTCTTTGAGCTGGCTCCACACATTGTCACTGGTTTGTGTGTGCACGCACACACAAACCATTAAATCTCACACACACACACCCAAAGGCTTCCTAAGGAAGCCTTCAGGGTCAAAAGGGAGGCATTTCTTCCTTTATGTGGAATGGGCAGCTAGAAGTGCTGTCCATTCCACTTAAAGGGACCCCGCAATGAAATCGTGCCAGCAGGGGACACTATTTCATTGCGGGGGCCGGGCAGGGGGACAGTCCATACCTGGCCGCCCAACACGGGTGTCCGGGTATGGGGAGGGGAGGCTGGGAGCTGTCATGCGTGCAGCTCCCAGACTCCCCTCCCTCCCTTGCTCCCAGGCCCGGGCTTGAAGCAGCATGCACAGGAGCAGCAGGAGCCGAGTCTCCTGCTGCTTCCGCACATGCTGCTTGAGACTTGAAGCAGCGTGCGGGGAAGCAGCAGGAGGCTCGGATCCTGATGCTCCAGCACATGCTGCTTCAATCCCAGGGACAAGACGGCTGAGGTTCGAGGAGGAGCAGCACCGACGCGGCAACAAGGGAGCACCGAGTGAGTAAATTGCGGGAGGCCTGGGGATGGGTGGGGGGAGGGGGAGTGAGGGGGGAATGTGCTGGGGGAGGGGGGCTGAGCCCCACTCCCCTCCCCCTTACCTGAGAACCCAGGAGCCCTGGCTCCCAAGCTGGGCTCCTGGGTTCTCGAGGAGGAGAGTGGGGACTAGTAGTTTAGAGCAGGGGGGCTGGGAGACAGGACTCCTGGGTTCTTGGGGAGGGGAGGGGGG